>JAVLUX010000049.1:16353577-16921272 GCA_032164185.1 Moxostoma hubbsi | reverse complement strand
CCATTGCATGACCTCATGATCAATTCACTAGCTTAGGTAGTACCCCCTCATGTTAGCAAAAGATGGACAATTCAATAGATACAAGTTTGTAAAGATAGCCTCCCTGCCCACTCTTGCAGTCTCCTTTTACCCAAAGATAGCATCTTTCCCTCTGAGAAAAACGAGGATGAAATTTCAGAAACATTTGGACTATTTTATCAATAAAATACTATTTTAGTTTTTTAGGCACTTAAGAAAAAAGCCAGATAGAGAAAAGAAACCTCTAAATTTGTTTATTTTTTCCAATCTGGACAAATATAGAAGCAAGGGTTGCAAGCTGTTGAGCTGCAGAGCATACAGTTAATATGGTCAAGGAAGTTTACTTACTCAGGTTGGAAATCTAAATACATTTTAACTGCTGTTTTCTTGCTTTTATCATTGTTGACACGTTTATTTATATCTTTTAATATATGATTAATTTTGTCAGTAGTATATGTTCTGATTTTAAAGAGTTCAGCACACAGAGCTCCTTTCGTTGTGTGTTGATAGTAAATGTTTGCTAGACGTGTACCATGTGATTTTCTGGGTCCAAAATGAGATCCAAATAATGTGTCTTTAAATACCCTTTTTACTGTACAGTAAAGTTGTTGACCAAAAATAAAAAAAATAGAAATATTTAATTCTAAATCACACATATCACGAATGTGTTTAAAAAGAAACTCCCGTTCATTTTTGCTAAAAAAAAAAAACAAATGCTGCGAGACGCTTGCTGAACTGATGCATATATTTTTTCCTAACAGTGCTATAAAACTTTGCTAGAGGTTGCACTGGTACGACTACGAAGATGGCCAAACTTTCTGATTGTGCACTGTCGTTTTTCTTTTTTGCATATTTAGAAATTTCAAATGGCAAATGTTTACAAGCGAAAGGAAACTGCACTATCCTGGATCATGTCAGCATGGCTCAAGGCTCTCTATGGACCGATCATGTGCAGAGACACAAATTACACAGGACAGAGCGCTCAGCCGTGCAGATCATCATAAACAGCGCTGGGAGAAGTGTGGGCTTGGTCACGGATACTGCATTGATTATTTGTTAAAATCTCCATGAAACCATAATGTGTCTGTTTAATTCGTTATTAATTTGGCCCCAAAAAATAAGAATCTGTACCCATGAACTAAAGAAATTGTGTGCTAAGGGGCTTTCAAATCGACACATCACTGATATTAAAAATTATTTACAAATTAGAACTTATATTAATATTATCAATAAATCAGGGTATTGAGGGAATACTATTTAATTTCGAGGGATGTGTTTTTCTTATGAGAAAATTGGCATAGATTGTTTTATGGTTTACTGTCCCTGTTATAGATGGTCTTTACTTTTACCATTGGTTATACTATCTTATTCCAAATACCAACATCCCTGATAAAAGAAACAGGGTCGTGAAAGAAAATTAACCAGGACCCGACGCTGCCGTCACACAATCCTTCTCGTAACAGTATAAATTAAAGCTGGGATGGCATATCCCTGGTTCAAAACCATTTGATTTTTCACAGAGGATGTCACAGGACCTACGGAATGTTGTGATTGAGTCTCGTTCTCTTCAACGGAAGCTCTATAGACACACACCACACACGGGCAGCTCATTTTTGACATTCATTTCCCCTGTCACATGGGAATGGACCGAAAATGACAATAAGAGTACTGCATCAATGCGTGAATATAAAAATGCCAATAGACTTGAATTTTGATTGTGATTCATAAAGTAACTGTCCTGTGCATGTGTGTGTGTGATAAGTGTACTATCCAATTGAGAATTAGTCGTAGACGGGTATGTCCATACGCAACTTCGTGGAGAAAATGAGGGCATGTTCAAAAACAGACTGTACCATCTGACTGTTATAACATCTGCTTATATTGGCATTTTATAAAATATTATAGTGTATGAAACCAACACAGCAACTAACTCAGTGTGGCCGAGGGCGACCATCTTGTTTTTATAGCAACTGTGCACTTACCCATACCTGTATTGCTAGTAGGTTTAAGAAGGAATATAGAGATCTGAGATCTATTAGGGATCCGTTTAAGTAGACTTTGTATCTGTGAAGGAAAGGACATTAAATTCCCCCTCTCTGCTCCCCCTCTCTGCCATATAAACTGCTGAATGGCACTTCAAAAGCAGAGAGACTTGAGTTATGTGTGATCAAAGCTGAGGCAGCACTGATAGATGGGCACACTCTGGACCACTAACTGAGAAGATAACAACATAACGTAACAGAGGATCTAAGAATCGTGTGGAAGGGAATAAACAAAAAGCGAAACAAAAGACGTTTGTCTAGCACATAGAAAAAAAATTCTGGTTGCAAAAGTGCTTCATGTGAACAGCCCCTTGCACTAAGCTGATCCTGGTCGCAAAATCTCTGTGTGAGTGTGTTGTGAAAAGATAGATACAAAATGATGTAACATTAAGAAGCACCACATTTGTCCAGACCATAACCCTTTTTGTTATGGTGGATCCACAACCTTTACAACCTGACCAGTCACCTCTGGACTTCGTGGCCAGTACAAACTTCAATAGGGGGTTTCACAGATTCTTTAGACTTTTTACTGAGCATATGGAGGGGATAATCAATAGCTTTTAAATTGCTTGCTTCAACCCATAGAACTAATGTATGAGCATTACCACCAACTTTTTTCAGAAATAAACAAAATAAGGATGGTGTGTATTTTTTTCGCCTTAAGTGCAAATGTGCCCCATCCAGTTTTTCAAGCTCTTTTCCTGCTGAAACTGGGCTCCTGATTTCCGTGCCTCTCCACAACCAGGAGGTGTGTGAGCTGACCCTTTGTGACCTTGTTCTTTCCTCCATTTCTTCATAGTGATGCAGCAATCTGCAGCTTGAGTAAATCTCAAAATGAATGGATTGGCTGCCTCTCTTGCCCTTGAGTTAATTTTGTAGTGTCACTATGCTCTGGAGGGGGAAAGGGGGAGGATGTTTTATACTCTAGCTGAAAAGTGTTCCCTGTTGCCTGAGGGACTGAGTAGCTAACTGAGGCCTTCCAAACGAAAGCAACCGGGTCACTATGCTCCTTGTGAAGAGGCGTCAAGGAAAATGGATGGGTGATGGAGCACTGGTCATTTACATATCTTCTCTCTCTCGGTCTCCCCTCTTCCTTCAAGTGACACTGGACATTCTGAGGAGAGAGTAGTGCATGCTGGGTCGGGTTGTAGTAAAGGAAGGAGGCTTTTACTTGCCGTGGCTTTGCGTTTTGCTGTCGCTTCGCTTCTGTTCTGCCCTTTCAGTACACTGGAGTTTGCAGTCAGACTTACTGCCGCTTCATAAACCCTCAATAGCTGCTTTACAGTTGGAGAAGGGGGTCAATGTTAAACTTGAACTCTTTAGGACATCTACTTTGTGCATGACATGAGTAATTTTTCCAACAATTCTTAACAGACAGATTTTATTCATTTTTAATTGTCTATCACAATTCCAGTGGGACAGAAGTTTACATAAACTTACAAGTTAACTGTGCCTTTAAGCAGCTTGGAAAATTTCAGAAAAAGATGTCAAGCCTTTAGGCAATTAGCTTCTGATTGGCTAATAAAAAGAAATCAGCCAAGACCTCAATCGTGGGCCTCCACAAGTCTGGTTCATCCAATAAATTCATGATTTATTTTTTTATTATTAAATTAAAAAACTCACCTTTTGTAGAAATTTGCTGTTTTGAAAGCATAATCAGTCACTTGTGATTGTGAAGAGCAATGATTAATGTGCAAAAGTAAGTGATGTTTATACGCGTTAAGGGTCTTTCGTGTCATGATTCGTGTTAGCACTGCAGAATACATTGAAGTCTATGAAGTGACGCCACTTTACACTGCGTTTTTCACCTTTTATTACTTTCTGCTATCAAAGCAACTGCAAGCTTTTTTTCTCTCTTTTAAATTGATGCGGCGGACCAGGAGGAATGTTTGATATGTCGATTGAGTTCTGTTTTTTTGTGTGTTTTGTTCATATTTTATTCATATTTATTTTTTGTAATATTGCATTTTTCATATGTTGTGTTTTAGTGGCCTCCGCTGTCACTGCAGGCAAAACAAAAAACATTCATCTGCTTTGTGTGCTGTCTCTGTTGTTCATCTGTTCTCTTCATAATAATTTCAAATCAGCTATAAAATCTGACCACACTGGTATCATAAATTGTGCTTCACTTCAGATTACAAAAATAAAAAAATCTCCTGGTTGGTATAGCTAATAAGCAAGCGTGTTCTCAAGTTGATTGACAGGCGATCAGCTCTTTTACCTGTAAAGCGGGTCTTTCTACATTAGTTGACCATTGGGCGTTCTAATTTCTCCCATTCATTTTAATAGAAGTGTCTTGTCTCTGCTAAATAGTCCCTGTAAGAACTCCCTGTTTAGGAAAGTGAATTGAGCTTTTGAGGTTTATTCATTTTGTAACATCTTTTTAATCCATTTGCTTTGGGAGTGACCAAATTTGCAAAGCCATTCAGATTGCGAAACAACAGCCCTGGTACTTCATCTTGTGTGACTCTTGGTATTGTTCGAAGTCACTGTGACTTTCCTTCTGGTGCTCCTGTCCAACCAACAAATCAGAATTGGCCTTAGGTTAATTGTCATAAACATTAACATGCAGGTGAGTAAAAGAAACCGAGATTTCAGGATATCTATGTCAAATGGTGTGTTTGTGCATATGTGTGCTTTTGTGGCTGTGTAATCTCAGTTTAAATGATCACATTTACAGCAACCCCATGAAGTCAAATACCAAACATTTGGTGCTCCTTCAGAGCAAGTTTGCTCCTGCAAACAAAGTTTGTCAGTTTGGCTCCTGAACTGGCTAAGGTTAAGTACCACTGCTCTAGAGGAAGTTCCTTGCGACAATAATTAGTCTTTCTCTGTTTTCTGTCGTAAGGCCTAATGACAACCTTAGACCTTAGTCAAACACAGTATGTTATTGCACCTCTCCAATACATTTAGTTGTAGTAGCCTAAAGAGTTTTGAAACAGAAGGTTACACTGTTTCACTGAAATGCCAAACTAACATATGAAATTCATAAATCTGTTACTATCACAAGAGCCCAATGTTATGTAGTGTTGGTTAGCCAGAAGGTTTTATCATTGGTTAAAGAACAATGTAAAAATGTCAGACTAGGCCATTTAAAGCTGATATTTTTGCATAACTTCATAAAAGCAGCCGCTAGTTAAACTCAACGTTGCTGTAATGGCTAACCTTTCTGCTGTTCACTGTTTGTTTTTTTTTGTTTTTGTTTTTTTAGGAACTTGAGCAAGCACTAATGAAACAAGACAAAGACTTCCTCTCAGACCTCCTCTGCTCCCTGCTGCAAGGATGTTACCAACGCAGCGACATAACGTAAGTTACCCTTCTCATTAGGGCTGTCAATTGGGTAGAGACCTTTTTACCTTAAATTAATTAAATTCACATTTTAAAGTCAGCTTTTAATTTGACGTTGTTTCCTTAGTCCACAAGAGAGCACAAAGAATACATAAACCATACAGCACTGTGAAATATTGCAAAGAACATTCCTGGCTGTTAAAAAAAGAGCATTCCATTTTTAACTAATGTGCTTAAAATAAATAAATAAAAATGTATAGTTGGTCTATATTCTCAAATGTTATTTCAACAGTAAAATGAGGGGGAAAGCGCTTCAATTGACTGTTCACGCGGTGTTACACTTGCACTGATACCAAAGTATACTACCATAGACATAAGCTCCATAATAACAATGAAATACCACATTGTTTTTTATCCATTGCAGTTGTATGTAATTAAGCAATATTCATAGATCGCAGTGGTATTTGGCTGAACTCGGTGGTGAAGCGGCTCAGACTATGAGGCCAGGCCAGTGGCTGTACTCACACGGAACACAACAGAATGGAACCAAATGCAAGGTCGAACTCCTTCCCTGACAAAGCATTTAAAAGCCCATTGCTTAATCTGAGAAACACTTATAAGAGAGCAAGACGCAATGGCCAAAGACCTCCACTTTCTGTAAGGGGCTGTTCACATGAAGCACTTTTGCAACCAGAATATTTTTTATATGTAAACGCATGCTAGACAAACGTCTTTTGTTTCGCGTTTTGTTTATTCAGCATTTTGTGCAGGAGTGCTGTTTTTTTATTAGATGCTGTCTAATTAAAAAAAACTTTAAAAAGCATCTTGAGACACCTGCTTTCTATTAAACCATATTTGTCTAGCCTTTTTTAATGGAAGAATGCAATCTATCTAAAGTCATTGTCTGTGTTTGGCACACATCCAAAATTCAAATGTACAGTTTTAGAATTTGAATGCAGATTTTTTTCTTAAATTCAACGAATATTTGAATTTTCATTTGACAGCCCTACTTCTCATAATCATCATTCAGTGTTTAATTTTTTTTTAAGCTGTTCCAATTGCACATTTTTTGGAGATGCTCTGTGTGTTTTTGCATCCCTCATTTGTGCTCTTGAAGAATCTTGAATAGGGCTGTCACAATTATGAAATTTGGCTGATGATTAATTGTCAAACAAATAATTGTGATTAACTTCTTTTTTAGGGCTCTCGTAATTATGATGATTAATTGTCATACAAATTGTCATATAAATGGTCTGCACTTTTTTACCTTAGCGGTTAGCAAAGCACTTTACACTGTGTCCCATTCACCCAATCACTCACACATTCACACTCATACACCAATGATGGCAGAGCTTCCATGCAAGGTGCTAGCCTGCCATTGGGAGCAACTTGGGGTTCAGTGTCTTGCCTAAGGACACTTCGGCATGGGGAGGTATGTGGAGTCATGTGGGCCGGGAATCGATCCGCCAACCTTGCGATTAGTGGCCGAGCCGCTCTACCACCTGAGCCATGAGTGTCGTGTGTCACTTTTTTGGTGAAATCAACCTAAAAATGTCTTTGTGTATTTAATGCCATGATTTCTGTTCGGTATGGTCAGTTGTTCTGTAACGAAGGACAGACGAGGAGTGAGGATCTAAATGCAGTTTTAATGGGAAAACAAAAGATGAACAGGATAACTAAAAGGCAGGGAACAAATGAAACAACCACGATGGGAAAACCAAAATATAAACAAGAGAAGTCCAATGAGAACATTAAACACAGGTGAGAAACAATAAGGAACAGCTGGAGGTGATCAGAGCAGGGGATGATGGGAAGTGTAGTCCATGGGGAACAGATGACAGAGGTAAAACACAGGGCAGACAACAGTGAATCGTGACAATATTAAGTTGGGATACAAACGAGAAAAATTAGGACAACTTCAGTGTGGTCTGGGTTTATATTTTCTTTTAGGTTTTTGAGGAGATGTCAAACAAACAAACTGTCTTTTGCTTTGCATAGTTTGGCTTCTACCAAGTGGTGAATGAATTTGCACATAAATCTTTGATTGGTTATTAAGAACCATTGTGTTAGAACATGTAAATGCTCTTGCCCAACCCACATCCTGTGTCTGACTCACATTCAGCTAATTCAACTCCATGTGACCATTTGCCAATAGTAGCGCTATAGTCATGGTGCTAGGTTACCTGCAGCAGTAGTAGGTCAAGTGGCCATGGGCCCCCTTTCCAGTAAAGCGTGTGTGTTATTATGTGAGTCAGTGTGCTGTGATGAATGACTGGGCCCTAAAGGGAGCTCCCTTCCATAGCAGTGCCTCATCAGCAGCAAAAAGGAGCTAGCTAGGTCGATTACTGGGTAGGCAGGAATGATTCCATTCGCATACTCGGGCAGGCAGTTAACAGGACACTGGGTTTTATTGGATTCGACAGCAACTGCCATCCAGGGGGAGGCCGCGGGGCACTGGCTTTTCACAGAAGTGCCCTTTTCATTCTACATGTGCTAAACACCCCAGCAGAATGGGGGAGGGAGTGTTACGGATGAGAGAGAGGATGGAATAGCAGGGGGTTTGCAGCTGTGAGCGAGATCATTCTGTTTTCTCAAGATAAGACAATTCTTTCTCTCCTTTCTACTCTCTTTCTCCACTGTTGTTGTCCCAAGGCTCACCCTTGCCCTGTGCCTTGACGAAGGAACTGGGTTTTGTGTTGATCAAATTGACCCCATCTGTAACTAATATTTACTAAGCCAGTATCACCAGAAAAAGACACAGTGCTTACCACCTTAGCAGAACTTAAATTATATGAATAATTTATTAGCGAATTATAATCATTTACAAAGGTGAGGGTGTACCTGGAAGGCAGTAACTACTACAAAGTAGACTTTGACTGCTTTGCTTTGACAAATAAATGGATTTATGTAATACAGATTGCTGGATACTTAAAGGTACTTGAACCCTCATGTTTGATTAGTGTAAGATTTTGTAGAATCACTTTTTCTGCTGGCACAGGTCAGTTGACCACAGCCTTGTTTACACCTGGTAATAAAGGAATAGTTTAACAAAAATAATTAATTTAATCACCCATATGCCATCTTAAATTTGTTTGACTTTTTCAGCAGGACAAAAAGATATTTTGAAGGATGTATGAGGTGTTTTTGTCCAGACAACGCAAGTCAATGAAGTTCAAAAGGTTTAAGCTAAAAAAAAGACTGCATAAAAGTAATCCATACGACTCAAGTGCTCATCTGCAGATTTCTTAGCGTGTTGACTTAAATTTTGGTCTGTTTCTTACCCAAAGCAATATTACATTCAGATTTGCTTTATGCCATGGGCCCTGTGACACATTGAACAAACACTCATTCTTTCGAATGACAGCGAAGGCGAGTAGGCAGTGCTATCAATCAACCTCTGTGCTAAAACAAGTTTTATTTTTTCCAATTAGGTGGAGTTTTTTGTCTTAGGAAATAACTAAAGCAAGTGCTTGTATGTACATGCACAAGAACTTCACAGAACTTCTTCAGTGTAGATGATAACATGCAGTGACACACAAAATTCAGTTGTTTTTTTCTTTCTTTCAGGATTCAGTCCTTTAGCAGTTACCTGAACGACATTATCAATTACCGCTGGGTATTGGAGGAAGGCAAGCCCAACCCACTTAAGGAGCACCCATTTGAGGAGCTACCACCCTGCACACAGGTGGAGCTCTTACACAGACTCTGTGACTATCGTCTTGATGCTGCTGATGTCTTTGACCGGCTCAAGGTAGCAACCTTGTTTATCAGCACCATTTACGAAACAGATTTTGCAAGCATTGTTTTATGCTCACCACGTCAGACGTGGTCCAAAGGGTTTTGGTCTAAATAGCTCCTGGGTTTGCAGGGCCTGGATGCAGACAGTTTGCGTGTTGAGCCTCTGGGCCAAGATGGGCCTGGGGCCACCTACTGGTACTTTTATGGCACGCGGCTGTACAAAGAGGAGCCAGTCAAACAAATGTCTACTCAACACAGGTATGGACTGTCACAAGAGGCTGCAATGCCACATTTGTTTATTAGAAAAACCTAATTGTATGTCAGAAATTGTGAGTAACTGATGTCATACAGTATGTCAATTCATGCGTACCATTTTCACAGTGAGATTCATGGCAAAGTACCTGAGAAGAAAAGAAGAGGTAGGCCACCAAAGAAGAAGCTTGAAGATCAACTGCTATTGTAAGAGCTCTTTAAATATCCATTAATTGCATTGTACATAATATTGTTGTATAAATCTGGAACTAGATAACAAGATGCACAAATTTAATAGTGATAGTTTTGCACTGTGCAGTTCTATCTCTTTAAAAAGGCAAGGATTTAATTTGTTTGCTTTGATCATGTTGTTTTAGGGAGGAGGAGATGGAGGAGGAGTGCATGAAGGCAGAAGAGGAGAGTATTGAAGAATCTATACCTGAAATAGGAGAGTCACAAGGTGAGCTTTGCTGGAGCTGAGGCAACGCTGTGATTCGTTTTGGGTGTAAAAATGTTAAGCTGCCACAGAACTTCTTTTTTTTTTTAACTGATCTTTCCCTCATTTCATTCTTCATCGTAAGTGGCTTACAGTGCCTGAGGCGGCTGTAATGCACATTTCAGCATAAGCATGAAATGCAGAGCTTTCATGACACAAATTGAAATTAAATGCTAGTGAACATGCCTGCAAATGTAAGCTGGAGCTACTGGATATTAATTTAATTATAACATTTCCATATTCATTTCTATGGCACTTTTCCTTTACAAATTTTGAGCAGATCTTAGAACAAAAATTCTTAGGAACAGTAATGAATGATGTACAGTATTTCTGCATTGGTTAATGTTTTTAAACTGTTTATATAATATGTTGTCAGAGCGGAAACGTGGGGCCTGGTCTCTGGTGTGTGACACCAAGGAGCAATGGGCAAGTCTGGCTGAGAGTATTAAGGACAAAATCTCCCCTCGGGACCGGCACCTGCATCGCATCATCACTCAAAACTTTCTGCCTGAGATCAGTAAAATGATCGAACACAAGGTCAGACTCTTCACTCTGTCTCTTCTGAATTTGCACGTGATGTAATAATAATAGGTTTCGCACAAGGTGCTTGAAGTACTTGAATTTGGGTTTTTTCAAATTGAAGTCCTGAAAACTCTTGAAAATGGCAATTTCTACCAAGAGGTACTTTAAAAGTTCTCGAATGATAGAAAATCTTAAAATACCTTGCTTAAATCATTGAATAATTTAAATGTATTTATTTTCGGAAAAACACGATGACAGACCACTAGACCACTGATGAAGCAGGCAGCGCATAGAAGGTGCTGTCACGTGGCACCTTTTACTTTTGGCAGCGCTGTTCAGAATGGGCCAATCAAGTGTTTCTGGAGGATTTCAAAATATATACTTTATAGATACTGCTGTTGCGGATTTAACATGTATGAATCCTTGCAACTATCATTTTTAATTACAATTTACTCTCCAGAGTGAAAAAATTATGAGATGTAAAACGTTTTGAATTATTTGAATTCGGACCAATGGAGGACTCGGTTTTGTGAGACATCTAGTGTCCCCCTCTGTAAAGAAAGCTTTGTATCTCACAAAATAGGTTATTTCTGACAACATTTGGGTCAATATCAAAATACATTGACAAACATGTCCCTTAACTTTTTTAGTAATGAAAAAGCTTTTCAAAGAGCGAGGGGGGGCGAAAGAAATAAACCTCACCTTTTAATGATATGAAATGGCTTGACTTGATATATTTTAAATTGTTAATTGCCTGAAAGAATCCTTGTTCCCTGTATCTGGTACACAACTTCTACGACATTTAAATTTATTTGTGTATTTATTTTGTACTTATTTTTAATAAAAGCATTAGTGCAAGGCCGAACAACCAAAAAAAAATATTAATAATAATTTAAATAATTTAAAAAGTGTTTGTGCCTTGATTTCATGTTATTGGTTTTATCAATGTTCATTTTTGAATACAAAAGGTTGTAGAACATTTTTTATAAGGTTTAAGTTCAGAGGCTGCTTAAGTATGCAGATAGTGATTTTTCCCAGCATGTTAAAAGTTATTCACCATTTAACTAATATTTTCACACAAAAATATTTGCCGTTGTACCCCATTGAACCCTCAAAATGTGGTGTTGTAACCCATTTAACCCTCGTTGGTGTTAACTTAGTGTTAACTTGCTTCGTTTGTGAAATGAAATTACATAATAAAAGAGAGAACAAAATCCAAGTTCTCCTTTATGAATACAAATGTATGTCAACATGTTACTAAATGTTTAACCTCAGCATTTATAGGCAAAACCTGAACTAAATGGTAAATTTCAATATTTTGTAAGTTGGAAAGTCAAAATTTGAGTGACCCATTTTCAATTTCAGTCAGTTCCTCACATACAACTGTTGTATAGCACATGAGTCATATGGACTACTGTTTACGGACCAAGTTATTCACTTTTGTTGGAAAGCAAAGTGTGTTTTAAGGGAACACACTACAATTGCACATAAATTTTGTCATGAATGAACCAAGAATTGTTACTGTGAGAATATGCAGTTAAAGATGCTCATTGTTGTACTTGTAATAAGTGGTGTTTTATTAAAATAAATGTACAAAGTTTAAAATATTTTTATTTAAAATTAACAGTTTTAATGACATCTCGAGCATAGTCCTTGAACAAAAAAAATGTGCTTGTAAATTCCTTGAATTTAACTTTGAAGCATCTGTATGAACCCTGTAATAAGTCATGTTATCAGTCAAAGCGAAATTGGAGATTATGATCTCATCTCTGGCAAAATGTAAGGCAACATTGCCATTTTTCTGTTAATTTGTGATCTACTGATCTACTTGGTAACCAAGTTTTGTAAAGATCTGAACTTTCCCTTTGTTCTTACTTTTTGTAATGCAATATCACTACATGAGCACAATTCATGACTGATCAGTACTTATTTGAGTTTATGAAGTTTGGTTTTCCGAAAGCCCTGCAGGGTCCAGTGTTCTTAGGGGCACTGGCAGCTGCTCCCAAAGATTTTGCACTGGATTTATAATGCATAAAGATGATGTTTTAAGTGATTTAAGGTTATTTGTATTTTTTTCAATAATTGAGGAATTCAATACCTAAACTTTGTCCCTTAAAATTAAAAAAAATAAAAATAAAAACATGCTTTATCTAGCAGATGCATGCTGATGCACGCAGTTTGCTGCAGTGTTGACACGTCATTTCCGTGGTTAATCAAGACCTGTTAGAATGTCTTGTTGCCATAGCTACCCTGCTACCAGCAATCACCATTACATACTCTCACTGTATAAATATGTCTGGCATCAGTGCTTCCAACATTATGCAACTTTACATATTTTCCCCTGACCTGTGGATAGAAGTGATCCATTGCACCCAAATACACAACCTGACAATTGCCTCATATCAGACCCCCTCTCACTCACTGATACATGCACACTCTCACAGCCCTGTCAGAGCCAATTCATCTAGCCGTCGACATATGGCAGACTCTCGCCTTGAGGCGAGCTAGAGCATGGTGATTGACTGTCTGCAGCGCTGCAGGTTTTTTGACCCCTTATGTGGTGATTCCAGCAGCAGTCCATTTTCTATAAGTGTTGTGGGGTAATGCACCGAGGGTTAAGTCCTGGACATACTGATAAATGGGGGAAAGGGGCTGCTGTTCATTGAAATATGCTGATTTTGATGAGCCTCAGTCGCCATTGGCACCACAGGGCTCACTTTGGCTGTTTGGTTCTGCGATGACGTCCTTTAGCCTCCTCCAAAACAAAGAGCATACTGGGGAGAGGCAAATGCCCCCCAAGTGACCTACCTGACACCCACATATGTATGTGTAACCACAAATGACATGGTTATTTTTCCCCAGGAGGAAGAGATGATGCAAAAGCTACTGAATCCACCTATGGAACACAATGACCACAACCATACTGAACAAAAATGCAGCAAAGAGGATGGGGTGAGGTTTTTTAAATGTGCCAAAGTTCTTTGGATATGTACTTTAACAATGCCATTGTTAAATACAATGGCATTGTAAGCTAAATTTGTGCTAAATTTCATTTTTGGGTTAACTATCTTTAATGTTAACAAATCCCACAATGTTTTTAAAATGCAATACATTTTGTGTTAATGCAACCTCTATATATGTCAGCAGACTTGGGCTACAACGGAAGTGGAGCAGAAACAGAGAGAGGAGGACCTGGAAAGGCAAGCCTTGCTTGCTGAACAACGGAGAGAAGATGATAGACTACTTCAGGAAGAACGGAAGAGAGAAGAACAAGAAAAAGTCAAAGCTGTAGAGGGTAAGTCACCCTTCAATCACTCAGTTTTTCACAAGGCACCAGCTACCTTAGTACTGTCTCAGGCTTGTAAGCTCAAAGTTTCCCACAAGCGAGATAAAATACACTGAAACTAGAGCACATTCTGTGGTCTTGTCTCAACATGGCAGTTTTGAAGTCAGCATGCTTTTAACCTTAGGCTGCTTTAATCATACGAGCTGAGCTTGGGGAAACGATCAGCCTCATTCCTCGTGAGAATTACCCAACTCTGATATCCTCTGTCAAAGGGTTAATTAACTCTTGATTGTGCTGCTGCTGATGCGCCTATCCAGATTAATGTATTATGGATGAAGAACAGGCATGCAGTTCTCTCCAGTGGTTTCTTCCATCCACTTTAATCCTCCCAGCAGGGTGTGCCAGTCAGGGCCTTTAATGTCAGCACATAAAACCCTTCTCCTCTTTATCTTGCCTGTACCCTTTGATCAAATGTGCCATCTAAAGCTGAGTGATGAATTGTTAGCATTACTACTTTTTGTTTGCAAAATTTTCACCCAGCCAGAAATGGGCAGGTAACAAAAGTGCAAAGTGTACATATTGTTTTTAATGTTGTGTTTTGTGCAGAACGTGCACGTAGGAGGAAGCAGCGAGAGGAGAAGGCCTGGTTGCTCTCCCAAGGGAAAGAGCTTCCACCTGAGCTGCTGAATCTGGAAACCCATTCACCCATTCGCAGAGCACGGCGGATTAAGGAGTTGTAAGGACTTGTTCTATTCTTCAGTCTCAGTATAAGATTTTCTGTCTTGCTTAAAAAATTACATCACCTTTTAATTGCTAATAATTAATAGGAAATAAAGGACTAACATTTAAATTAGTAATTTTACTTGTTAATTACTCATAACTATGAATATACTGTTTGCTTTTTTTTCTTTATGTACTCATTTCTCTTTCCCTATTGTAGATATGACATAGATGACGATTACACTGCTCTCTACAAAGGTAAGTTTGACCACAACACAAACGTCATTGTCCAAACCACAGTTTCCTCATTAAACAGCTGTAGCAGTTTCACTGAATTAAACTGTAAAATTATTTTGTCTTCAGTGTTGGAGGCCCTCAAAGCCCACAAAGATGCCTGGCCATTCATGGAGCCAGTTGATGAGTCTTATGCCCCCAACTATAATGAAATCATACAGGTTGGCATAAAAGATTTTTTAAAGAAATATGTTGACCTATTAAAGTAATTTTAACAATATATGTAAAATGTTTTGTTAGACTCCAATGGACCTGTCCACCATTGAGAGAAAGCTGAATGATGGAGAATATATTGCCAAGGAGGAGTTTGTGGCTGATGTAAAGCTAATGTTTGAGAACTGTCTGGAATATAATGGAGAAGAGAGTGGTAAATATGATGTCAATCTATTTATTATTTATTGTTGGCTTTTATGTTGGATTCAAATCTTTTAAATAATAATCTATTCACAAAAATGAAGGAATGTTTAGTTGTGTTGAAAAGTTTGTGTGTGATGAGCAAAGCAAGACATGTTAGTAATGTAAGTATGTGGAGAGGCTCTGACATTGATTAATAGAGTGATTGAGCTGTCCTCAGTGCGCCAGGTCCTGCAGGGCCACAGAGACATTCCAGCACGCAGCTCCCCTCTGTGGAGCCATCCATCTATCCATCAGAATGCACTCCCCTGGGGGGTGGCGGGGTCAGAGGTCAGCTGTGGTTCTGTGACCTGGTCGGTGTGGTTGCTCTGCATGGAGAGGGGTGTGTGTGTGTTTGTTTGTTTGTTTATGTGACATACCTGTTGGTCTCCTCAGAATACACAATAATGGCTGAGTCCTTAGAACGCTGCTTTAGCCGAGCCTTATTGAAGCACTTCCCCTCTGAGGATGGTGACACAGATGAAGAGTTTCATGTAAGCAGTGAGGATCGTGAACGCAAGGAGAAGAAAAAGAACAAAAGTCACAGACAGTCCGGGCCTGAGAGCTTGATCAGAGCCACAGAGCAGGTTCAAAAACGCAAATCTATCAACAGTGGCAAAGGAAACAATCAGCAACAGGACAAACCCAAATTCGCTTCACAACACCCTCCCCCCAACTACAGCAATCGTCCCTCACATTTCCATAACATCCACCCAGGACAGCAACAGCCTGGCATTTTACATCCTGCTCAACAGGTTAGACTACACACTCATTGTTTTTTGTTTACAGCAGAAACAAATAAGTTTTGATAACTATCATATTTAGTCTTCTCCCTGTGCACATACTATTGCCAGTTCTCAAAAAGAGATCTGCTCTTTTTGTCCATAGTTTCAACGGCCTGCAGGTCCTCCAGGACCAGGAATATATGCCCAACGTATGATGATTGACCCCCAGTATCCATATCCTGGACAGGGACCCCTCATGTCCAGGCCACCAGGGGGCCATGGACCCCAGCATATACCTCACTACAACATGCAGGTATGTTTTTTTTTCATCCAGCAGTATTAGTTTAAAAAATGCTCTCAATTAATTCACCTTGAAGGTTATTTATAAAGTTATATATTTTTTTAATATATACATTTTTGTTTTATCAGAATTTCCACATGAATGGTTCACATCTTGGTCCCAGATACCCAGTAGAACCTGATGTCCGACCACTTGAACCTCCACATCAGAAACGTACATATCCTGGACCCACTCATGGCCCTTCCTTGGGCCCAAGGCCAGTGGCCCATCAGCCAGGAGGCCTCTGTGCCCCTCCACCTGAGGGCAACATGTACCCTTCAAACCAACATTTGGAAGGACAGCCCATGCAGCCTGTGGGGAACAGGTACCCCAGGCCAGGTGTTCCAATGCATAGTTCCTACTCTCCTTATGGCCTTCATGGCATGAACGTGCCCAGGATGTGGCCACCCATGAACTATCAAGGACAGCAGACTCCTGGTGGACCAATAATACAAGAACAGAGTACGACTAGCCAGCATCCATACAATCACAGCATTATCCGTCCTCCACACAGTGGTGGTTATGTAATGGCAAATGGTCAATACAGAATGCCCTCTGTCAACTCCCAAAGTTCCATTGGTCAAAGACCACCAGGGGCCCCTCAGGACTCGAGGCCACTTTTGGCATCTATGCTTGATAGTCCAGAGATGATTGCCCTCCAGCAGCTTTCTGCCTCATCATCCCAACATGTTAACATCTTCCAGCCCACTCCACAAAGTAAGAGTGCAACTGCACTGTCTTCTCCTGAAAACCATCTCTTCAGTCTCTCTAGAGATGGTATAGCAGACAACCAGCACACACCCATATCCCCCAAAGGTAGGAGTGGCACTCCTTGCCATATTTTTGCCATTTCACTAATTGCAGTCTCTTAGAAAATGAAGGTTTGTTGGATGTCTCCTGCATAAGCGTATAAGCATATTATAACTCCATTTTATATCCTGACAGGTTCAAGTCCAAAATCTGGTGATAAACAGTTGCCTGGAGAGACTTCTAATCTGACTAATGCAGACAGCGACCCTTGCCCCAGTCAAACAGAAAAATCTGAGCAACCTTATAACTGTCTGCAGAACCTACCTGTGCCTGACTGGCATAGATCACCACAGAGCCAAACTTCACTAGGGAAATCTCCAGCATCAGTGTCTACTCTAAGCACAGAATGTTCTGATCTGAATGAAGACAAACATGAACGACCAAATCTAGAAACACCACACAACAGTGACCAAACCAATTCTCAAAATGCTACCCAACTAGTACCCCAGAAGAAAAGATCTGTCAAGGATTCTTCAAAAATGTCACCAATTGGTCCTCAGCAAATCCCCCATCATCCCTCTCTACAAATCCATCAAAATGTTTCACAACAGTTTACTGCAAATGGTTCTCAACAGCAATCCCAGAATGTTCATCCACAAATGCTTCAAAATATTTCTCAAGAAATGGCACAAAATTTATTTCATCAATACCCCCAAAATGGCTTACAGCAAGTACCACACAATGGATCTGTCAGAGGCCCACAGCCAGGATCTCTCCATGGAATGCCACAGATTCCACTTCAGGGAGGGCAGCATGGTGTTCATCAGCCTGCAACACTCAACTCTCTACCTCCCAGCCACCCTGTATCCCATCCACTTGCTCAGCCCTCTCCAGCTGATCAGGGAGACCAAAGGCCTTGTGAGCCTACCAGCAGGATAGTGTCAGGTGGGAGCACAGCTTCCCAAGATAACAGCAATGCTAAACTGAGGACTGATTGTGCCAATGGACTTTACAAACAACACCCCTTCAGTCAGGAGACACAAACCCTGCTGGGAAGGCAGGGACCAGCACCGCTACATAATCAGGCTGGTTCAACACTCTATCAGGGTCCAGAGAGCAATACCATGGCTCAATACAATTTAAATCAGCCAACACATCAACACTTCGGCCCACAGGTAGGTAGACCATTACTCCCCTCAAACCACCAGCCTTACCCAAATCATGGACCTCCATCACAGACAAATAGCCCCAGTCATAATCCTGCTCACTATCCTGCTTATCACCAGCAAGGAGTTACATACCAGTATCGTATGGCCACACAACATCCTCAGGGCCACCCGAGCATGTATCCTCAGTACCAGCAGTTCTATCAGCCCCGTAGACATGGATTTCCAGCTGAGGAGTGGCCTAGACCTCCATACCAGCCTCAACCCCCAATGATGCCCCGTTCTTACTCATCACCATTAGTTGGTACTTTTAATGGCCGGCAGAAGGACACCACCATGTCTCCACAGGGCTCGGATGGATCTGGTGGTGGCTTAATGTCACCGAGTCCTTTACCTGATGGGTCTCTTGGCAGCACTTTGGAAAGCAGAGAGGGTTGCAGCCCTGCCAAGCAGGCAAGAACTGATGAGCCTTCTGAACGCTCCGGCAGCCCGAAAGAGATCTTGGACCTGGACAGCCACAATGCTGCAGCCCGACATCGTACTTCATCTCAGCCACGCCCCAATTTCCCATATGACCCTCGTTCCATGCATTCCAGCATGCAGCAAGGTGGTGCGCCTCAACCCCAATTGATGGCAGCTGGTTCATATTCCAGCCACCAATTTCCCAGTGGACAATTTGCCCAACAGCATCCACATCCTCATTTGATGGAAGCCTTACAGAGGAACCAGCACCTGCCTTTCTCCCCAGGCCAAAGTCGCATGGCTATGTACAGGCATCCAGATGTTGCCGGGCACTTCCAGGGAATGGTCATTCCACAAAGAACAGTGGTTGCAGAACACTTGCTTCGCACTGGGTAAGAAATATAATTTACCTCTCAGTCCTTATGATTAGTTAGAACTGAGCGATAAGAGTTGAATGATATCTAATCAAAATGTAAGTCAAATATAAATATACAAAAATAATTGATAAATTAAAAGGTTAACTTGGTCCATTTAGATTTATTAACATATGACTTCACATCAATATTTCTTACCTGTATTAACATTTGTTCTTGTCTGATAGGCAGCAGATATTGGGTACAGCATCTCCCAATGGCCCAGGCAATAAACAAGGAGTATGAAAGGTAAAATTGCAGTGG
This sequence comes from Moxostoma hubbsi, assembly GCA_032164185.1. Taxonomy (NCBI): domain Eukaryota; kingdom Metazoa; phylum Chordata; class Actinopteri; order Cypriniformes; family Catostomidae; genus Moxostoma; species Moxostoma hubbsi. Next base: position 16,902,103 of record JAVLUX010000049.1, on the reverse strand, counting down.
CAGCTTGTGAAAATGAGTACCTTCTACAACACTGTTACATCCTGTAATATGCAAGGTAATGGTGAACACAAAGACAGAACTTGGGAAGATTGGCGAAGAAATAATTTACTGATAATGGCAAATTGTAACGTCAATGGAGTCCCCATTCCTCAGACAAGCTCCTGATATAGTGTAACTCAAAGCCACCAACTTCAAAATAAAATAAACTTTTGGAACACTGATGAACCATCTTGGATTGGGAACTAATTTTCAATAAGGAGGGAAAGGAACATCTCACAGTGCTAGGTGATGTGCTCAATTGACCAAGAAAAAGCTGTGAGTCTTCAGTCCTCTCTTTTGTGCTTGAATATGGTTTATACTCATAACTACTGGTCTGCAGCTTGTCTTTAGGGAATGTCTTTTTGACAAATTTGCTGTAGGAATAACATATCTGAAGCTCCTTCACATGAGCAGTTAAAATAAGGATAAAGAAACTGGATGTTGCCAATAAGAAAAGTGAGGTGTCATTTACCAGTTTGTGTTCCTTCTCAAAGTTAAACTCAGGTAAAAACAAAAAAAGAGACTTCTTGAGCTGTTTCCAAGCTCCATTAACAAACTAGGCTCAGTTGCCTTTATTTACTTGTTGAATGTTCTGTGAATGATTTTAGATATAGTAATAATGCAGCACAATGAATGAAAGATGGATTTTCTACTCCACTGGGAAACACCACACCTGGAGTGTGTTGGTTTAGTTGAGGTGTTCACTTCAACTAAAACACAACATCCACTTAAGTGCTGATGTTATGCATCCTTTTAATGCCGCTTCAACCTGAAGATTGTCTTTTATTTACATATACTGGCAGAGAACCTGGCTTCTGTATTTGTTATGCACTAGGAATAGTCTTTCATACTGGAATTAGTGGCCTTGGACTAAAATTAGACTTGTGCTTCTTTGTATGAGACTAAATTCAAAAAAAAATTCTTAAGTTGTCTCTATCTTTAATGTGTGTCTGATTGTCTCTTATTATTGTGTCCTACTAGTTTATATATGCACAGAATGAAAATGAATCAGGTTTTTGATACTAAGGTTTTTTTAAAACCTCTATACAGGCTACTGGTCAGTTTAAAAAAAAAAAAAAAAAAAATTGGGATTCCTTACCATGGTTTCCTTGAAGGCTGATCATCATTCGCCATCTTAAAATGTTTTATTTTCACACACTGGAATGGAAATTTTGATTGTCACCACCAACAACCACCAACTGGAGTTGCAATACTACGGTAATGGTGCATCGAATGAGAGTACAAATTACCCTAATAAGTTCTCTTGGAAAAGTACCACTGTAGCTCATTTAATCAAATAAGAAAATGTCTATGTGCTCATATTTTACATGAATGCTTCCTCTTTTAATTCAGTGTACTGAATATGTTCTCAGGGTGTAGTGGTTTTAATACGGGTATTGTCAAATGAATATTCAGTGAAAAATATGAACGAAATGTCACTGGATCTGTGATAATTAACCGCAATTCATCTCAAGACAGTTAATGTGTTTTTTCAGTACAAAGTCAAGTAACAGGAAAAAGGCAAGCTGTTATTGTGTTTAATAGAATTTGTCACACTGTTCTTTACATTCATCTGATTATTTGTTTTAAATGCATTTTTTATGAGGAGGGCTGACTCGAAAACTGAGTTGGTGCATTTAGTTCATTTTCATAGCTCCTCCTACTGTTGTCCTGCACTAAAAATTCTTTATTTTAATATGTTCTTTTTTTTTTTTTTTAAATGTGTCATCTTAGTCAGTCTGGTTTCACTCTTGCTTGGCTCATCACAACAAACCATTAAAAAAAATAAAAAATCTATTAATAATATGACAGCAAGAATATCTACCTCATAATGCCAAAATTTGGCACATTCTTCAGTCCCTTTTTTATACACATCAAGATCATTTTGTCACTTGCTAATGTGTTTGTATTCTTTACTTTTTACTAGAACACTTTTATAAGCCTTAATATGTCCACTTGTAAAACCAAATGGTCATTATTAGTTTATCAGTGCCAAGTTTGAACATAAAACATCTGCATTCCACATTTTGAATGTTTGTGTGTGTGTCACCACCATAACTGAAATGAAGGCAGTGTCCTAGTTTGAAATATGTGACCATTAATGTTCACTTTGTTGCCCTCATTTTGGAGTTGCATAGGATCCATACTGATGTCAGCGGAAAATAGATTGTACACCTTATACAAAGGATTTGTCTGTGATTTATTTGTGATGTATTGTCCCAGAAACCTGTGATAGTGCCTCGTGTCTGGTGATATTTTAACAGTAAATTGTTTTTCATGTACACGTTGTTACATATGTTTGACATGAATGCTGCCCACTTGTTTTGTGTAAACCTGTCTTCGCTCACGAATAAATGTATATCATTTTTAGCGATAAAAGAAAGTCTTTTCAGGATTGTCCTATTTAGCTGTTCAAATGTAAAGGGGTCATTTAGTTGTAATGGACTGCAAGATTGTGTGGGTTTTGCTGTGTATTTTCTATTCTTATTTTCTCTCTTTTAATTTACTTATTGGTGGGTTAAAAATCTGTCTCTTTAAATCCACTCTTAAAAAATCTCTGCTCATCTATTCTGTCTGCACTAGTTAAGCAACTAGTTGGTTAAATGCAAATCATATTTATTTGCTCATATGTTTTGTACATTTTGTCTTTCATATAAATGTGTTCTCTTTGTTCTCTGAAACTGTTCTCTTTACCTCTGTAGCAAGGATGGCATTGAAAAAGACACCTGTAACTTTCATTTTTATGTGAAGTTTCTTGTAAATTCTTACCTGACAGACAAATTATTTTGGAAATAGGCATAAGTATTTTCTATGCTGTACATTTCTTAGAATAAATTACGTTTCATTATATCTTGCTCTCTTTTTTTGTATTATTTAGACAACACCCTGGACAAATTACTTTGTACAAAGCCAGATTACATTGTAACTACTCTATAGTAGATTTAATTATCTACTCCGTAAGCAGTGTTGGGCAAGCTACTCAATATTGTTTTTTAGCAAGCTAAGCTACAAACAACTCAACAGAAAAATGTGTTAAGCAAAGCTAAAAGCTACACTTCAGAGAAAGTAGGAAGTTACACTACAAGCTACATGCCAAAAGTAGCTTGGTACATTTAAGCTATACTTCATATTTATTTCAACCACAGATGCATGGAGCATACCGTTATAGACAAAAGCATCTAAAAGACTTATTACATCATGTTTATCAAAGTCTTGGTACAGTATACGAGTATGCAGTATGGTGCAATATGTACCGATATACGCAAGGGGAAAACCACAAAAACTGTAAATGTTAATTCATATTTAGACATGCTACATATACAAACCTATGTGTCAACATTTAAAGTAACTTTTTACAGTTTATTTTTCAGATTTATACCTCTACAAACCTATTTAAACAATTTAATTTGGCACATTCCTGTATACAAATGCTGCGTACATACAGTATACTATTCATCTATACAATACAGAAATATGCAGTTAGACAAAATTACAGGATAAATCAGAGGCCACGTTTTTGTGAGAGTGAGAGCACATCTGGGCAGTAACAATGATTTCTGATGTATCAGATGGTATTTCCATGATACTTTGATATACAATTTCCCTATTTATGTGCCATTCTGCATGGAGCTTAAAAAAAGAATACCATGCTACTACCATATATGATTACCATAATCAAATACTATTGTATTTACATGGTGCTTCAAGGTAATTAAAAAGAAATACCATGGTACTTAGCTATATGATTACCATATTCATATATCCTACCATTGTATTAACATAAGTGCATCCAAGGTAATGGTGTATGTCCAAAAAAACTTGGTAAAGCCATGGACTTTTTTAATGTGTTTTTATGTAGGCTTATACGTGTTTTGACGTGTTACTCTTTTGGTTGGAAAATGTATTTACCTGCAGAAGTGGTTTACCAGCTGCAAACGTTTTGAACTTTATAAAGACCTTTATCAGTGGCAAACGATAGGACGCGTTTGCAGGTTTCGTTTCCACCGATTGAACATTCACTGCAACCAGTGCCATCTTCCGTGTTATAAAATACTCAGTGAGCTTATTTACAAGTGATAGTGCGCGCAAACGATTCAGCGGGGCGCACAAGCTTTCTGAGACATCCAGATTGAATCGCGAACCGAATCAGACTGCTTTCCTATTACGTGTGACCAATTCATTTTAAAGAACCGACTCAGATGAGTGGTTAATTTGTGATCGGGCATCTTTAGTTTTGATTCAAAACTGGCGATAGCAAACATTTCAGTCAGTGTTCAACGCCACTGAGGAGGACGTGAGTGTAAGATAATAATAATAATAATAATAATAATAATATAATATTTATCCCCTATAGCTTTACTGACTTTTAAACACAAAAAAACAAGACTGAAATTCGGTTATATGCAAACTAGATTTAGAGGACGCCACGCCTCCGCGCTTTGTCCACGCGCACAGACATACTGCAGAGCCAATGAGGGTCGAGAAATAGTCTGACGTAACTTTGTTTTGAAAGTCAGTTATATGGCTAGACTGTAGAGAAGTCGATGTTGCTCCGCAAAATAAAATAACACGCCTTTCGTTGTAGGAAATACAGTATACTCGAGCCGCAGGTAAGCTCTTTCTTGTTATTTCGCTCTGTTTACAGATTATTATTTTTTTTACTTTGATTTTTTTAAGGCTTTACTTACCGAGCCAAGCGTTACAATTTGCGTCCAGTTTCAAATCTGTTTTTGGTCCCAATCGTTTTATTTGTATTATCAAATTGATAAACGATTAAATTAGCAGGGTATTTATGAGGTTTATGAACAGATTAAGCATGTAATTTAAAATGAAAAGTAAGCATGTGACACTGGCTAGACAACGTCAATATTACTGGTGATCGGTAGGACAGCTCGACAGACTGCTGATTGTCATGTGGGTTGTACACATTTAATTAGGTCTGCAACAGATGTTCACATTGTTCGTTGGAGGATTCAACTCTAGATATAGATGTCCTTCATATCATAAATCAGCAAAAAACGAAACGTCCCTTGTTCAGGTCATTGTGTTTTAAAGATAATTCTGTAAGAATCCAAACAACAGATATTTATTGTAAATGGTTTAAACAATGTTTTCCATGCTTGTTCAATGAACCATAAACAATTAATGAACATGCACCTGTGAGACGGTCGTTAAGACACGAACAGCGTACAGTCGGTAGGCAATTAAGGTCATAGTTATAAAAACTAAAGAGACCTCTCTACTGACTCTGAAAAACACCAAAAGGAAAGATGCCTTGGGTCCCTGCTCATCTGCGTGAACCTGCCTTAGGCGTGCTACATGGAGGCATGAGGACTGCAGATGTGGCCAGGGCAATAAATCACAATGGCCGTACTGTAAGACGCCTGAAGGCGTGTGCGCACTGTACGATTTTGGCCACGATTCTGCCACATGAGAAACATTTCGGGAATCCTGAAGGATTTCTCTCGTCGCAGGGTAAAATCTGCAATCTTACAACGTTCAGTGTGACATGTTCACAGATGGCCGATTAATAGCCTTTACGATGATCTTTAGCCTTCGACGAAGTACTGGCAGTGTCAGAAATGTAGCATCATAGCCGTATAGTGTGACTGCTATTACGACCTGATGAGGTATTCCGCCCCTCTCTCGCACCCTACATGGAAAGAAACCTGCGCCGCGTTTGCCCCACCATAGCAACATTTGTGCCCAGTTATCATTCTAATATTTTCATTTTATTTCAAATGTTTTAATAATAAATAAGCAGAAAATACTTGGAGAAAAGTGTAACACATCAGCAATATGAAATAATTATTCTCTGAATTAAATAAATGGCTTTCAAAACTAAAATAAATAAATTATTGCATTTTCTCATTTTCTTTACATTTATCATGGATTTTCTTTAGAACGTTATTATAATTACTATTTTACTTTTAATAAATTTACTTTAAACATCTGTAAATGTATTTAGTTAAGATTCACACCACTCCAATTTTATTTATGAATAAATAAACAAAATAGAAAGATTGAACAATTTATACTGGGAAGTATTTATGGGACGTTTTAATCCAAATCAGCAAATACAGTTGGATACAATTATAGAAATCTACATCATGTTTGCGCATCATCCATTGGGAATTTGCAAGCGTGATATATTATCAGCCTTTATGAATTTTTGAAATTTTGCTAATCTAAAAGAGGAGAAAGACGTACTATAACCCACCTTTTTTGTTTTCTCCAATGTGAACGGAGAAGTTAGTCATTTTTCGTGCCACAAGTCTTTATTTCCACAATGAATATTTGCTTGTGGTAGCTCATAATTACTGTAGGCTTCCTTCCACACTCGCGTTCATTCTCAACATCTGTCATTTTTGTATTTGTGATGAGGCTGTCTTATTAAAGACCTGTTTGACAAAATCCATCTTTCTTGTAAATGTGAGCCTATGCTTGTGATGGAGTGATATTACAGCAATGGAAATGCTGATGTCCAGACTTTCAGAGAGAAAAAAAATATGCTCCTGCGTGGTGGGAAATTCGTCCGTTTCACTTCTATTCCACATCACTCCCGTAACGTGAGTCACGTTCACTGATCGGGACGATTGGGACCAGAGTCAGCTACAATGTATATCGTGCAGTCTGACATAATGTCACACAGTGTGCCATGGCGATATCAATGCGTTCATATCGTTCAGTCTGAGAAGCAACGATCTTAAAGGACTATTATAAAATGTAAAGTGTGCACCCGCCTTAAGACAGCACTACAGGGAGACATAAAGGACAGTTGATCATCCTTGCAGTGGCAGACCACGTGTAACAACACCTGCACTGGATCGGTACATCTGAATATCATACCTGCGTGACAGGTACAGGATGGCAACAACAACTGCCTGAGTTACACCAGGAACGCACAATCCCTCCATCAGTGCTCAGACTGTTATAATAGGCTGAGAGAGGCTGGACTGAGGGCTTGTAGGCCTGTTGTAAGGCAGGTCCTTGCCAGACATCACCGGCAGCAACGTTGCCTATGGGCACAAATCCACCTTTGCTGGACCAGACAGGACTGACAAAAAGTGCTCTTCACTGACGAGTCACAGTTTTGTCTCACCTGGGAGATGTTCAGACTCACGTTTATATTCGAAGGAATGAGCGTTACACTGTGGCCTGTACTCTGAGATGCACTGTAGTACTTAATGCAGCTGATGGCCACATCAGATACTGTCTGTTACTTTAGGGACACATTATTCAATTTCTGTTAGTCACATGTCTGTGAAACGTGTTCAATTTATGTCTTAGTTGTGAAGTCTTTTTATGTTCATACAAATATTTACACAAGCAGTTGAAAGTGAGAGGACATTTCTTTTGTCTAAGTTTATTTGACAGTTTAGACTCTGCTTGTAGAAATATAGCGTTTCAGTAAATGACAGTTGATGTTCCACCTGTGAAAGGGAACATTTACTGTGGTTAAAGATTGAAACTCGTGACAATATAAAAAAGAAGTAGTGGACTAACCGCATTTTCCATTTAAAGAAAAAAATAACATGGCCACCTGACTACTTACCAAGTAATTATTTTTCTTATTTTCATTTGCTCTACCATCATGTTGTTCCAAATCCGATTGACAACATAGTTTTTTCCATGAATTACAAACCCGAACCCAAAGTTATACTTTATTTATTATTTATTATTAAAAAAAAAAAAAAAAAAAGTATAGCTGCAGGTCAGAGACCTCCAAAAGAGGGCAAAGTTTCTCCAGAATGGGTATGGTTACGCCAAAGGAGCTTAAGCCAACTCCAAAACGGAGTGTTACTTCCACTCATGGTTAAGGCCAAAGTATACTTTGGGTGTCCGCGTTGCGGATCCCTCCACGCACAATATGTGTGATCTCAAATTGCGTCATTTGCACAACTGCGGCTTGACCGTGCACTGCCTACATTTTCTTGACTCGTGACTGTGTGCATCATCTGCGCTTATGCTGGCCATTGACCATACTGAAAGTGTCACAAAACAGTTGTAGTGTGCATGCGTTGAAGGTGTTCCTATTTGTTCATGGTCAGAAAAGTATACTCAGCCTAGTTCGATCCGATCTGGAACTCTCATAAACGAAGTATACCCGGGCTTTTAGGGAAAGGTTAGGTAAGGTGATGCCTATATCCATCTTGAAAAACTGACCCAATCCCGGCCCCAAACCCCCCAAGGATTGTCGGTCCCATCAGGCTCAGGATGGATAGCAGACGTCTGATCCACACCCACAGGTGTCAGTATAAAGTCCAAAGATCAGTGTCATTTCAGCCAGAAAACATTAAAAAAAAATACTTGGGTGCACTAAGTAATTTTTTAATGTTTTGCTGGCTGATGTTACACTAAAACAAGCACCCATTCACTCTTAAAACTGTACTTACTTAATTTTCAGAGATCAGTGGTTAAACATCAAAGCCATGCACCAGCTGACTGTAAGAGGCCTGATACGGATATGGCTGCTGCTTCTGTGGTGTACATCATGTAACTGTGGACCAGATCCCGTGATGCGTGAGGCTCTAATGAGGCAGGAGGCATCTAGACGGACAGGAGGACACATAGAACTGAACAAGAGAGAGAAACTCCTCGATGCAAAGCTTCAAAAACTAAAGCAGCATGAAATGGAATCAGGACAGTTCCCCCCATCCATGCATTTCTTCAAGGCGAAGCCCCTGATTGACAAAAGCCCTGTCTTTAGTTTGATTCATAAGATGCCTAAAGGTACAGTAGCCTGATTATACTCAAGTTTGTTGTTTGTGATTTGACTTCAAAGCAATTTTCTGGGTTCAATTCATATTAAAGGGATAGTTAAATCAAAATCGAAAATTCTCTCATAATTTACTCACCCTCATGCTATCCCAGATTTTCTTTCTTCTGCTCAACACAAACAAAGATTTCAAGAAGAATATCTCAGCTCTGTAGGTCAATACAGTTCAAGTGAATGGTGGCCAGAACTTTGAAGGTCCAAAAATCACAAAGGCAACATAAAAGTAATCCATATGACTCCAGTAGTTATATCCATGTCTTTATGATAGGTGTGGGTGAGAAACCGATCTCTTCTCTCCTTAGAGTTCTTTTTGTTTTTGGTGATTCGCATTTTCGTGCATATTACCCTACTGGGCAGGGAGGAGAATTTACAGTAAAAAAGGACTTTAAATATTGAACTTTTTCTCACCCACACCTATTATATTGCTTCAGAACATATGGATTTAACTACTAGAGTCTTATGGATTACTTTTATTCCGCAGATACTGAAAGACACTTACAATAGAAGTGAATGGAGCCAGTCCATAAACATTCAAATACACACTGTTTCAAAAGTATAGCCACAAGATGTAAACGGTATACATGTTAAGATGATTTTATTGTGATAAAATCTCTGTTTAACTTGGGGTTTACCAGCATTACGTTGGGTAAAATATAAAGTTGGGTAAAATTGTGTGTAACTTTACACAGATAAGGTTAGTAAGTGATTATATCACTCTAAAATCATGTTAACATGAATAAATAAAAAAATATTTTTGAAAAAATATGTATTTTAACATTATTGACTGGCCCCATTCATTTGCATTGTAAGTGACTCACTGTAACTACGATTATTGCTTTTTTTTTTAACATAATGAGCATTATTTAAACATAATTTTGTAGAAATCAACACTATGCCACATACTGTTGATTGAGCTGAACTTATTTGTGTGTTAGTTTGTTAAATGCCACAGATTAGAAATGCTTTGCAGCCAACTAATCATCGTTTGATGATGTCGCTCATTTAGACCTAGAAACAGACTGTATGAACAGTTTAACTCAAACTAGGCTTTACTTTTATGAGCAGTTTTGTGATAAGTGGTTTGTTATGTGACCAGGTGCGGCCCTGCATGTTCATGACTTTGCTATGGTGGGGGTGGAATGGCTGGTAAAAAACGTGACCTACAGAGAAAACTGCTACGTGTGCTTCACGGACGACAATTCGGTGCAGTTTACTTTCTCTTCTGGGCAGCCTGTGTCTCGTCCACACTGCTCCTCATGGACCCTGCTCAGATCCCTTAGGGAGAAGATCAAAAACAGCACTAATTTGGACAACAGGTGGAGAATTAAAAGTGATTCTTGGATATTGATGTTATGATGTCAATCTGAAAATGAGTGTTCCTTTTCATTTAAACTATCTTATCAGTCTATCCATTCATCCATCCATTCACTTCTACAGTTTCATTCAAAATCTCACACTCTTCACCGAGGAGCCAGACAGAGCGTATCCTAGTCAAAATGTTGTGTGGAAGAGATTTGAACAGGCGTTTTTGGTGGCCTATGGACTGGTCACCTATGCGCCTGTATTCAAAGACTACCTGTATGAAGGTCTCAGACAGTTTTATGAGGACAACATTATGTATGTGGAAATCAGGGCACTGCTGCCATCGGTATGCATGAATGTGGCCTTTAATTATTATACAAACCTCTTTTTAAGTCATTTTAAATACTATGAATAAATGCTAATGTGTTGTGTTTATTTGTATTTGCAGACATATGAACTTGATGGCAGACAAAATGATAAGGACTGGAGTATGCGAGCCTGCCAAGAGGTTGTGAAAAGATTTACGACACATTATCCAGACTTCTTAGGTGCTCGTGTGATATTTACTGTGCACAGGTCAGATACTTCTGAAATATTTTGATTATTTCAATTTAAGGACAAATTAATTAAAGGAATATTCCAGGTATATTACAAGTTGAGCTCAATTGACAGCATTTGTGGCATAATGTTGATTACCACAAAAATAAATTTTGACTCATTCCTCTTTTTCATAAAAAAGAAGCTAAAATGGAGGTTACAGTGGAAAGGAACGGGGACAATTTTTGTAGGGTTTAAAAGCAGAACTGTGAAGATTGTAACTTCATTGAAGTACTTATATTGCATCACTGTAAGTAGGGACAAGTCGAAATGAATCTTTGTGGTAATCAACATTATGCCACAAATGCTGTTTATTAAACTTAACTTGTAAAAAACCTGGAATATTCCTTTAATATAAGTTATGACTTGTCACACTTGGATGTTTCAGGGGCATAAATGCAACTGCGGCTATGAAGGCAGTAGAGGAGGCCATGAAATTACAGAGGAACTTTCCAGAAATCATGGCAGGCTTTGACTTTGTGGGTATATGCTGGTTGGTTTATAAGCTCTTTGATTAAATAAATGATACATGAATGGAATAAAACACATGTGCTTCTATAACCTCAGGTAGGACAAGAAGACATTGGAAGGCCTTTGTGGTACTTCTGGGACGCTTTGAGTCTACCAAAAGAGCGGGGTGTAAACCTATCCTACTTTTTCCACGCAGGAGAGACAGGTTTCTACACATCTAACCTCTTTAATGTGGCACGGTGAAGTTGAACCCAAATGAGTCTCAAATATCTTTTAGTGTCAAGTACTTTCAAAGCATAAATGATTTAAATATGTTGCTTTTTACAGTTGCCACTATAACATACAGTAACTCCATTCTCTTTCCCACACAGATTCACAGGGAACAAGTGTTGATCAGAACATTATGGATGCTCTTCTATTCAACACCACACGCATAGGGCATGGCTTCGCTTTGGCACGTCACCCTATAGTTAAAGAGATGTCTAGAAAGATGGATGTACCAATTGAAGTTTGCCCCATCTCCAATCAGGTACATTATCACTCACTGTGTATTTACATTTTGTCGTTTAGCAGACACTTTTATCCAAGGTAACTCATAAATGAGAAAACTCACAAATTGAAAATCACAAGCAATATATATATATATATATATATATATATATATATATATATATATATATACTCGTTTAGCACGTGACTAGGAACACTGTGATCCTAATAAAGTGGCCGACGTGATCTTCTGTTGTAGCCCACCCACCTCATGGTTCGAAGTGTTGTGCATTCTGAGATGATATACTGCTCATTACAATTGTACAGAGTGATTATCTGAGTTACCATAGATCTTGTCAGTTCAAACCGGTCTGGCCATTCTCCACTGAACTCTCTCATCAACAAGGCATTTTCATCCACAGAACTGCCGCTCACTGGTTGATTTTTGCTTTTGGTACCATTCTGGACTAAATTCTAGAGACTGTTGTGTGTGAAAATCCCAGGAGACCAGCAGTTACAGAAATACTTAAACCAGCCCGTCTGGCACCAACAATCATGCCACGGTCCAAATCATTGAGCTAATTTTTCCCCCCCCCCATTCTGATGGTTGATGTGAACATTAACTGAAGCTGCTGTCCGGTATCTGCGTGATTTTATGCATTGCACTGCTGCCACACGATTGGCTGAATAGATAATTGCATGAATAAGTAGTTTAAAAAGTGTTCCTAATAAGGCTGTCCCAGAGGTTGATTGTTATTATAACAATTTTCTTTCTTTTTGTTAAATGGTCATAGTAAAACTGACCTGGAAACTCGTAATTTGGTAATTTTTACATCTTTTATGTACAGATTTTATTGTTTTAGTCTTGTCCCAGACCCAGACTTTCAACATTGATCTATGAAAATCCATTATAAAAATACAAACTAGTGCATGTTTAAAGCTATGATAATCTAAAATGAATAAATAATGAAAATAAACAATTTTAAAATTTTTTGTGGAAATGTATTTATTTTAATTTGTTTTACAAAATTACGACTGTCCCACTGCGGTGACGTCATTTCTACCACAACAAACCATTTTGCCCCTAAAAAAGTTTGATCAAAAAAGTAAGTGTACTTGTTTACCAAATCGACCAAAGTTTCAATAAAAAGCAAGTGATGTTTGAAGAAAAATTAAGGTAAATATCACTTGTATTTTCATTGGCCGTCATTTCTAATCAAGCTGTAATTTTGCCAAATTATGCAAAAAGTGTGAAAATATTTAAATGTGTGTATTTAGGATTCATTGAATGTTAGCTTTGAAATTAGCCTTAGCAAGACAAATTTCAAAAACCTTTTAAAAAATTTCCATCACCATCATTTTCACATAATTTCTATTAAATACAATCAGGGTTGGGTGAGTTACTTTTGAACTGCATTCCACTACAGATTACAGAATACATGCTGTAAAATGTCATTTGTAACGTATTCCGTCAGATTACTCAAAGTCAGTAACGTATTCTAAATACTTTGGATTACTTCTTCAGCACTGGTAGATTTTTTTCACTTGTTTTGACTATTAAAACTTTGGATTGCATCATTTATATGTAGAAATGTTTTCCATCTGAAAACACTAAATATTAAACAAATTACAATAAAACGCAAAGTATTCTCTTCAGTAATCCAAATACTTTTTGAATGTAACTGTATTCTAATTACCAATTATTTAAATTGTAACTGTAGTGGAATACAGTTACTAATATTTTAAATATGTAATCCTGTTACACCCCAATCCTGAATACAATATTTAAGATGTGGTGGGAATTTTCATGACTTTAAGAAAAAAGGGCAAAAATAATATTTGTATATTATATATTTCATGTGATGTATGTGCATAAACTGTTGGGCATTGTTAGTACACAAATAATAAAATATATAAAAAAATATTGCTTGGGTGGGTAGTCACATGGGGTAACCACATCGTGGTAGCTATAATGTTGTTCGCTCTCGGTGGGGCACGTGGTGAGTTGTGCGTTGATGCCGCAGAGAATAGTGTGAAGCCTCCACATGCGGGATGTCTCTGTGGTAATGCGCTCAACAAGCCACGTGATAAAATGCGCAGATTGACAGTATCACTCGTGGAGGCAGCAGAGATTTTATTCGAGATTATGAGATTTTATTTATTGAGAGTGTGAAAATTTTTTTAACAAGACTTCACTTTAAAAAGTGCTGCTTTGTTGCCTTGTCAGGTGTTAAAACTGGTTTCAGATTTCCGGAATCACCCTGCTGCAGTGCTGATGGCTGAGGGTCATCCTCTGGTGATCAGTTCTGATGATCCAGCTCTCTTTGGGGCCACTGCTCTGTCTCACGATTTCTATGAAGCATTCATGGGCTTTGGAGGGATGAGCTTTAATCTTGGCACACTGAAAGAGCTGGTCATGAATTCTCTCAGGTAATATGAATACCAACTGCATTTTAGGCCAGTAAAATTTAAGGTATATAGATATTACTATGTTAAAAGATAAACTTTTAATGTAATCTGTAAAATTATACATTTTTAATACAGATTGTGAGGTACCTTTATATATGTTTTCTACATAGTGTTGTACTGTATGTGGGACTTAATTTTAATCTAAAAGATTTTCTGTATTTATGTTTAAAGGGATAGTTCACCCAAAAAAATATATTCTCCATCATTTACTAACCCTCATGCCATCCCAGATGTGAATGACTTTCTTCTGCTGAACACAAATGAAGATTTTTAAGATCTCAGCTCTGTTGTTCCATACAATGCAAGTGAATGGTGGCCAGAACTTTGTACGTCCAAAAAGCACATAAAGGCAGCAAAAAAGTCATTCATACGACTCCAGTGGTTAAATCCAAATCTTCTGAGCAATATGATTGGTGTGGGTGAGAAACAGATCAATATTTAAATATTTTTTTTTACAGTTAATCTCACTTTCACATTCTTTTGTTTTTGGTAATTCACATTCTTTGTGCACATCACACCTAGTAGGCTGGGAGGAGAATTTATAGTAACAAACGGACCTAAATATTGATCTGTTTCTCACCCTCACTTATCATATTCCTTCAGAAGACATGGATTAAACCACTGGAGTCATATGGATTACTTTTATGCTGCCTTTGTGCTTCAAAGTTCTGTCCACCATTCACTTGCATTGTGTGGACCTACAGAGCTGAGATATTCTTGTAAAATCTTAATTTGTGTTCTGCAGAAGAAAGAAAGTCATACACGTCTGGGATGGCAGAAGGGTTAGTAAATGATGAGATAATTTTCATTTTTGATTTAACTATCCCTTTAAGAAAGTCATTAGTATAATATAAAACATTCTGTTGCAGTATATTTGTAACATTTTTGTCTTCTCACTCTTTATTTCCAGGTACAGCTCCTTGCCAAGTCAAACAAAGAAAATGGCTATTGAGACTTTGTTGGTAAAATGGGACAAGTTTGTCTTGGAGAGTTTATTGTGGAGTACTACAGACTACTAAACAAGGGTCATTTTAAACACTGGAATATGTGCATTGTTTACAGGATATTGTTCTCTTGTTTGACATTGGTGAATATACAGGGGGGGGGTAAGTACTGTAATTAATGCTGCATTACTGATTGTGAGGAATTGACTGTAGTATTTTGAACTGGTCTGTGCTGCCATCTGGTGGAGAACGTGTAGAGAGTTTTTGTTCTTCTGTTCACAACTGCTCTTTTGAACCTCAGAGAGCCTTGCATGTGCTTTAATACTTGCAGTCAGATTTTTTGACAGCAAAGTACATAAAGGTTTATACAGAGTAGCTCACTTCTTATTTTCCATTACAAGACACCTGATTAGCCAACTATAATTTACAATAACTATGATTTACTAATATCAGTGCATATATTTATTAAAAAATTGAAGATATTTTACTTTATTGGTCATGCAGGATGACTTAATTTACCCAAGTTCAGTTGTTTTTTAATATGGAATTCTTGTTTTCAACATGAATGTTGTAATACAGAATAAAAAAAAATTGGTGTCACATAACTCTATAGTAATAACCATATTTACTGTAACCTATTTTAATTACACAGAAGTGGATTCCCACTTTTCTTCAATGAAAGGCAGATGTTGACTGTAAAATGATGCTTTTCATTATCTATTGCTGGGCCCTAATGGTGTTCTTTCAGGGTTCAGCTGTATTCTTTATCTACTGCTGGTGTTAAACTGGGAAAAATAGCGCTCATCAGGAATGTTGATGTACTCCTCCTGAAGATGTTTCTTCCTGTAAATGGAACATGGAGTGTCTTCATTTGTTATAAAATATTGACAAAATAAATACAAGTAACAAGAATAACCAAATTCTTAATGGAGATAGAATTCTAAAAATGTTACATTTACCCACATTTTACAATGTAACAATTTCCTTTAAATGCAAATTCAATATGAAAATTGAAGTCATTTTGAAGTATTACTGCTCAGACACTGAGAAGTACACAGGTGAACTTTCAGAAAATCAAAATAACTTCAAATAACTGGGTAAGGCCAATTACACTACATTAAAGTAGACGTTTAAAATGAATGGGCAGTTTAGTAGTGCGGGCAAATTAGCTGTAGTAACACTTGATTGCAACTTACTGAGCATCATGAGTCTGGGCCAGTTGTTTGTTGGTGTTGTCCATAGCCCTACGGAGCTCCTTATTAACACGCGCTTGCTGTCTTTCGAGTAGCAATGCAGCACGCGCTGATGCAATGCGCATGTTATAGTCCTGCTGCTCCTTTTCCCGCTCCTCTAAGCAAGCACGCTGCACACAACACATTTGTTCAGATTATGTTCACCTGTTGTAAATTCTCTCATCATTTACTCACCCTAATGCCATCCCAAATGTGCATGACTTACTTTCTTCTGCAGAACACAAAGATTTTTAGAAGAAAATCTCAGTTCTGTAGGTCCTTACAACGCAAGTGAATGGTGAGGTTAAAACCTCATAAAGGAACATAAAGGCATCATAAAAGTAATCCATATAACTCCAGTGTTTTAATCCATGTCTTCTGTAGCGACCCAACAGGTTTAGGGTGAGAACAGACCAAAATATAACTACTATAAGTACATCAGTCAGCTCTGAAGATAAGAGCCTGACTCTGGCTCTTATCTGGGTGGTCTAGTGGCAACTAAATTAAAAACTACTGTATGCTAGAAACATGGGATGTTATATGAGATTTTAAGAAGACAACAGTTTTCCTTAACAATAATAATAATTATAATAAGGTAGAGGCTATTTGCACCAAGTGTGAATAGTGATAGATGATATTTACACTATGTGAATAGCAACATCATCTTTACACTAAGTGCAAATAGTAGCATATACAATTTGTACCCTTAATTAAATACATACAGGGCATCAATGCAGTATGTTTATTGTGTTTATTTAGAGTACCACAGACACCCTACACCAACCCCTACCCCTTAACCTAATTGTAACCTTTCCTTAGAAAAATTAGCCATGGTTTTACTACAGTAACCATAGTATCCCCATGGTATTTTATAGTAACCACGAAATTAAACATGGTTAACACCATATTACTGTAGTAACACCATGGTTAATTGCATTAAAACTATGGTTCCTGCCAAAAAATATGGTAGCTACAATGGTAAAAGTATGGTTAATTTTACCTGGATCAAACTTTTGTCTCAACTCTCTGACCTTCATTGTGACCAAATCACTGCAAGAAAATCAACCTTTATAATCATTTTATTATTTATTGTAAGTAGTATTAAAGAAAAATATTAAGAGTGGAGAAAGGAAACAGGATGCAGATCCCAGGTTGTCCGCATGGAAAAAAGCTCAACCAAACCATCTTTACACACTAAGGCATTGCATCAACACTTGAGTGAGCAGTTTGTCTTTAATTTCTTTGTTTCCACCAGGCTATTTGTCTATAGCTCTTTACACCTAGAGCAAATAGTCACTCTGTAATAACAATAATAATTATATATTGAAGTTTTTAATGCTCTCTGTCACACACTGTGAGGCGAGCAGGAAAATCACAGGCAAAAGCATCATAGCATACAGTAATGTGCATGTGTGAGAACTTGACATAAGAGGGATCCCTTCTAGAATGACCATCTAGTGCTCTGCACCTGTGTCAAGCACTAGGAAGTTTAATCAAGCTTGAAATCATGATTTTGCCTATAGACTGCAATGGCAAGATGTGTAGTGAAAAAGGAGTTATATTTTTGGTCTGTTCTCACCCAAAATCGATTAGATCGCTTCAGAAGACATGGATTAATCCACTGAAATCATATGGTTTACTTTTCTGCTGACTTTATTTTGCAGCTTCAAAGTTTTTGTCAATATTAATTTGCATTGTATGGACCTACAAAGCTGAGATATTTTTCTGGAACTGGACAGCCCCAGTCTCCATTCACACTCGTTATATGGAAAAGAGCAGCATCAAAATTCTGCTTAATATCTCCTCCTGTGTTCCACAGAAGAAAAAAGTAATATAGGCAATGAACTTTAATAATACAAGACCGATAAGTCCATTTGTTATAAGGTTCATTATTAGTCTACTTGTAAAAAAAATAAAATAAATAATAATCATGTGAAATGATCCCTATTTTAACAACAAAGTACGCTGTGCCGGGCTTTACCTTCCTCTCTTCTGCTTGCTGCTGCTGGTATTGAGTGTACTTTTGCAGTTCTTCAGGGGTCATCCCCTTGTATAGGTCCCTACGCATGCGAGACAGACCCAGCACACTAGCACTCTGTTCAGGGTTTTCAGTCAGTAGGTCCCCATTTAACTGATTCAGGATATCCGTCTGGTTGTCCTCATCCTCTTCGTGACGCTCTTGTCGACGTCGATTTGTCATCTCCGCAGCCTACAGTTGATAAAATGGGAGGAAACATAGGAAAATGATGGCTCAATCAAGAAAGAAGGCTAAGCAATAAGGGCCACACATGAATTATAAAGCCTACTTTCTGTTTTCTTTTTCTACCTTTGAGCACTGCGCTCACTCACCAGTGCCAGGTTAAAGTCTTTGTTGGCAATGGCTATAGATCTCTTGCATTCTTCCTCCATCTTCTGCAGTTCAACAGCTCTGTTGTCCAATGACAGCATGCTTTGTTCATTCTGATGCACTATATAGTACAAAAAGAGAAAACGTTTACACTGCAAATGCTGCACAGATGCTGCAATCGAAGTAACATAAATAGTTTGGAAGTGTGTGAAATGCATAAATGATGTTATGAAATTAATGTAAAGACACATAGATCCAAAATAAATGGGAGTCTAACATTAGATAGTAAGGTGATTTAGCCTTTCTATTGGACAAAGGGTTATCCTTCAGCAAATGTACTTACCTTCTTCTTTTAGCTGTTGTTTTGCTTGCTCCAGTTCTTGTTGCTGTTTTAGGGACCATGCCCTGAGCTGCTCCTGCTGCTTCCTCAGCCTGTCTTTCCTGGCCAAATCTTCCCCATTTAGTCCCGGCAGTATCTGCATCCCTTCCTGCTTCTTCAGCAGCTCTGGATCATTCAGATCAAACTCACGCCTGTAGCTGGCCTGCTGGAACTGCTGTCTGAACTGCGCGATGGTTTCATTCAGTAGGCGCTCATCTTTTTTCTGCCGCTGGCCCAAGATACAGGCTACACGATCACTGCATAGCAGATCATCAACTAAAACAACACAAGAAGATCTCACTGGACTGTTTTTGTAAATCTAGCACAAGCTAAACAATATTACGCTTACCATGGTAAGTTTGGCATAAAACCCCCCCCATACACTATCCGTCCATCCATCCTATCTCTCTTTCATCTATCCATCCATCCATCCTATCTCTCTCCTTCTTTCATCTATCTAACCTGTCTCTTTCATCTTTCAACTATCCACCTAACCATCCATCTATCATATCTCTTTCTTTCATCCATCCATCTATCCAGTTTCTTTCATCGATCAACCATCCATCTATCCATCATTCATACATACATACATACATACATCCAATCTCTTTCATCTATCCATCTATCCTATATCTTTCATCTATCCATGCATCTATCTATCTGTCTATCTATCCAGTCTCTCTTTCTATCATCTATCAACCATCCATCCTTCTATCCTATCTCTCCTTCATCCATCCATCTATCCTATATCTTTCATCTATCCATGCATCTATCTATCTGTCTGTCTGTCTATCCATCTATCCAGTCTCTCTTTCTATCATCTATCCATCCATCCATCTATCTATTATTTAGCACAAGCTAAACAATATTATGCTTACCATGGTAAGTTTGGCATAACCCCCCCCCCCCCCCCCCCATACACTATCTGTCCATCCATCCTGTCTCTCTTTCATCTATCCATCCATCCATCCTATTTCTCTCCTTTTTTCATCTATCTATCCTGTCACTTTCATCTTTCAACTATCCACCTAACCATCCATCTATCATATCTCTTTCTTTCATCCATCCATCTATCCATCATACATACATCCAGTCTCTTTCATCTATCCTATATCTTTCATCTATCCATGCATCTATCTGTCTGTCTATCTATCTATCCAGTCTCTCTTTCTATCAACCATCCATCCATCTATCTATCCTATCTCTCTTTCATCCATCCATCCAGTCTCTTTTTGATCTATCTATTTATATATCTATCTATCATTCATCCATCCATCTGTTATGTTATTTATGCCATGGATGTAATGTAAAGACAGTTAAATGAAAGTTATATTGATTGTGCAAAACAGTCAGTCAGTAACAATCTGGCATCAGCTAAAAATAATTATTAATATTATAATATCAATAATTAAAATAATATTTCAGCCCAATAATGGGAGTAGAAAAGAGGTCAA
The DNA here is from genome assembly GCA_032164185.1 of Moxostoma hubbsi. Classification (NCBI taxonomy): domain Eukaryota; kingdom Metazoa; phylum Chordata; class Actinopteri; order Cypriniformes; family Catostomidae; genus Moxostoma; species Moxostoma hubbsi. Next base: position 16,881,601 of record JAVLUX010000049.1, on the reverse strand, counting down.
ATCCTTCTTTTTTTAAGTGTCAACATGTAAATTAAAGATATAAATCCACATGTACGTATAAACTCACCGTAGGCTTTATGTTCATTCGCTTCACGTTGGTCTTGTTCTCTTCGTTCTTTAACTTGATGGTCGAGAGCATTCTCATCAACCTGACAAATGATAGTTAGAGATGTTGAACCAAACTCGTTTACAGTCACATGTGGCAAACAAACTTACCCCAATCGTTCGGAGTTTGTCATTGAAAATCCTCTCTTGGCGTTGCTGTTCCCTGTTTCTCCTCCTGTCAAGTTGAGCAGCTGCGATTTGGTCAGACAGATGCTCAACGTGGGTCATTGTTATAGCCTATATCGCCGCTGTAAATCGAGTGTGGAAATTTCTTAATCGACTCGCTGGATGTCAGGAAATCTATCAACAAACACGTTGCTAAGAGACCGAGTTTGAAAATAGCGCCCTCTCGCCATTGCTTTCTGCCTTGCCGTTTTTCAAACCTCATGATATTTTACACCCCTAATGTTAAACATGTATGCCATTTAGTACAACATTTGTCGAGCAAAGAGTGATTTGATATGTCTGAGCGTTACCATTTCGTTTTTGTGGTTTCATTTAGTTTTATGTTTTACTGTTATCATATTTCTGAAAAGCAAAATGATGTTTAATTGCAGTTTACATTAACAACTTCCTCCGTGACAGCATGCTCACAGTTAAAATGTTCAATAGCTTCTTGTAGCCAAGACTTTTAGGTATATGCCTACTGAAATTGACTATCTTTATAAAGGCTAATCATAATTATAAATTATTTTATCTAAACTTTCCTGTTAATTTATTATACCAATTATCACACTCCCTACATCAGGGGTCCGTGTTATAAAAAAAGCGAACAATATATATATATTTAAATATCACTGTTTTATTCTATTTCATTAATACTTTTAAAGCTACTCAAGTTATTAGGCCAAAATTGAGTGGTTTTCCTTGTTAATGTTGTTTGATTAACAGCCTATGACAGCTTACAAGACAGTGCTCAATTCGGCTACATGTGCAATTCAAGTCCAATAATTTGATGCAAATACACTTTTTGTCCCACTGTTAACATTCACTTTAGACCAAACCTGGTGCATTTATATTAATGCCTCACCAAGACGGATATTGGCGGAATTATGAAGTGTATTTGACCATTTAGTCACCTGATTAGCTCTCTCTGAGCACGTGCACAAACATTAGCCGCCTGTCAATCAAACTGCAGCTACAGACATCAGGAAATAAAAAGTCAATCTTTTATATTTCATCTAGATAAACAAACCAGTGGTTATCTTGTTATCTCGATCGATGTAACTGAACACCCCTGTTCTAGATGTAGAACATAGGCTAAGTATAGAAAATTACTCAAAAGTTTATCATCGATATCCAGGATTTTCAATCAAGATTGTTTTATTGCCCAGCCCTATTGATAACATTGCCTAAATCTCTCACATCAACCCAATAATCTTAGTGATAGATGGTTAAAATTGCAGGCTACATTATAGACACAAAAAATATAAAATTTACTTCGATAGGATTCTACAAATTAGAGGCAGGATTAATGCCGATATCTGGCTTGAGCAAGTTATACTCAAATGACACAGTTAAGTCATTGGCCTTTTTCACAGCGAAAAGCCCTTTCATGTGCGGCCTTGATGTTCAGGTGTTGAACTGTGCTTGAGGCATTCTCCAGATCCATAACAGTTGGCGCAAGATCTACAGCTGCTGTTCTAGTATTATACGTGTGATTTGATTTGACGGGAGTCACGAGACTCTCCCTATCCCACCAATCATGTTGATAGATAAAAATATAATCAGGACAGGTAAGTAGCAAACACAGACGGTGGGAAAATAGTGCATTAAAAGTAGTTACAGCACTTCAAATATACCCAATTAAAAGAAAATATATACAATTTAAAACTACTTAAAGTAAAATTCCTTGGAAAAACTTATTTACAGTAACGTGAGTATTTGTAATTTGTTACTTTACATCCCTGCTGGTTTGCTAATCATCCCACGTTTCAAGCTAACATCTCTGAGTGGCAGGGTTTTTAGTACTATTGCACCTACATAATGGAAATCTTATTGTTTTTTTTACATTATTAAACTTTCTCCCACAATCCCTCTGTCCTGTGACATCACATCTTCAACATCTTGAGCAACAGAGAAGCCCATCCATTTTACCAGAATACCTTTATTAGACAATCTACAATGACCTGGACAACTAACGTTTTATTACTGAAATAGCAGCGCAAAGTGACATTGCCAAGAGAAATTAAATGTCCGATTAACTTAAATGTACTACTTAACTGTTATCACTGACATAGGTGTTATGAAAAATCATAGCTATGTCTGTGGTACCCCTATAGGCTCTATGAATAGCACACACACACACGCACTTGTTTTTATATCATTGTGAGGACTCTCCATAGACTTCCATGCATTTTATGGATTTTATACAGATCTAACGATAATTTCGAACCCTGCCTTATAGGTTATAGATAATATATAATAGATAATAGTTCCACGGAAATTAGTCTGATTGGAACAAATGAGAGTAAATGATGACAGAATTTTCATTTGTAGGTGAACTATAAAGTGTTTCCCAATTGAGTTTATGAATAATCTGCTTACCCAGATAACAAGATGATGTCAATAATGTTGATTTTTCATCCGCATCATTATCATTTTGGTTGAGATTGAAATTTCAGTGAGTTTGAGTATGTTGGATCAACATGAAAATTTTGATAAAAGCCAACAGCACATATGGGTGGTGACTGTGACATTGAACTATCATTGATTTGTAGTTGATGACCACAAGATAATTTGTGCTTCTCAGCTGCTGATCAAAACCCTAATTGATACTTCCTTGTAGTGAGAAAACACAGGTGCATCCTACACAGAAGTCTTGTTTGAAACTCCTGACACACACACACACACACACACACACACACACACACATACACATACACATTCTCTTGCACAATTTCACACCATTATGTTAAAGTTCCATATTATTTCTCTATCCTTTGTTTTACTGTCTTGATTTTTGTGTTGGATTCTGCTACTGCCAGTAATTCAATGGTTAAATTTTAAAAAGTGCTTAAAGTCTTTGAAGAAATATTTCCACATACTTCAAAATTGTATCTTGTTTTATTAAAATTGATTAGGAATTTCTTAACAAAGTTCAAACAACATTAGAGCAGATCCCTTAAAGCCCAGTGGTTATACATTCTGTGCAAAATGATCAGTGATTGATGCCATTTAGAAGTGACACTTGAGTAAGCAAGGATATTCCATTTTACATTCCATATTCAGTGCTTTGATTTTAATCTTTGATTCTGCTCTTGCATAGCAAACTTAAATTGTTTCCTAGTGTCTTAAAAAAGGAAGGAGTTAAGAAAAAGAAAGACAAATGTGTGAATAAATGTTATGTACAGAATTATGTGGTGACTTGGTATTGTTAGGTAATCTAGCCAACTTTAAGTCAATTCCAGTGTGCCTTATTATTTGTATTCCCATAATTTTCACCACAAGACATTCATGTATGGTTGCAACTAATAATTTTTTTGATTTATCATCTAAGCTAGCAATCTTTAGAATGAACTATCTATATTGTGCAATTAATGCACCTTTTAATCAACAGCGCTTATGAAAACAAAGGTGATATTATTCTTACATGAGAAACTACACAATCTGTACTGCATTACATCATCGAGCGTAAAGAACAACTTTTTCAATCTTGTGGATTCTCTTTATAAAATAAGGTGAAAAATATTGAAGCACATAGTACCTTTGGCATTTTCTAACCATTTTGTAAAAATACCAGAGACTGCTTAAATAATCTAGAAAACCCATATACTACTGTAATTGTCTGTTCCCATAGACTTGCACACCCAATTCAGGTCAAGGAGCCTCTAATAACCTAATGAGTAGAGTCAGGTAAGTTTGATAGGGGAGAGATCCAAAATGTGCTGGACTTTGGGTCCGCTGGACTGGACTAGCATATGTGATCAAGATGTCTTGATTCAGTAAATGAGTGTGGGAACAGTTCCTCCAGTTCCTTAAGCAACCCCCCGTTATTACTTTTGTGATAAAGATACAGTGGCAAGAAAAATGTATGTGAACACTTTGGGGAAAAGCTGGTTTCCTGCATTAATTGATCATAAAATGTGATCTCATCTTTTTCAAAGTTACAAATATTGAACACATAAACAATTATAATCTTGCATGCCTTTATTGAACACATCCCGTAAAACATTCACAGTGCAGTAGAAAAAGTATGTGGATCCATTGGCTAAAGACATCAACAAAAGCAAATTGGAGTCAGGAGCTGGCAAACCTGGCATCAAATTAATGAAAAAAGATTGGAGGTGTGGGTCATAGCTACTTTGACTTATAAAAAGCACTCAAACATTTTGAATTTGCTAATCACAAGAATCATCTGCTGACTTTGATCATGTCTTGCAAAAATTTGATTTCAGAAGATCTAAATGAATCAAACTGTGCACAAAGCTAGAAAGAGTAACAAAGTTATCTCGAAGAGATTAGATATTCATCTCTCCACAGTTAGACAAATTGTCTATAAATGGAGATGATTTGGTACTGTTTCTACTCTCCTTAAAATTGGCCGTCCAGACTAAGGTCACACCACAGAATGCTAAATGAGGTAAAAAAAACGAGCTTGGTTCTCAAACCTGCCTTAGAGGCCCCTCCAACAGTACACATTTTGGATGTCTCCTCAATAAAACACACCTGATTCAACTCATCAGCACGTTAGTTGAGACTTAATCTGGATGTGTCAGAAAAGGGCAACATGCAAAATATGCATTGCTGGGGGGCCTAAAGGACCAGTTTGAGAACCACTGACATCGTGTTACAGGTAAAAAAGGAATCATTGGAACTGGTTAACATCTCTGTTCATGAGTCTACTATATGGAAAACATTAAACAGCTATGGTGTCCATGGCAGGAAATCCAAAGGAAGCTGCTGCTTTCCAAGAAAAACATTGCATGGCTTCAAAAAAAGAAAATCCACCTTTTGGGTTGGCCCAGTCAGAGCCCAGACCTTAAACCAATATAGATTAGTGGTTACCCGATATGGGTTTTTTAATGGCTGATGCTGATATTTAGAGAGCCGGTTGGTTGATATGCCGATATATTACACAATTTGATATAGTAAATAACATAAATATAAAATTGTTACAAAATTATTAATTCTTATTTACCACTATATCTACTCAATTTCACACATTTTAACTTTGTAAAAAAAGAATCTAAAGAATAATATTGTATTTATGGTAGAAAGCAGTTCTTGTGCAGATCCAGTGATGCACCAATCTCCTGACAGTTTGAACAGCCTGGATCACCCGCTTGGATTTTCACGGAGTGACCTTCATGATTTTTTTAATAAGAGGAACTTTTGATCCTGATCCTGAAGTTTTGATTGTGGCTGATAGAAAACACGCTTCAGTGGAAGATATTAGATGAGCGCTCGAAGGCAAGAACATTTTTTGGATTTTCGTTCGTGAATTACATCAGTTTAAACTATATATTTGCAAATGGTATATAATAGAAGTTTTATTGATTTTTACCTTTTATCATTAGAAAAGAAAGTGAAAATTGACAGGGAACTGCTGAGGAGAGGCTGATAGAATATGTGCTTTAGAAGTAAATAAATGAGCGCTCCACACACTGGATCTGCTCAAGTTTTGTGAGGTATGTTTATTACATGTATTTAAACAAGATATGCACATATTTGCAGATAGTATATGATATTAGTTTTATTGATATTTGCCTTTTTATCATTAGACAGGACAGTTAAAAGTTACAGGGAACTGTTGAGGCAAGAGAGGATGAAAGAAACAGATGAGCACTTTAACATTACAAGCTGAAATGCATCTGCCGTGACAGAAAATTTAGCAGATACTAAAAAAAGTATGAATAGCTTCCTTTTATGTGTTGTTAAAGGCATCAGCGATATATCGGTCGACCACTAATAGAGACCTCAAGAGAGCTGTTCACACCACCAGACATCCTAAAATTATGGTTGAGCTTAAGCAGTTCTGTAAGAAAAAAATGGTCCAAAATTCCTTCTGAGTAATACCAGAAAAGCTTGGTTGAGGTTATTGCTGACAGAGGATCAACCAGTTATCAAATCAAATGGTTCACTTACTTTTTCCACAGCATTGTGAATGTTTAATGGGATGTGTTCAATAAAGACATGAAAGATTATATTGTTTGTGTGTTGTTAACTTATACACATTGTGCTTCATCTATACTTGTGAGTTTGATGGAGATAACAGTTTAAGACCAATTAATGCAGAGAACCAGATAATTCCAAAGAGTTCACATACTTTTTCTTGCCACTGTATATATACTCCAGAAACAATGTGGAAATCAATGCTTGTTTGCTATCTGGGGTACATACATTCTGAAATTAACGGTAACAACTACAAACCTATGAACCCCCAAAAGTGTGATCATATTTAAGAGGACGCAGAAAATACTATAAAAACTATGAATATCTCTTTCTAGTCTTTGTTATTGAGATGTCAGGTTCTGAAAATTTTAATCATCTGTTCTGTTAATGTTACATAAACTTTTTGCAGTTACAGTTTAAAAATAACTGTTTTAAACTCTTAACTTCATCCCTTAACTTACACTATACATGGAAATAATAATTCAGACTGAGGGGTTTAAGTGCCTCCAAAGCCAGGCTAAATCAAATAAATAAAAACCAAGAGGAAGGCCTTTAGTTTGTGTTTTGTTGCTCAATGAATTGAAAAATAATGTACAAAGAAAAGCTGATAATTTTCATAACAAGTTGGTCATTTTCATCTATTAAAGGCAGATTTTGTTCTTGATGCTACATTGCCCAGAAGAACGTCTGTACATGTCTGTGTTTCTCCATATATGTTTGTGGCTTCTCTGTTATCAGTTTTACCTGTTGACATATCTTAGATTTGCGATGTATTTTTTGGTATCAGTTGCTTTGTATTTGAGCGAAATTCTGTATAATTTTTAGCTACATGAGAAAAGCGAATGACTCTCACTTGGTTCTTTTTAGCTTTGATGTCCCGCCACAGATATTCAGGAGAGAGCAATTTACTGGGTTTGTTAGAAAAAAAGTACTTGTTCAAGTGAGATTCATCCTGCCATCTTGTCTCAATGGAGTTTGCAGCATCAATGCTCTGCTGTTCGCGGCAGGTTTTAGTGAGTTCATGTACTTCATCCAAAAAGCCACCAAATGCAGCACCTGTGTAATAATAATCACCTTCCTCAAATGATATAAATGCCTGTGAATCTACATTACGTTCATATGCGAATCGATACCGTGGGTGATCATAGAACCAAGGGTGTAGCACCGCTACTAGACGACCTAAAGTCTCCACACCCCAGCGGCCGTAGAACTTTGTATCCACATCAAGACAAAAAATGTAGTCAGCCTCATCGGTCAGTTCACAATTAATTAGTTTTTCCAATATTTCCATTCTGCCCATACTAATGTCCTGCCACCTGTCCAAACTTGGGACCTCCCGTACGGTCAGACGATGTTGGTCACCCAGCTTTACTTCAGGAACCATTTTTGGTTGATCTGTAAACAGGTAGTAATGCACTCGAAATCCGACAAAGTAATGTTGCTCTGCTGACTCCAGAAAATCTTTAAGGAAATGTGTGTATCTGAAAAAGTAACAGAGAGAAAAAAAGAGAGTTAAATTTCAGTAAATTTACACATTCTATCCATTACCAGAAACAAAAAAGATATTTACATCTTTGCAGACTCATTGAGACTCAAGTCTCAGCCTCAGATGGCACACCCACAGATTGTCTGATTCATGCGGTACTACATCTAGTAGCTCTTAAGGGGCAGTCACACTAGGCTTTGAGTACACCATTTTATTTAATATAATGCATATAATATATGATATTAAAACTGTTAAAATACAGTATATTGTCTACTCACTTTCCTGCAACAATAAAATACGCAGCTTTAAAATATGTATTCTTTTGTATTGACATAAAAGGTCAGTGTGTGACAATTTGATCTTCAATTGGTCAAGCGTCCTCTGGTTGTACAAATTCACGGTTCAGAGTTCACCAAGCTTGAACTTTGCAATTTATCTCTGAAAGTGTAACCAACTTCTGAAATTCTTTAAAATCTCGAAAATTTTAATTGGCAGATAACGTGTTGTGCTCCACGCATATCATCTGTCGTAACTCCTCAGAATATTTGTCTGAAGGGTTCAGGGCGATTAAAATGCTGCAGCTATGTCTTCAAGAGAAATACCATTAGATAATGCCCATGAAGAGCTTTAACTCCAATAGGGCACTGTATTCCATGCAAGTCATCATTGTGCGTGTGAATAAGTAGCACGGCGTGATGGTGTACATTCCCCAAAGCATCAGCGACACAGCATTTCATTCCCTCCTTTCAGGGAATCATGGTTTCAGTCGTAACCTTATCGTTCCCTTTCAAATTGGTCATTTCAATGCTGCGTTGCTGATGCTTTGGGGAATGTATACCATCACACCATGCTACTGATTCGCATGCGCAGTAATACCTACTAGCCAATAGGGTTGTTAAAGACAGCCACTGAATCTCCTTCATATCATAATAAGAAGGGAGAAGTAAAATGATGAAAAGGTGGATATACTGTACATGGTGATGGCGCTAGCAGACTCAAAACAACTAGTTTTGGCTGAGGGTGTTACACATGCACTGTTATGCTGAGATCTCACTCTCTTCAGTCGGAGGTATGGTAGACATGCCGGTACAAAACGGTGGAGGGGTGACACACATACCAAATCAATGTAACTCCGAAATAACAACAGGAGTACTTTGTAAGTATAAACAATTATATGAGCGATTTAGGAAGCGAATCAAACCTTATCCTGTGAAAGTGTGTGATTGTGTATTTATCCCCTTAGGCTTGCCATATAAAGCATATGTCCATATGCAGCTTACAGTGAGAAGATTACTGTTGTGCATCTGTTTTCTGATTTCATTAGTTCTCCAGTAAAATAACAAGCTCATTGGTAATTTAAGGAGAACATAAGAGCCCGCCCCAGTGACAGAATGATTTTTTCTAACATGTTAGTTCCTTTTTTCCGTCACTGGAACCATTAACACAGCAGGGATTCTGGACTGTCAAGTGATTAATGACCTCCTGTTGGCAGATGCTATTGCACGTTTCATCTCCCTCCACCTGGCTGGTGATTATGTTAATGAAGCTGAAAATCAAATATAAAATTGGCTAGCATGATGCCGAGTTTTTACTGGAGTCCCCCAACTCTGGTCACAACACATGGGTAATCACGTTCTCAGAGACATCAAACAATTGTAGTATGGGAGCGGCAATGGAACAACAAGAACAATCCCAGAAAAATGGGCATCACAACTTGTATCAAATCTAATTTACATTAGGAGCATAAACTCATTTACATTATGGGCGGCAAACTGTTTCACAAACTGGTTAAAAGGTTTGAGTTTACAATGCTCAGGATTCAGTCTGACTCTGCTGAATACAAAGTGCTTCATGTATTTTGTCACTGCTACACTGCAATAAAAACTTCAGCATCTTCAACTCAAGACCAAGACGTACAGCCTTCTATTTTTTTTTTCATAAAAGTGCACAGTAATATTTTCCTAATTTAAAAAGTTGGTTATTAACAATATATTTGTTACAGCATTTGTAAATCTTTGTTAATGTTAGTGAATAAAAATACAATTGGTCATTGTTAGTTCAAGTTAGTTCATAGTGCATTAACTAATGTTAACCTACACAACTGTTAATTGTTGGTTCATGTTAACTAATGTTGTTAACTAATGTTACAAATGCAACCATATTGTAAAGTGTTATCAAAAAGTTTTACTTCTAAAGAAATTAATTGTAATTTTGAAACATATGTATAAAATCATGACCATTTACACGACATGAAGATTTATCAGTAACCTTATAAAAGCTGTTTTATTCCACAAGGAGAGGGTCCCCTCATGGGGGCTGCCATGTTAGGATCACCTGATCAGCCGAATGCTACTTGCTTAATCTCAGTAAACGCAGTGTTAATGTTGATACTTCACTCAGGGATTTAATTAATCCTGGCTGGTTGTGAATAGTGATTTTCTACAATGGCATCTGTATCAGAAAACTATTGAGTTTGAATGATGCTGCATCCACACAACTAAGTGTCAGTGTAAGTCCCAGAACAAAACTTATTGGGATCAACTTTAATGTTGTCAACCCCCTAATAACTCAGAATATATAATCTGAAACTACAGTTGAATTTACATGGGAAATAAAAACAAGACGAAAAAAGAGAAGGATTGATAGAAATAGAGAAAAAGATAGGTATAATGTGGTGCTCACTTTCCCAAAGCAAAGACTGTGGTTGCGATGGTGATGTTTTGTTGATTGTACAGAGAGTCCATCAGTGTGGGATTAAAAGTTCCCTCCCAAATAATTGGGGCCGACCATGGTGTCACAGAAACAACATCTGTCCGACTGTTTGAGACACACACAAACACACAAAACGCTGTAATCATTGCACACATGAATGTAAATTGGAGCTAAAACAGGTTACTACTGTAAACACATTATACTCACCCCACCAGGACACTGGGCTGACTGTACAAAATCCTGTTATACAAATGCAGAAAGCAGAAAGAAAAACAATATTCTTTCAATGGTTCATGGACAAATGAGTTAATACACAACTACAAGCTCTATTGTCACTTTTTCATCTATTTCCCTCTAAGAGCTGAAGTCCAGTTCATCAGCTCTTAGAAAAACTACAATATTCAGCACCACAAAAACAACCAGAAACCAAGAATAATTAACATTTTTACACACCCTGGTGATGAGTGCAATCTCAAGTTCTTATGCTCTGTCCTGAAAATAAAATAATCAGACTCTTACTCGTATGAATTGTTATGAAATGGTGACTTTTGTAGTTGCTAAATAAAAGTGTCTATGTGAGTGTGTGCACAGTTTTGTATGTTGAAGAGAGAGTACATGTATATGCATTACATCAGTACTTACTTGACAGGTGCTGATTTGGTAAATTGGCGCTGTTGTTGTCTTTGTAGTCTGCAACTAAAAACCTCAACAAGATTATTATTCAGCATTGAACCATTGTCAGTGGATAGCTAGAGATGGTGATTGGTAATGTTTAGTGTTCCAAACTCACCTGTGCATGTTGGAGATGTAGTCCAGGTACAGGACGCTGTGTGGAAAGAAACAGAATAACTTCATATGCAGAGATCTTTGGAAAGATGTGTGGCTGTTCAGCCTCTTCTCAGTGTTTAAGATCAAGTTGCACTTGTTAAGTACACAGAATTGATTTGTTTTGTACACATATTGTCGATGCTGACTATGTTTTCTCATAGGCAGGCCTACAAGTAATTGGAATTGTGCCTTTGTGTATTGAATAGTTTGGCTGATGAGTGTAGTACTCAAAGCTCCATTAAACACATTTTATCATGTTTGAATTAATTCAACAGAGTTCAGATATTTTACCTTAAAATCAGGGCAGAAAATGCTAAAAAAAAAAGAGAACGTTCTGCAGATAATGTCTAGGCCAACACATACAGTAAGGTAAACATTTTTTAAAGGCAAAGCATAAAATTAATATTACATATTGTACAAGACAACAAAAAAAAACTAAAGAATGCAGGTGGCAAATATGTGGATGTTAGAAATGTGGACAAAAATAATCCATTAATCCACTGTGGATTGGTTGTCTCTATCGGTGATAAGTGTGAAACGGTGAAAAGTCCCAAAGCAAAATATGTGTATTCTTTGTTGAAGGATTGGTTTTTGTAATGTAAAAATCTCCTACTCCCCTACTTTATTTTTATTTTTCTTTATTTTAATTATTTACTTGTTTTTTGTCATTTATTTTTAGGTATGTTGTGGAGAATGTGATGAGTAAATTGAATTATAATCTCTTTTTAATGTTTGTAAATCTTTCAGGTATGACTGCCTTTCTGTGTATGTTAATACAAGAATAAAATAATAATAATAAAAAAGACTTCCGGAAAAGCGTAAGTAAACAATGACATTTTAGTTTACAATCAAAAGAGCAAAACCCACCCACGACTGCCATAAATAAAAGTGTTTGAGCGAGCAAAAGCAGCAGATGAGATTAAACAGAGCGGGAGAATTTGGGGAATTATCTTGCGCGTGCTGTCAGAAATGTCCTCGCGTGCGAGATCTTGTATTGCGCGCGCACATGTCACGCGCGCGCGATCCTTACCGTTTCCTCGTGAGGAAATGAACTACTGCGCGCAATTGTCAGTAATGCGTGCGAGGGTTTAAAACGCGCGCGTGAGTTCTTCCTTTTTCCTCGCGTTGCTTTAATATATCGCGCGTGCGAGCGTCAATAACGCGCGCGGATCAATGGCGTTGAAATGCCATAATTATCTGTTTTCTTTTCTACCTGTGTTGCTGACTTTTGGAGATTCAGGTATTCTGGTTGTTTATTCAGTTGCATATATTTGTGTTGATTGTTACATGGTTTGTGTTATGATTTTTTTTTTTTGCCTTTTATGTTTTCTTCTACTTTTGGTTAAATTACGTTAATTGAATTTCATAGCAAAGTTGGACGTATCTTTTTAGGCTATGCTACCTTCCCTTTTAATGATATTTTGATTGTGTAGGTTTTTGTAAAACCTGACTGATGCAGAGTTGGAGGCTATTATAAGTGACGTTGGGCTTGTACTCTTCATACATTTGCTAATCAATATTATAAATAGTCCCTGTTTGCAGTTTTAGGGTATTATTTATTTCCAGATGAGGGCCTGTTTTTGGCCTTACTGGTGCTTACCTCCCAGAGCAAGATCAAGTGTGACAAACTATTAATACCAGCAGTCAAATATCTACACCCAGGGATAGTATTGGAATAATAATCAGATTTTAAAAATCAGGTATTGGATTAAATTACATTTTAAAATAATTGGACTACAGTTACTTTTTCAATTATTATTTGAATTATCACTCTCTGTGTAATATAACCGTGTGTCGTAATGTCTTTGGAAGGTTTTGTCCATCAAACGCATTAAAATGCACAAATACGCATCATTTCATATACAATTGGATTAGCGCATTAAAGTTACTTTTAGTTTCCTTAAATTGTTTTTGTTGTTGGCTTCAACAATTTATATGAATGCACTTTTGGTGTAATGATAACTTTAAGACATTTTTGTGACGCTGATTGTCAAATTTGTGGATGGCATATAAAATGGTAAAATTGCAAAACCACAATTGTGTTAATGTGCCCTGGAAACCTGTCCATAATTTCAGAAACCCCAATAAGAAATTCTGGTTAAAACTCAAACCTATTTGTCATTGATGGCGGGCCTAGACCTCTATCAGCATCATGGTGGAGTATATCAAAATATGAAAACTTCCTTCATTATTTTTAAATTTGCGATCATGTGTATGAATTTGTGGACATGAGCACTCAAGCGATTAAACCATGCAAAGTTTGGTTGAAAGCAGGTGAGTGCAGCATATCCATTATCTGTTTCTGTTCATATGGCAAAATGATCTGTATCTGTTTCTGTATTTGGATAGAACCGAATGTGGGCGGGGCTTAAACTAGAAGTGCGTCAAAACTAAATTAAATGTCCATTTTTAAACGTTGCTCTTATACAGTATATGCCTTTTCATAATAATAGCCTAATAATAATAATAATAATAGCCTAATAATAATAATAATAATAATAATAATAATAATTATTATTATTATTATTATTATTATTATTATAATAATAATAATAATAATAATAATAATAATAATTATACAACTATTATTTAGAAATATTATTTTACACTTTTTTTCTTACCAGATGAAGCTGAATTTGTAAGCTACATTAGCTGTGGAATATGTTGTTAACTGTGGATTCTCCTGGTATTTCTGATATTAATATCGGCATGAAACAGAATTTTCATTTGTCTGTGCATATATAATTATAATAAGAATAATGTTTAATATAGTGTCTGACTAGAGGTAACACAGTTTAAAGAAGAAGAAAAAAAGATGGAGCATGTTTTTTTTTACATAAGGAGGAATATTCATATTCAGATGAAGCATTTAAAACTTTAAGGGGCATTTTAACTTTTTTTTTTTTTTTTTTTTTTCTCGGAATAAATCTTAACCAGATAATTTCCTTAATTTTTCCTTAAACAGATGTGAATATAAATGTGGCTAGACAAGCTCTGATGTGAAATCATCACTTCAGGTCAGGAATTAAACATTGTGCTCAGGTTTAGGCTATAAATGAATACATGGGAATCCCATGTGAATTGTGTGATATATTAACATAGACATTTCAAGAAGTGGAAAGTGTATATGATGGTGTATAGTAATGTTATACTTGATAAACACCATATGCGCACAATTTACAGAGACTGCAAATGGAGTCGAGACTGCACTCATCTGATCTGAATTCACAATGTGCGCATTTTCATTCTTAACGTTTACACTTTATAAATATTGGCTGCACAGATTCAAGTCAAGTCAAGTGGTTTTTATTTCTTTGGTTTTAAATTCTTTGTAGTTTTGTATGTTTATTTAAAATTTCGCTTTATCCTTGTGCCTCTTGGATAAACAGTCATACAAATATTTTTTCATATTATTGGGATGAATTCGTAATTCATTATTTGTGCCTTTCCGAAAAAGGTATTCGGCTTCGGGCACATCCCTAATGGAAAGTAATCCAAAAGTAATACAGCAGTAATCAGTACCTGATTACAATTCACAAGTAATCCGCCAAGCACTGTTTACACCTACTGCTTGAGCCATGCTCTACATGATCTACATGAATTCATGTTATTTGAAAACTGTTGTATTCTGTGTTAATCTTGTTAAGAACGTAATGACAAAAATGTATAGGGGGATTTTTATTTCATAAACAATAACGAAGACGGCAAGAAAAGAATTCATATGAATTCGTATGACTTTCACCACAGCCAATGACGCTGCTGGACATCGTTTCCATCTACAACGTGTCAATTACTTGCTTCTATAACACTCAACAGCTTCATATCATGTTGGCACACTTTACTGATGTGTTAGGTTTAGATAAGAGGTTTGGGTAATGGCATAATTATTAATAAGCATGTCTTTAATGCCTCGTGCGTGAAACTCCTGCTTTTGCATTACACATCCGGACATTCACGTGATGAAATCGTACAAATTCATACGAAATAGCTAACTCGTAAAACATGTAATGTAATTTTTATGAGACTGGGTTGGTTAAAACTATACTATATTTACGTGCAATACAGATCCTAGTCAGTTATATTATTTAACATATCCTACCTCTGCTTTTATTACATTCCCTTGCATTATATATAACATATTTGTACTTTCTATAAGTATATTTTTGTCTTATTGTGTATTTCTATATATACTTATATTTATATTTGCTTTTTATTTTTATTCTATTATCGTTATTATCCTCATTATTTTTATTATCTCTGTCTTGTTGTATTATTTTTATTGTAAAAATTCCTTGTATGTGGAAGCATACTTGGCAATAAACTTCTTTCTGATTCTGATTCTGAGGATTGTAGATATAAACCACTTTTCCCAACATAGAAACAAAATAAAACATATTTCCCATATTTGACTATGAAAAATTACAGTCTGTTTAAAATTGCTATATAATTTATGTACTCCTCTTGACCCTTGACAAGCAATGGCAAGGTTACTTGCTACAGAGAAATGACTGCTCCTCCTGGGACACTCAGTTAAGAGATTGCAATAATACTGCATTGTTGTCACATCTAAACAACATTCAAACAAGATGAGAACAAACTAGCTGCGTATTTCAAAAGAACATGATACATACCAACTGCATAGCATGCCAGCGAGCACAACAGAGAGGAATATTTGTTTCTGGTTGAGTGCCATGATTCCTGAATTACTTATGTCCATTGCTCTGTATCGCTTTGGAAGCTAAACTGGAAGGTGATTGAGAGGAGGAAAGCAAATGGCTTAAATCAGATTGAGGAGAGGAGGAGGGAAATTTCAAATAAAGGCAGGTGGAGCTATACATTAGAGCAGTGTTTCTAAACCTTTTTTCTCTACACTTTTTACAATTAAACAAATCCCATGGCACACCTCCATCCCAATTTCCCACATAACCATCATTGATCGTTTTCCTTTTCAAGAACTTCCATAATTTATCTATTTATTTACATGGCTCCAGACAAAGTTTTAAGAGTGGTAGCACTGGTGTTAAATTCTACAAATGGTCGCACCAGCACTTGAGTTGGTCACACTGAAAATGTGTTTTCTTTCATGGTCATCTGAAGACAAACACAGCCTTTTTCTACAATCAGAGGGCATAAGAAAAGATTTTACACAGAAGGAAAGTTCCATTGTATCCATAGTTTAACTGTGGAATATGATCTAACCAAAAGTAAATCATGATTAGCAGTAACCATAAAACAAATTATGGCATGTGTAAGAAAAAAACATTCTGAAATCAAATTGTATTCTCTCACTACTATATTGATATAAGTTCATGGCAAATATTTTTTTTTTAATATCAGTGATGTGTGGATTGAAACCTTACTATTTCTGTCTGTTCATTGTGCAGATTTCTCCTTTATTCCTTTTCAGTGCTGTTTAGAATGTTGGGGCCATTTAACACAGTTTTAAACTGGTCATCGATATCATCGACACATTATGGTTTCATGGAGGTTTTAAACAAATAATCAGTGCCGAATTCGTGTCCCAGCCCACGCTTCTCGCAGCTCTGTTTATGATGATCGGCCCGGCTGAGCGCTCGAGACCGGTCCTCGTGTAAATTCACATCTCTGCACTGATTTGTCCATTGAGCAGTGCTGACTGATCCAGGTAAAGCTGTTTCCTTTCACGTTTGGAACATTTGCCGTTTCCGTATTTCTCATACAGAACAAAAAACGAAAAAGAGCCTACAATTCTTTCACGGACTGCAGAATAATAAGGATCCATACCATTTTGCCTTCAAGCATGTGAAATGTGAATCTCTTGAATACTCATAACAGATCTAGCACTCAATGCATGTAGTATTGTACATAGAACTAACTTAAAGGTGCAAAATTTTCAGTTACAGATGCCACACTAGAAATTCAATCCAAAAGTAAAAATGACACTACAAGCTGGCTCGTAACAGTAGATAATATATTGCTTCCAAGTTTATTTTGAATTGCACATGACTACAAGATAGGTTAGGGTTACTAAATTTGTATTAAAACTTTAAATGCTTATAGTTCCCTTTAAAGTGATTACTTTGAGGCTGTGTCAGTACAGTAGTTGTATGGGAGCTCCTCGCAGGAGTGACGATGACTGAACCCTTGAAAAAAGTGGTCTGAATGATTTGTTTTGCAAATCACGAATCTGAACTAAAATAACAAGGAAGCACGTTGAACAACAAGTTTTGTGTTGCGCAGGGAACGCATTGTGGTGTATCGCAGGTCACTTTGATTCCTGTTTTTACTGTTGCTAGTGGCGTGCCAGAAGGCTGCATCCCACAAAATGAACAAAAGACCTCGTTGCCTATGCATTAGGCAAGCATGCTAAACCCAGCAGAGCGGGTTTTTCTTTGTATTTTTAGGACGGCGCTCCCACTTTCCCCACCATTGTCTGCACTTGCAACTTGAGATCCGGGCTCTTCACTGGCCATGGCAGAATACTGACATTCATGTCTTGCAGGAAATTAGGCAAAGAACAAGCAGTATGGCTGGTGGCATTGTCATGCTGGAGGGTCATGTCTGGATGAGCCTGCAGGAAGGGCACCACATGAGGGAGGAGGATGTCAGTTCACAAATATGTTCCAATTTTATTTATGTGTTTCATACCAGATGAGGGGAGATATACGTTTTAAACTATGACACAAGTCACGGAGCTGCTGTTTCACTGCCAGCTTATATTATCAGTGCAGCAGGCCCCTTCCCCTACAGGTGAACACTCCTCAGGAAAAAGCAATTACTCTTTTGGACCTTTAAGAGCTCATTTATTTGGACCACACTTAACAGGAATAACCAAACAATTATCAATAACACATACTGATTATTTTATACCTATTTGAACACAAATATATATTATACCCAGCAACACATTATATTTAGTATAAAAAAATGTTAAATTTCTATTTAAATAAAGAGTTCTTTTCATTATATAATTGTATTTTTGACTATCACATTCTCATAGACGATACTATTCTTGCAAACTGTTTTGAGACAATGGAAACACAAAAGAAAGAGTGAGAACTCTATGCATCTGCAGGGGCGGACTGGCTGTAGGGAGCACCGGGAGTTTTCCCGGTGGGCAGCTGGGTAATTTAGCCCGTTGATGCGCAAGTACCGACCCATCATACAAGTGATAAAGCCGGCCACCATGGGCTCCAACATGACTGCGTGGACCCCATTCCTGAGTGAATATTCAAAAACTTTGCAAGGTAAAGCCAAAATAATTCTTTTATTTAAAAAAACTGAAAAAACTTTTATTTTGAGATTACTTTCACATAGTACCGCGTTTCCGTATATATGCGATATAATATATACTAATAATAATACATACCTCGAGTGGACCTCATTGTTTGGCATACAAATCACAATAATTGTGACAACATATGAAGTATAAGATGAGTTCTGAATAATCACAAAATGACAAATAACTTAAAATTATAACAAATACAATAACAGCAGCATATATAAATTCGGCAAACAGTAAAGCTATGAGCAGTATATTATCATTTGCATAATTTATTCATACCACAAAGCATTAGTGGGTGCTAAACTGCGGCTTGCTGAATAATGCTCACGCCTGATAAAAATGCAGAAAATAAGTAATGAAAAATATTACTTTATGGCTATTTGAGTCTCTGAGTCTTACTTTGTTTAAAGGATAGCAAAAGCGGCACTTGTCAAAGTATAGGGCTTTTCTAGTTTTCTCAAGAATAATCTCGGGAAGGAAGTAAAACACTGCAGATATAAAGATGTAACAAACTCACAGTGAAAATATGAGCAATTAATCTGCAAAATATCTTTGAGAGGTATTTTTTATTTTGTATTACATATATGTATTTAGATTTATTTTTGTATATTCTGGCCAACTTTACCTTAAAAATAAAACATTTACACATAGTTATATATACATTTTTAGCATTGTCATCAGTGTCCTGCTGTGTGACATTTTCTTCATCTAAGTATTTTAAACATTTTATGATCGTCTATAGATACATATACAATATATTATTATTATTATTATTATTATTATATTTGGTGTTTCCACAACTTCATATTCACTAAGGCAGTAGTTTATTTGCACTTCTAGAAAAAAGTTGAAAGGTGATTAAGATCTTTAAAAACTTTGAAGAATTGCTGACTTGTCACAGCACCTAAAATACATAATTTCCCTTATACTTTCATGTACATATTAACCTAACATCTGTATGTTGGGGAAAAAAAATTTCGGACATGTTGTCTGAGCTATAAAGTACATATTTTAGTGCTTTCTCTTAAAAATACACTCATAACATTTACAAATATGTTATATTGAGCCGGAAAATCTAATCAATGAGCCGGTGGGTAATGGTGTGGTGTTTTGCAGGCTGGGTTTGGAGGGGCCAGAAAGTCCAGGGCAATTTTTTTGTCCCAGTCCTCCCTGTACATGTGTAATGGTAGCCAGCTGGTAGGTAGCTGTGCAGTGTGTAAACCTCACTCCCCTGGTCTTAAGAGGCACATTAGCAAATGACACTACAGGCTGCAGCATTTAGCCTCCTCTTTAGCGTGCCCGCCTCCCATGCTGGAGATGCTGGTTCGAATCCTACTCAGACCGGGTCGAGTAGGACTGGTTCCAGTGGTTCTGTGACCCAGATGGGAGTGAGGTTTAGGGGGTGAGTGTAACTGTAGCCAGCTGGTAGGTAGCTGTGCAGTGTGTAAACCTCACCGCTCGAAGCAGGTCAAGTAGGACAGGTTACATGTGTGCAAGTTCGCCACTGAACATCTGTACGCGAATCAGACATGTGCATCAACGGCTTTTCTTTTGTCTGTTCTTTAAATCATAATCAAATATGTCACTCCGAGATGTATTACAGGTCACCACAGTGTTGTGATCCTAAAATGTGTTGCTTTTACAGAAGACAAGCTTTGTCACCTGAGGTCATGCTAGAAAATATTTTTATCTGTCACCATGATGGACTGAGTTTCTTATATAGCCCACATAATATGAGATTGTTGCCGGTCGCATAAATTGACTGTCCAGTAGATGCCTCAGCCAATACCGGTCGCATAGATTGGTGATCTACCATGCACAGCGCCAACTGCTTTTCATCATGAACTATGGCCAAAGTCAGAATTATCCATCAATTTAAAAATAAAATCAGTAAATTACTGAGAATTTTCAGTTAACGCAACCCCTGGATGAGTGGTTTACATTTTTGTATCAATTCATTGTTGTTGTAATAATATTTACATTTTTCAAATAGTACTTGATTACTAGTCATAAACGCATATAATAGGAAAAAATTCAAGTCATTGTCAGAACATCCACTGCAAGACCAAGTCAAGTCTCAAATCTGAAATTCTGAAATTAAATTAAGTCAAGCCATTTTCTGCATTGATTCAAGCAAGTCACAAGTACATACATCATTTGCATATCTAGACTTGAGTTAAATCATGTAACTCAAGTCCCCCACCACTGGTTTACAGAATTACAGATAAGTCTTGGAAGAGAACTATGACTGTCAAAAATATGATACAAATTGTTCTCATTTAAGCAATTGATTAATGTCCTGAAGGCACTGTTGGAGGTGCGGCAGGCAATAACACCCAGCAGATTTTGACAGCTACCTGTGCACCTGATTGATTGATTGTGGTGAAGGTTTAATAGAAATGTATTATTGACTTTCACTCAGAATGTTAATTTCTCATTTCAATAGACCCAGTGTATCAAAGAACCGTATATAGTATAAACTCACTGAGCACTTTATTAGAAACACTATGATCCTAATAAAGTTCCCAACATGGTCTTCTGCTGCTGTAGCTCATCCGCCTCAAGGTTCAACGTGTTGTGCATTCTGAAATGCTATTCTATTCACCAGGGCCACCGATAAGGGGGTACGACTGGACCTTTTGTCCCAAGCCCAGGTTTGAGGGGGGCCCAGAGTTAGATTTGGGGTACTCGAGTTCAGACTCAGACTTGAGTCCGAGTCACGAGTCCAATTTTAATGGACTTGGACTTGTCGTGGACTCGGATGCATTTTTACTCTGACTTGACTCGAACTCGAGACTTTGGTACATGGGATTTTTCAGCCGAGTCCATGGCATTTGTGATGCAATGAACAAAATAAATAAATGCAAATAACGAAACAGAAATAAATGGACACTTTGTCTGCTGAGCAAACACACCTGCAGAGCAGCACACTCCATTAACCAATATGCTTGAATGTTACTACGGACACGGCTGTATAACATCGGTTACTGAGGTTGCTGGCACAATGAACACATAAAAACATGTATGTAGCCAATGTACTAGAAACTACTAGGCAGTTGCGGTGCTCGCATTGAGGTTTCATACTGGTTAAGAACTTCATTAAGTCATGTCACCCACATCATGTCTCTCACAGTTTACTAATATATTATTAATATTGGGCTATTAAGTCTTTTTAGGCATAATGATCCACACATGTAGGCATCTGTAGTCTCTTGTGGTCCACGCATTGTTGTTAAAACAAAATGCAAAAAACTGGTCCTTGATCAATTAACTGTAACTTTGTAAATGGGGGGGGGGGGGGGGGGGATTTAATTACTAAAGCAGACTGCAACTCTGAACAAATAAACAGCCCCTATTCATTGTTTTTCATTTTTAAAAGCATTGACAAGCTGCTTAAAATTTGTTATTTTACAGTTTTTTCCACAATAAAAAACACAATGGAATGTGAAGTTATTTTGGTCAGTGAAATGCTTTGATTATAATTTAATTATAGATTGGGTGTCCAGAGGTCCTTGTTTATTATCCAGGACAGACTCGGTTTTTGGTAGGGTCACTGATTTGTTTCTTCTTCAATTAAATCTCCTCGTTGTCCTTCTCGCTATTGTCCTCTGGTTTCGTTTGCAAAGAGAAGAAAATTAATTTTGTTGCGTCGCACGTTGATTTGACGATACATTAATTCTAGTCTTCAGCATATTAGCTGAAATGTGTCTGGTTACCATGGCAATGACGTCATGCTCTGTCCAATCTGTCAAGCAAATGCCCAATATAATGCAAAAATGCGTTTTCAACAACGAGCTGAAAGAAGCTGATCCAAACACTTGAAAATATAAGCAGAGTGTTTTTTAAATGTTAATTTTCCCCACGAGCACGGAGGTAAATCAGACATGTGTCACGTTCAGACATCTAAACTGCACTTTTTACATAATACAAGCACTTAAAGGAATATTCCAGGTTCAATACAAGTCAAGCTCAATCGACAGCATTTGTGGCATAATATTAATTACCGCAAAAAAATAAATAAATAAATAGCAAAAATCGTATTTACAGTGAGGCACTTAAAATGGAAGGAATTTTTAACGTTAAAATACTGACTGTTTCAAAAGTTCAGCCACAAGACAAAGGATATGCGTAAACATGACTTGTGTGGTAAAATCACTTAACCTTTTCTGTGTAAAGTTATATCCAATTATACAACTTTGCAATGACGATATCATGTCAACAAACTCAAACATCTAAAAACGACTATTTAAACAACTTTACAGCTCAAATAATACTACATATACTACAAATAATACATGAGTTTTAACAGAAGAACTAATGCAAGTGCTTTTAAAAAAATATAAGCTTCACATTTATGTCTTTAAACGCTCCAAAAATTGTCCACATTCACTTCCATTTTCCCTATTTCCCTATTCCCTTCCATTGTAAGTGCCTCACAGTAACACAGATATTTTAGTCGAAATAAATTGTTGTGATGATCAATATTATGCCACAAATGCTGTCGATTGAGCTTTCACTTTCTTTAGTCTATGTTTGAGTGGCGGGAAAAATCAACAAATAACTGAAATGTCAACAGAACTCAATAAGAATTGTGTTGAAGGACAGTTTTGTCTTCATACACCTAAAGCATATCCTTTAATTCTGAAACCACTTTGAAATTTGTTCAGCAGGAAACTAATTATAAAATGAGTTGTTTTTATTACATTTATATTGACAATTGTGTTTTCTTACTCTGCCCCTTTTGGACTCGGACTCGACTCGGACTCAACTAAGAGCTTGTGTGGTAGGGCAGAAAAATGCTATTCGATATAGTAGAGCACATCTAAACGCATGACTGAAAGAACTAGTTTGCGAGTACAAGCGGCCGAAATGGGTTTCTTCAGAAGGGTGGCGGGCTTCTCCCTTAGAGATAGGGTGAGGAGCTCAGTCATCCGCGAGGAGCTCGGAGTAGAGCCGCTGCTCCTTTGCGTCGAAAGGAGTCAGTTGAGGTGGTTTGGGCATCTGGTAAGGATGCAACCTGGGTGCCTCCCTAGGGAGGTGTTTGAGGCACGTCCAGCTGGGAGGAGGCCTCGGGGAAGACCCAGGACTAGGTGGAGAGATTACATCTCCACACTGGCCTGGGAACGCCTCGGGGTCCCCCAGTCAGAGCTGGTTAATGTGGCTTGGGATAGGGAAGTTTGGGGCCCACTGCTGAAGCTGCAGAGATTTAAAACAGAATTTAAAAATAATATATGAAATTTAACAGGTAGCCAATGTAGCGACGATAAAAATGGGCTGATATGATCATATTTCTTGCTTCTAGTCAACACTCTATATGCTGCATTTTGAACCAATTGAAGTTTATTTATTGAACCTGCCGGACATTCTCCTAGTAATGCATTACACCAATCTAATCTTGAGGTCATATACACAATAATTCATTTTTCAGCATCAGAAAGTATAATTCATACAGTTGTCTTTAAGTATGGCTGTTATATAATGCAAACACAATTTTTCTTTTGTTTACATGAACCACATGAATGAAAGCATACTTAAAATAGTTACAATTAATTACTGTTTTCAGGGTGTAGACAGAAACCTATTAGCAAAATGGTTAAAGAATCTGTCCTTTTTCACAGAACTCCGAGGGTTTCATAATTATGGCATCAGAAACTCTTTCCTCATTGCTGCCTCACCTACAGCCTGAAAGAGTCAAATATATGATACAAAGTGTTCTCATTTAAACGATATTTAATGTCCAGTGTCCAGCAATGGCAGATTTTCAGAAAGGAAATGGAGGAAATAACACCTAGTAGGTTTTGACAGCCACCTGTGCACTTGATTGATTGTGATGTAACAAAACAAAAAATTAAAACTCT
Source organism: Moxostoma hubbsi (assembly GCA_032164185.1). Classification (NCBI taxonomy): domain Eukaryota; kingdom Metazoa; phylum Chordata; class Actinopteri; order Cypriniformes; family Catostomidae; genus Moxostoma; species Moxostoma hubbsi. Next base: position 16,857,234 of record JAVLUX010000049.1, on the reverse strand, counting down.
TTAGTTAAAAAATTTTTTTTTTACCTTAACCTCAGAATGTTCTCTGCCCAGTACACAGTATCACATAAATAATTTGACACTCCAGGACAGCGCCGAAAATATTAATTCTTTTAAATAAAATTATATATTTAGGATAAAATTATTTAGCCAGACTTTTTTTTGTTTGTTAAATGTATCATTATTGTATATCTTTAATAATTTGGACATTTAAGTCACACTTAAAAATGTCTTAATGTCATTACATTAGACATCAAACAGAGTGGAAACAAATGTTGAGAGACCTTTTTCTCAGAACAAACTTCACTTACGATGAATTAACTTTAAACAATAACATTGAACAATGTGGTCTAAATCCATTTTAAGTAGCTGTATGAAATCAGTTCCCCATAAAACTTAATTACTCTTTGGTGGATTTATTTGTATTTTTTTTTTTTTTAAATATTGTTTTCTTAATTTGAGCTGTACAAGGCTTGGTGACTTTTTCTAAATTTGCCACCAGAGCATACATTTCTTTTTCTTTTCTTTTTTGACTTGATTCAATGAGTCTAGGTGTTTTCATCAAACAGTCCCTCATTTATATCATCAAAAATGACCAAGACTGGACTTTAAAGGAAGTGGGTGATTGGGATTGGCTGTCTTCTGTCTCAGATCATTTTTAATCTGTGTGTGATTATCTTTAACTCAATTAATTGATAGCCTACTCATTTAAATCCAGCACTATACTTGATCAACACTACTTGATTCAATCTAGACAAATGGATCTCACAAATACACAGATATAGGTATGTACGTGATCAGTGTGCCATTGCTGCTGTGAGGAATGCTAAGCACCCTAAATTTTGACCACAAATAATTTTAAATGGGACAGAAAACACTTTGTAGAACAAGTCTTTGATCTAAATATGCTCCAATAAGATTGGAACTGGAATATTCTCATTAATTAGTATTTTTCTTCAGTGGATTTATTAATTTCTTTAATAAACATGCCTACTTCGTAAATACTGTTTTGAGTGCTGTCTTTTAAAAAAAAAATGTATTCAGCATTTTGTGATTCCAGATCTTTAGATATTTACAGCTGCGCCGCCTGCTCTGTAATATTTTTGGGAGAAGCATACACCCCCCTAAAGCGGCAGATTACTGCTTTTGGAAAAGGTCATGAAGCATCAGTGTATTACACCCTGCAAATTCAGAGTCTGGGGGATGGAGCTTTAACTTCTCTCAAGAGATTATGGGAGAAAGATTTAAACTTGGTATTGGAAGAGGGAGTGTGGGCTAGGATTCTAAAAAAACACCAAGTCTGTATCTGGAGATGCAAGGGTGCACCTTATGCAATTAAAGATTTTACATAGATTCTGTTGGACCCCCCCTAAATTGTATAGGCTTGGTCTTAAAGACACACCCATCTGCTGGTGATGCCAATCAGAAGATGGAGACACAACCATTGTTTTTTGGTGGTGTTAAGATCCAAGAATTTTGGTAGAAGGTTCAGAGTTTTATGTGTGATGTATTGGGTACTCAAATTTCTTTTTGCCCCAGACTCTGCATTTTAGGCGATGGGGCAGTCATCAATAAAGGGGATAAACACATAAAAAATTGGGTCCTAACCAGTGTTATGATCGGCAAACAAATTGTTTTAAGGGGATGGAAATTGGCTGGATCTCCCTCATTTCAAGAGTAGTGCAAGGAGATGGGGAGGGAAGCAGCTTTCAAGGAAGTGTCATGTAGAAGACTGGGGATCTGGGATTCGTTTGATGGAAACTGTTGCAACTATTTGGAGTTTTTGGAGGGCTCTTGGGGAGGGGCAGTGGAGAGAGAGGTATAGGTATAAATGTGTGGGATTTTGTGTATATATATATATATATATATATATATGTATATATATATATATATATGTGTATATGTGTGTATATATATATATATATATATATATATATATATATATATATATATATATATATATATATATATATGTGTGTGTGTATATATGTATTTTTTTGTTTTATTATTATTTTGTGCGTGTGTGTATACTCATATGTGACCACAGAAATGTTTGTTTGGGGTCAGTGTGGGGTTGGGGGCGGGTAATAGTGGGGGTTAAATGTTGATTCTATGTATTGCTTTTCTTTATTTACTGTATTAATCAATAAAAAATATTAATCACAAAACATATACTGTTTTTAAAAGTATAGCCACAATACTTGAGCATGTTTTAACATGACTCTAGTGTGATAAAATTACGCTAAAAAAAGCGCTTATACAGTGGTATGATGACTTTTCCTAAACTTGCCACCAGAGCACACACATATTTTGAATGGGTGGGAGAAAATGCAAACACAACCAGAAATTAAGGGGTGAGACTATAACACATCCTCAATACAGAACACACACACACACACACACATAAGTGAGACTATAACAAAGCAAATGTTTTTATTTTGTCAAATAAAAATCAATTATATGCAAAACATACACACACACACACACACAGTCTTAATCTGACCCCACTGTGAGACAGTTTACGCTTTTATTTGTAAAAAGTTTTTTGCTACCACACGATTGGCTGGTAAGATAAGTGCACGAATAAGTAGGTGAGTGTATATCCAATGCAATACTTGTGATAATATCTAGAAATGAAGTTAATTACAACATTGGCTTATAGAGATCAGCCACTGCATGGAGAACTGAAGCCACTAAAGTTATTTTTATTCCAGCAGATGTCATCAGAGACCCCCAATGCATGACATATATTTTGATGTTTTGACAGTCTATCAATTTACTGAAATTAAGTGAACATGAATGCATTTAGTAATTTGGGTAAATAAGGTCAAACACACCATAAAATCTCAAAAGAAATGCATAACCCAAAAACTTTTTGGGGGCACTGTTTATTTGTTCCAGATCTAAAATTAGAAAAGCATCCCACACCCTGGAAAAAAAGAACGAGGCAAAACTATAGGTTGAATATCTTTATTTATTTACAGAAAAAAGGTATAATTTGTAAGGTAACAACACGTGAGGAGCTTCAGAGAGCTGACAGATTAGGACTGACCACCAGATGCTCAATAGCCGACTGTTCTGGCAGGCTTGGTTTCTCCAAGTTCAGCTTCCAGGAAACGATAGCGGCGGTGACGTCGTAAGGTTTCAATTGCCTTCTGCTCAACGGAGGAAGCTGTGATGCCCATGTCCTCCAGACCTGGTAGGTCAGGAATCTTCATGTCTGTTGTGTGGAACTAGAATTGGGGTGATTGTATGGATGATTATTTGTCACATTTTTGTGTTTCACATTACATGTGCTGCTAAGCAAACAAATGTGCTGTTGCAAAACCCAGTGAGCTGCCTACACAGACAGCATTAAGGCAACAAAAGGCACGCTTCCAACACAAGGCTGAAGGCTTTTAAGAAATGCTGCTGCACATTTGGACATGCATACAATTCTTGTAAAGCAGATGTAGACCAGTGGTGCTGAGAAGGTGAGTTTCTGTAAGAAAACCTGTCAGCTTTCTCCATTGATAGTTTCATGACTGAAACCGAACTTAAGGCCAAATTTGTGCATGCCACATATTTTTAAGTTTATTATCGTATTGTTTTATTAGCTCAGCAATATACTAATGTTAAACTATATTGGAACAGTGAGTCAAGCCTCAAATGGTTTAAATAAGGTTCCCTTTTTACATGGTGCCTGTGCTGTGTAAAGTTGCTGACCAAGTGGAGCGTTGCAAATCAGTCAGTTATAAAGTTCCGTTTCAGTTACGATGCTTTAGAAGGCAGCTGTACATGTATGCAGTAGACAGCAATGTCGATCACTAGGTTTCGGAACAGAGCCAATATGTGATCACTACAATTAAAACCAATTTAGAGGTTTTCACACAAAGTATTATATGACAATCTTTAGTGACATTCAGTTGACTGATATAAAAGTAAATCACAAAAATACTAAGAGACACAGACCCGGTCAACTTTATCTCTTGTTGTCCAGGGCTCGAAAGGGTTCATCTCAAAGAAGCTTGCGATGAAGCTGAAAACAAAGAAACCAAATATATTTGAATACATGAAGCTGCCAAGCCCCAAGTCAGCTTCGGTAAATTTTTTGGTTAAGATAATTTCTATGAATTGTACAAATTTATGAGATCACACGATGCTTACTGATAGAGAGGGCGAGGTATGGGATAAGCAACAAACGGCCTGTGGGCCACCGCGTACACATACTCCACCAAGTCATGCAACAAGTAGCGATTGGGCCTGTAGAGCAAGGCAATTTATCAAAACTCTTTATGAGAACACAGAAAATCCTAGCAAACAAAGTTTGCCAAAATTCTAAAAACAAATACAACATAAGAGATTTGGACAATCCTTACCCAACCAATGCATACGTTTTCCCATTGGCATCAGGGTCTTTGATGGCACTGACGATGGCTTTGGCCACATCCACCACCTCAATAAATTTAAGGGTAAAATAATACATTTTTTAAACCAAAAATAATATGCCAACGAGATCCGACAGAAAAGGGTACTGGCTTTAAATGGACAGAAGGGCCGGGCAATATATAGGATTTTTTCGCATTGACTTTGCTGCCGTTACAAAATCAAAAATAATTTTCTTTCTGATTTTGCAATCCCACCTTGTCATGCGAACCAGATGTACAAGAGTGTTGAGAGAGAGTTGAAGTGTCTATGATCTAAACTTTAATAGCAAAAATGGCTGTGGAGTTGTTAACGGGTTAGATCACCAAAAAATGAAAATTCTCTCATGATTTACTTGCCTTTAAGCCATCCCAAGTGTGTATGAGTTCTTCAGCAAAACCAAAGTGAAGATTTTTATAAGCACATTTCAGCTCTGTTTGTCCATACAATACTAGTAAACAGGTGCTATCGGGCTGCTGGCTGTTTGACATTCCAAAAGACATATTTGGGCAGCGTAAAAGTAGCCCACATGACTTTAGCCAATCAATTAATGTCTGTGACGAGGAGGAGGGCGTAGCCGGGCTGAGAGGATGCATGCCTGGGACTGAGTTACCCAGTCCTCCTTTTATCTCTCTCCCACTGATTGGGCAACTCAGCGCCGGGTGTGCATCCTCTCCGCCCGGCAACAACCTCCTCCTAATCACAATGTGTTCAGAAGCGCAAACTTTCATTTCAAACAGCAATTCATCGCTGACCGGAAGCGATTTAACAACTTTTAATTATCGATTTGTTTCTTACACCAACCTTTTGGTTTGCTTCAGAAGACATTCATTGATCGACTGGAGTCATTTTGATTACTTTAATGCTGCCCAAATAAGCCTTTTGGCACCCGTTTATTTGAATTGTATAGAAAAACAAAGCTGAAATGTGCTTATAAAAATCTTTGGTTCCACTGAAGGAGGAAAGTCACACATCTGGAATGGCTTAAAGGTGAGTAAATCATGAGAGAATTAAAATTTTTGTGTGAACTTACCCTTTAACTTCAACTAATATCTGTAAATCAGTCCAACAAATGATTCAACAATTAATTTGTGTCATCAGTCAAGAATGTTTGCAAAAGAGGCCTGGGTAGCTCAGCAAGTAAAGACTCAGACTACCACACCTGGAGTCGCAAGTTTGAATCCAGGGCGTGCTAAGTGACTCTGAGTTGATAGGGTAGGTAGAGTCACGTTGGGTTAACCTCCTCGTGGTCACTATAATGTGGTTCTTGCTCTCGGAAGGGCGCATGGCGAGAGGAGCGTGGATGCTGATAGAGAGTAGCGTGAAGCCTCCATACACACTAGGTTGCTGTGGTAATGAGCTCAACAAGCCACATGATAAGATGCGTGGATTGACGGTCTCAGAAGCGGAAGCATCTTAGATTCGTCCTCCACCACCTGGAATGAGGCGAGTCACTACTCCACCACAAGGACTTAGAGCGCATTGGGAATTGGGCATTCCAAATTGGGAAGAAACCCCCTCCAAAAAAGAATGTTTGCAAAAGTCGTCACGTGGCTTTTCATGTGTTAAAATGTTTTAGTAAAAAATATTATTAAGTAAATATTGCAGTTATAGTAAAAATAAATAATTGATCTATTGTCACACATTATATATACAGTGAAATACTTTTTTTCCACATATCCCAGCTAAGCTGGGGTCATTGCGCAAGGTCACCCATGATACAGCGCCCCTAGAGCAGATAGGGTCAAGGGCCTTGCTCAAGGGCCCAACAGTGGTGTCTTGGCGGTGTTGGGGCATGAACCCCCGACCTTCTCAGTAACCCAGAGCCTTAACAGTTGAGCCACCACTGCCTGTAAACGGTAGGTTTAAAACATTACTATGTACTATTAAATATAATTCCTCCTTGTGTTCATTTGATAAAAACAGTGTGGGAGACTTTTACTGTACTTTAGTTCTGTCACTAAACGATTTGAAAATAACTGGCTGTTTGGTCAGCTGTTGTTTGGCCAAAACAATGGTTTCTCTGAATTTAAACCATTTCTAAGCAAATACAGTATTATAAATTTGAAGATATAAAAAGCATAGCCAAAGATAGGCTAAACATTAATAAGATGATTTTTTGTTTTAGCTATGCCTAGCTCTTATGGACAGAAGGATGAACTGACATATAAGGCCATGGTACTCACATGAACAGGCTGTTTGACTGTCTTCTTGCCCATTGCAATAAGAGGCACAGCTTTACCAAACCAACGCATGTCTAAACACAAACAATAGTGAATAGACAAAGAGAAAACATAAATACAGCAAAACAACACGCTGATGCTTAACGTGAATGTCTTTAGTTAGGTGTGAACTATGATGCCCCCTACATTTGTCTTTAAGACTGGCTGTTATTTAATGCAAACCCAATTGTTCCTCTGTTGCCATAAACCACATATAAATGAAAGCATACTTTAAATAGTTACAATCAATGACTGTTTTTAGGGTGTAGTCAGAAACTTACTAGCAAAATGGTTAAAGAATCTGTCCTCTCTTCCAAAGCACTCAGAAGGTTTCATAATGATGGCATCAGGAAATTCTTCCCTCACTGCTGCCTCACCTACAGCCTGAAAGAGGACAAACTCTGACAAGTTATTAAACAGTCATAAAACCAACAATTTACTGTAATTTGGCAGAATGGGAAAAACCATGTTTACATACAGAATGCAACATTTTTCAAAGGAACGTGAAAAAGCATTCATAATGGCTTCATTGATGCCAGCCAAAATGAAAAGGTATTTCAGAGGTGGCGCAAGTTATTTTGAATTTTTGTTTTGGAATAGCGTACACTGAAGAATCGTGCACAATAAGACGAGGAATGTGTATTAAGAATTTAAACAGGGTCCATTTTGATTTAATGTTGACTCTACCTGTACTCTTCCTCATGATTTTGTTGCAGATGATGCATTACCTTATTCCTTAGATACTTGGAGGGGCTGCGGATATCTGCATTAAGGTGAGACATGTGGATTAGTTTTTTAATTCCAGCTTCACGAGCAGCCCTTGCAATTTGTTGGGGGATGGAGACGAAGACATCTTCAAATTTGCAGTTTCTATAAGAGGAAAAAAAGTATGTTATAATATTTCTGTGTAATGGCAATAATCTATTCAACACTTTATTACTTACCCATTACCGTTTGATTATTTAAAATAGATCTGGGTTTGAAAAAGGTTGGATTTAGTTTAATAGAAGTCAAAAATCCTTTGATTTTGAAAACAATCTTATATAAAAAAAAAGCTCTAAGTTTGTCACTTTATCATTATTAGGGCTCAACATTAAGTGATGGGTAGATTTTTTTCTTTAGTCTTGGAAGATCAGTTAGAATTGAAAATGTGTTGAGAACAAATCAGAAATGTTTTATTCAATATTCCATTATCTTTCAGCAAAATGTAATTTATATGAATTTATAGCTATCATGGAGTTACATCTGTTTTGTAAAGAAAACTTGGATGAATAACACTCAACGAAGAAACGAAACTGTCATAAAAATGGCTAAAAGAGCAGTAATCGTGAATGTGGCAGTCCCAGTGAAATTGTTGCAAGAGCAAGAACTACTGGCTGGACCAGGTGAACAGAAAATCCTTATTGTTGAACCCTCATAGTGTTAATTTGCCAGTACAGTCTATCCAATACCTCGTCTCCCACTCTCTTCCCACAAGGTTGATTACCACGTTGGAGTGTGCGATTGCTCTTTTGATTGATTCTTTATCTCTTGCATCCCATTCCTGAAACAGTGTCAAAAAGCATTTTTATCAGAGAAGCCCATATTCCAACATCCTTTCTTTAGAGAAAAATCTGGTCCTCCTAAAATAAGAAACAAGATGATGTACATGTTGTATTCACCATAAAGATGATCTGGCCGAGATCTCCCATGGGTCTGAGGTACATAAGATCATACTGGTCACATCGGTAGGGGACCACGATCTGGGACCCCATTCGTCCTGAAACAAAGTCAAACTTAATAAACCAATAAAATAGCATTGTATGTATGTATTGTTTGCTAAGAACAATATCTAGACTGGGGATCTTAAAAGTACCACCAAGTCGATCCTAGTGTATAAAAAAAAACTTAATATTGTAATATTTATAGTCATTTTTCCTGTGGTATCAAAACTGACATCAAGAATAGTGTAATTTCTTTGGTATCAGTATCGAAAACTGAAATTTTGTACTCTAATCTTGACTCACCGAGTCGGTTGACAACATATCTCCCAAGGAAGCCAGTGGCTCCAAACACAGTTGCAGCTACTCCACTGGAGGAGGAACGGCCTCCTTTTCCCCGGGGCAACACAGCATGATGGATCCTCCTGTGCTGAACTGCCACAGGCCCAGATGCAAGCACCACAGGAGAACAGGTGCCTAAAATACAGAGGAGAAACAATGGAGAACTGTTAAAAGGACAGTTAATCCAAAAACAAAAATTCTCCTCATGCCATCCCAGATATATTTGGCTTTCTTTTTCTGCCAAACACAAATTAAGATTTTTAGAAGAATATTTCTAAAAATATTATATAAGAATATAAGTGAATTGTGGCCAGACCTTTGAAGGTCCAAAAAGCACATAAAGGCATAAAAGTGCAAAAGTAATCCATAAAACTCCAGTAAAATCAAAATCAGACTAAAATATTGATTTGTTTCTCACCCACATCTATCATATGGCGTCTGAAGACATGAATTTAACAACTGAAATCTTATGGATTACATTTATGCAGCCTTTGTGCTTTTTAGAGCTTCAAAGTTCTGTTTTCTGTTTGTGTTCTGCAGAACAAAATAAGTCATAAACATCTGGGATGGCCTGAGTGTGAGTAAATAATCAGAGAATTTTCATATTTTGCTGAACTATTCCTTTAAGAGTGACACATTCATGTCAATAGAACTTTTTATCTTTATCAGTCAATAAGAAAACATTGTGGTGGTGTGCTCATTAAATAAGCATTTCTGCACAATTAGTGCTTAAATCAAGGCGGTATAGCACACCGAAGCCAGAATAAGAATATTATTGACATTTAAATTACAGGAACAGAGAAAGTATTATATTTTAGTATTATAATGTGATAGAAACATCATAAAGGCCATTTATAAAACACCCGTTTAAACTATTAATCAAACTGAATTCATTGTAGTGTTATGTTGAAACACAAACAGACACGGTCTTAAAACCTAGTTAGCTGCTTACCTTAACGGCATTATTTGAGCGCATATGTTGTCAAAAATACGAAATTCAAACATTTGAAAGCGTCTAGGAGGCTTAGAATGCTGTCTATGTATATTATGATAAGTCTGTGGATGTATACATGAACAGACGAGGCCTCGGGGTCACTACACACAGTACAATAAATTCCTTTAAACATGGCCTCGTCATAGTTGAAGTTGGCCATATAACAGTCTAAATCACAACAGTATGTGTTTACAGTGAAACGGTGCATATAATTAAGTCATTCAAATGTGAACTCACTTGAAATCCTGGGAAGGACACCCACAGGACGGCAAATCAAAGTGACAGCCGCCATGTTTCTGGCCGTTTTTACGGACTACGGAAACTGCGAAGAGTCAAACTAGATAAAAAACGCGAAAGCAAACAATGAATTTACTGCTGTTTTGGAGTGTTTCTGCAATTTCGGGCAATTTGTTTATTAAAGCTTTTTACCATGCCATCATCATGAATGTTTTGGTACTTTCTAAATGTCTATTATATTCTTGTTTCGAACCAACACTAGATAAATAGTTTCATTAGGCTTCCATAAGATTTTAGAAATCCATCTGTCAGGCACAAATCGTAGCAGCTTGAGTACATAGTGGAATAAATATATATAAATGTATAAATATAATAGGCCTCTCTTTTTAATAATTTTTTATTGACATCTTTTCTCAGAGACTTTAATTGTAATTTTGCAATATACAGCTCTCAAAAACATTAAGAGACCACTCCAAAATTATCCGTTTCTCTAGATTTACTATTTATAGGTATGTGTTTGAGTAAAATTTACATTTTAGTTTTACTTTATAAAGTTCTGACAACATTTCTCCCAGTTTCGGAATAAAAATATTGTCATTTAGAGCATTTATTTGCAGAAAATGTCAACTGGTCCAAAATAACAAAAAAGATGCAGTGTTTTCAGACCTCTAATAATGCAAAGAAAACAAGTTCATATTCACTTTTAAAAAACACAATGCTAATGTTTTAACTTATGAAGAGTATTTGATATTCAATATTTGGTGGAATAACCCTGATTTTCAATCACAGCTTTCATGCATCTTGGCATGCTCTCCACCATTCTTGCACATCGCTGTTGGGTGACTTTATGCCACTTAATGGCCATGACAGGGTCTTGATCTGGTGGTCCTCCATCCACACCTTGATTGACTTGGCTGTGTGGCATGGAGCATTGTCCTGCTGGGGGAAAACAATCCTCAGAGTTGAGGAACATTGTCAGAGCAGAAGGAAGCAAGTTTTCTTTCTTGAATTTTCGTGCCAGGAGTGGCATAAACACCCAACAGCAATGTGAAAGAATGGTGGAGAGCATGACAACATGCATGAAAGATGTGATTGAAAATCAGGGTTATTCCACCAAATATTGAATATCAAATACTCTTCCCAATTTAAAACATCAGTTTTGTGTTGTTTAAAAATTAATATGAACTTGTTTTATTTACATAATTAGAGGTCTGAAAACACTGCATCTTTGTTATTTTCACCAGTTGTCATTTCCTGCAAATAAATGCTCTGAATGACAATATTTTTATTTGGGAGAAATGTTGTCAGTACTTTACAGAATAAAAGTAAAATGTTAATTTTTCTCTAACACATATCTAGAAATTTTGCAGTTGTCTCTAATTTTTTCCAGAGCTGTATGTAGGAAATCAACAGCACTCACATTAAAATGAAGACTCCAGACATATCAGTAACCACATAAAAGCGGTTTTATTCTACATAAAGAGGGTCCGCAAATGGGGGCTGCCATGTTAGAATCACACGACCAGCTTATTTGACACTTTCACTCAATGATTAAAGTAATCATGGCTAACTGTGAATTCTACATTTCTACAATACATCCAAAACTGAAAACTATTGATTTTAAACAATACTGCATCCAAGCCACGTGCCAGTATCCAAGATGATGCAAGATAACACAAAGACAAAAGCTGAGTGCAACTTTAACAGGAAAACATAGCATTTAGCATTAAAACAGTAGATGCTATTGATGAAGCTGAATATAAACAACGCTCAGCAAATGTTAGCTGGTTTCCCTTCAAGATGTACAATGAGACGTTTGCACTAAACTTTTAAAATTGGTCTAGAAAAGGGAAATTAACTTGCTGGAATTACATGTTGCTTGCTGAGTTTCTGCGATTCGAGTGAGCTGGAGCTGCCACGGTTAAAGGTAAAGAGTTTCTTGTGAAAAGATATGCGGCTTATACATATACATCTAATTAGCCTCATGCAGACACACGTTCGATATACTGTAGATTTGCAACTAAATGTAACTTAAATTAATGTTACTTCAAGCTAACAGAAACTTGAATACACAGAACACTGATAGCAAAAAAAACTCGACTGATTTCACACTATGTACCTTTGAAATTTTGTCAAAAACTTTGCTGTGTCCACAAGCTCTTGTCATACAAAATGGCAGCCAACCTCAAATATGTTTGCTTAAATTTCAATCATATTCTATATCATGTAGTTTCCCATGGTATCTTAAAAAATTTGGTTGAGTTAACTAAATTCCACATTAATGTCTTTTCACTTAAAATGTTTAGCAAAGTTTCTTCATTATTATGAGTACAGCATAATTTTAATATCTTGTGTCACAAATAAAGCATTTAATAAAGGAAAGTCGACAACACATGTTTCAGTAAAATATGTTTATTTTAATTAGCAATATTTGTAGAAGCCAGGACTCTTATGGACTTGGAGTTACTCTGTTCTGTTTGGAAAAAGTGAGTTTCAATCTTTGCCACGCCTTCTTGAAGAATGCTCGGAATCCATTATTTTTCTTTGTTGGTTTGCTGCAGTACCATTGATGTTTTTCTTCAGCCGATAGGCCTATATCATGTATTTTTGGTATTTTGCTATTAGAGTTGGAGTTATTCCGACTCAAACCTTTAAGCAATAGGCCAGATCCAACCTTTTCAATTCCTGAGTCATTTTTCTTGTCATTCTCATTACTGCAGGGAGAGAAGCTCTCAGAGCAGTCCATATTTGATATGACCTTATCTAGGGAGACTTGAACAAGGTCTTCACTGATAATAGATATGTTGTCCCACTCCAGGGTGGTCTTCAGTCTGTCCCATGGCTTGGAGCTTTTATAGACATTATAAAAATAGTCAGTCTCCTCATCCTTCCTTGTAAACATCTCAATGCTTGGTGGTGTGGAGACAGTGAGTGACTCAGTCTCCTCAGATGGTTCAGTGTTACGAGTTGTTAAAAACCACTCCATCTTGTCATCTATATCTGGCAGGATCTCCAGGCTGGGCATTGGCGAGCCAATGGAGGCTAGAAATTCAAAATCCTCCTCCATATCTGAAATGAGCTCAAGGCCAGGTATTGGTGAGCTAAAGGAGACTTTATCTTCCTCAACATCTGACATGAACTCAAGGCCCAGTGGTGGCAAGCTAAAAGAGACTTTATCTTCCTCAACATCAGATCCAAAATCATGGCCCAATGGTGGAAAGCCACTGGAGGATAGTTCCTCAATCTTCTCATTGACTTCTGAGATCACCTCAATATTTTTTTGGGAGGGAACCTCAAGGGAAGGTAGTGTAGAGCTTTCTGAGGCTGTAGGAAACTCTTCCTCTTGATCTCTGTTTGAGAGGATCTCACGGGCATCTGGTGTGTAGTTCTCTGTGTCCATGGAGAATTCATCTACCAGATCTTTGTATGATGTCATCTCTTGGTCAGATGGTTTGGAGATTTCTGGGACCGTTGTTGGTTCTTCCTCAACTCTGTGAGACATCATGTTACAGTTGGATCTTTCAAAAACTTCTTCGCTGTCTGCAGGAGTGGGACAGAGAGACGTGTGTTTTTGCTGGTTGTCTTTATTGACTCTCTCCCAGCTCTGCTGAACTCCTCTTAAATATTCAATGTACTGATTGAACTCTTTAACAGAGCATGGCACCTTCTTCTCCTCCGTTATGAGGCCATGTTGCAAGAGGCTTTTCATTCTCTCTGGTCGGCAGAAGAAGCCCTTCAGGTTTGGATCGTGTAGGCAGTTATAACTGATTCCCATTCCAAGCATAAATGGGTCTCCCAAGCTGAAGTCTGGGCCCGGCTTGTAAAGACATTCACCCAGTTTTCCTCTGCAGCACTCACTGGGGACATCTGGTGGCACGGTTATTTTTGTCCCGATTGGTTGTTTAATGCGGGACATAACCGAAAAAACTTTTCTGAATCTGCTTTCCATTGCACGGTGTCAGCTTACTTCTAGAAATGCAATTACAAATGACTGAAAATCTGATTCCTGCGCCGTCGATTTGTGGTGTCTGATCTGTTGTCATAGTATGGAATTTGGACGGTGACCTCATGGAAACTTGCTTCTGTTTAAATTCCATGGTTGCCATGGCATTCTTAGTCGGCGTGCTTGCTGAATCGCTAGTTATGAAGTTCTAAACCCACCCTGGTCTTGCCAACTCTGTTCAATTCTCGCACGATTTTTGCTCTCTCTTACCTCAAGAAAATTGTGGTTTCCACATAAAGTGCCTGTCAGGCACAAATCGTAGCAGCTTGAGTACACCGTGGAACTTTTACAAGCGGGCAAGGTTTTTGAGTATTTTTGCAAAAAAGACGAGAGGATTTTTTCCTGAAAATGCATTTGCTGCATATATAATTGTTATTCAAATATCTCTTCAGAGTCAGTTTGCACTTTTAACAGCTCCATGTTCAGTGTCATTAAATTTCTGCTGTAAATAAAGGCCGGCCCATGTTTAACTTTTTAAGTTTCACATTCAAAGTAATATTGCATATTTATTGTCATAGTTATGACAGTATATTCTAGAAATGATTCAGGAGAAAAATTGTTATTTCATTCTAATAGGGAAAGGCACTACCTAACACTCTCGACCCAAGACTTTCTTCTAAAATCCCATAAACAAAATTGTCATAAAACAGTAATGGATATACTTTAGATAGTGTATGGTAGTAAAAATCTCTTTATCAATGATAACAGATAAACAACATTATAACAAGTAAAACCTTGTGTAATGTTTACATGACTTGGTGGCATCCAAATTGAGTGCATGGTATTTACCTTAAGAATTCAATATACAGGAAAATAACTATTAAAACCCATCAAATCTATATAAACATACAGTACAGTGCACCACTATTTTACATAACTCGGCATCATTTTCATTACCTTCAAGCAGCAACTTTAAAAGAAACTCTTGACTCTTAATCACATAATTGTAATCATCAACAATATTGTCAACATGATCATTGTCATCATCATCCATCATGCCAGTATTGTGCACATTTTGAGGATCTAGTGTGGTTTCAGTCAAGATTATTTCTGAGGAACACATTTGTTTCTCTAGAGGTGTACCAATATTAAGGACAAAAATGTATCATATATATCTCTTTGGCTCAGGCGCTATTGCACAGGGAGCTACCATCTCAGAACTATTATAAAAATCTGGCAAACGGCAACAAAACATACAAACACTGTTTAATCCATGCTGTCATATTGCACAATGAAGCAGCTTAGGTTCTCAGGGTTTGTTTGAGGTCTATTAAAGACAATGCTAAAAGCTTAAATAAAAAAGCACACTAGACCTAATAAACATGCACATAGCATGACGCTCTGCAAAAATACCAGTGTTATAAACAATTTCATAGTAGTAATAATCTTTTCAAAATACATCACAAGCACCAAAATGTTTAATAAATGTAAAATAAGTCACTGTACTTAGGCTTTGTTCAAACTGAAGATAAATCTGATATGGCTTTCAAATCTAATCTTTGATGATCTGCATCCGAAATGATGAAAAAATTACTTGAAATATGATCTGACTGCTCAGACTGAGAAACGGAGAAAACAGATTTTCATCAGAATTTGAGCCCCATTTGGATGTGCTTTGAATCGGGTTTGTAAACACTGGCAACATTTGACTGGGATACAAAAAAAATTAAAACAATATCTGATTTTTGCTGCCTGTCTGAACAAAGCCTTAAGAGTTCTTTTGAATAGTCAAAACAGACTCTCTAGACATGACAAACCCACCAAAAAAAGATGAGTGGGAGATTAACAGACCACTTGCAAGTTGGAAACAACTATAAAAATTTTCTTTTTTACTTTTTGCAATACAACAAAGTCAGACTCTAAGCCGCACAATAGGTAAATCCAGACCAAGCGGCTAGTATGAATCAAATGCAATGAAGACATCACTCATTCTTTTCTTTGGGGTTTTATACAATAGGGGGGAGAAACTGCGGCTCTTGTCCTTCTGAATCAGTGCTTGATTCTGTTTGAGGTTTGATGATGATCTGAACGGATCGCTCTCCACTGGAGTCAGATTTGCTGTCTTTGCTTTCCTGGCTCACACTTTTGCCTTCCTCTCCATTCTCCTCCTCAACTGATGCTCCTATTGGACGCAGACGTTCTTCCGTTTCCGTCTTGCTTTCTTTGCTCGAATTGTCACTGACCCTCTTAAGTTTGTCCTCCGATCCGGACATATTGTCTATGGAATGAGAAAAGAATAGATCTAATAAATATTCTGCTAAATGGAAATGGTGTCCAAAAACTTGATGGGACTCTACAGTGGTCCCATCAGGTTTTTGGAAACTTACTGTAAATTACATACAAAACATTTGCAAATATATGATGCTAGACTTTTTCTCAGAACTAAATAAACTTTTCTTAGCAATTTTTGCAAGTACTTTTAACCAACTGGTCTCAAGATTATTTTTAGTGGATGTATAAATTCAGTTCCAATCAAGTTCACACAGGTGCCCTTAGCAGAGTAAATACAGGTCTAGTTCATCACTTGTGTCACAAAACTGACTTTTTGGGAAATGTTTTGCTTAAAATGCATTTGTGCATTCTTCTAAGTGTCCAAATACTTTTTGGGCCACTGTAAATAATTCTTTTTTCTCTCAAAGCTAAGAAAAATACAGTACTGGGCAAAAGTTTAAGGCACTTGTAAAAACTGTTGCATAGTGAGTATGTCTTCAAAAATAATGGCATAAATAGTTTTCATATATCAATTAATGTCATACTAGGTGCAGTAAACGTAAAACAAGCTAAATCAATATTTGGTGTGACCACCTGTGCCTTCCAAACAGCATCAATTCTCCTAGGTACACCTGAACACAGTTTTTCTTGGTTGTTGGCAGATAGGATGTTCCAAGCTTTTTGGAGAATTCGACACAGTTCTTCTATATTTTAGGGTGTCTCCATTTCTACCATCTCTTCATGTAATCCCAGACTAACTTGATGTTCAGTGGGGGGCTCTTTGGTGGCAATGCCATCTGTTGCAGTGGTCTCTGTTCTTCTTTTCTGTTCTATTATATTTACGAAAGGAATTTGGGGAGTCTAAAATGTATATTTCCATTTGACAAACTAAAGCTGAAGATATAAATAACCATCTTCAGACAAATGTTTTTGTGAAACATCTTACGTGCCTAACACTTTTGCACAGTACTGTACATTATATGAATATAGTAAAAAAGGACTTAAATATCACCCACACCTATCTGAAGGCATGGATTTAACAACGTCATATGTATTACTTTTTATGCAAACTTTATCTCCTTTTTGGAGATCCAAAGACCTGATCACCATTCACTTGCATTGTATGGACCTACAGAGCTGAAATATTCTTCTAAAAATCTATGTGCTCAGCAGAAGAAAGTAAGTCATACACATCTGGGATGGCATGAGGCTGAGTACATGATGAGAGTTTTAATTTTTGGGTGAACTATCCCTTCAAATAAGAGTTAGCAAGATTCACCAATATTACCAAAAAAACAAAACAAAAAAAGCCCCACTAAAAATATATTGACACTTGCCTGTCCTGTTTGCAGTTGCTTTGCGGTAAGTGAAGTCATAATTGTTCTCGCTGACTTTCCGCAGAGGCCGAGATTTAGGATTAAGCTTGTTGAGACGGCCTTCATGTATCCATTCATGCTGCATGCCTTCATCTGGTGTCATGCGCTTTGTAGGATCCCACCTACAAGTCCCAACAGTACAGTTTGAGATTGCGTGTTATGATGATATTACATGTTTTACATCATATCATATCATAGATGTAATATACATACACAAGGCAACGTCGTATGAAGTCAAGGAAGAGAGTATCATTGGTCTTAAGTACACTGGCAAGATCTTTTGAGTTGGGTCTGCGTTTTTTCCCTTTGCTGTTTGTGATATTCCTCGGGTTTCCTTTAGAATCTGATTGGAATATTTTAATGGTAAGATGTAAATCAAAATGGAAACTTTTAAAGGATCAGTTAGCACAAACAATTTCACATGAAGTGGCACAAGAACCATTTGTCTTTTGAGTTTATATTGAAATATTGTTTGTGACGGTCAGCATTCATGCAATGAGACATCTTACCAAAAAATAACCTCCTCCTTGATGCTGTTTGAACAAAGTCATTTGGAGGGAGTCCCATTATCTACAGAATCAGAAGATTCTTTTCAGAAATCAATATATTTCAAACAACTATATAAGAAGTTTTAAAAGAATAACTCAAATAATAAATAATAAGCCTCTCACCTCCATGATACAGGCGATCTGCTCGACCTCACTCTCTCCTGGGAGGAGAGGATAACCAGTGTACAGCTCAGCCAAAATGCAGCCCAGGCTCCACATGTCTATTGCCATGCTGTAAGGGTGACCCAGAATAACCTCTGGTGAACGGTAGAATCGGCTCTGAATGTAGGTGTATACTGTAGATAGATTAAAAAACAAAAGCTCTATAAAAAAGATGAATTAGCATAATGTATCTAATAGATTACTGAGCAGAATTACAATGAACATTTCTGATAACATTGTTACACTTCAAAGGTGTTTGTTTAACAGCCATTTAACAGTCAACTACTGAAGTCGCAGATCTTGATAAGTATGCATTATTACATGCTATTAAGTGCCCCATTTGGTATAAATAATACACATACAGATAGATACAACTCATGACATTTTATTCAAGGGCTTGACAGTGCAACTCTGGATTAAGCATCCGGATTACCTCTCTGCTGCTCATAGCAACTTGATCCAAAGTCCACAACCTTGACGTTCCCCTGTCCTCTCTTGGATAGGAGTATGTTTTCCTATTAAGAGACAGAGGAAAAAATCAAGTATGTGTAAATGACATGACTTATTTTATAATTCATTTTAGTTTGACAAAACATAGAGTTGAGTTTACCGGTTTGAGGTCACAGTGGATGATCTTCTCTTTGTGCAGCATCTGCAGGCACTTGAGCAGTGAATGGGCAAAACGTCGGATCAGCCCCAGGCTGAAGCCCTGGAAGTTGTTCTTTTTAATAAGCTCGTATAAGTTTGCCCTGGAAGGAGACAATAAGGACAATTAACACTTGGCTGTCTGTGTCAGATTTTTGTCTGATCTTGAGAGTAAAATCCCTTTAACCTCATGCAACCCCAACATGATTGAATGTTGTATTTTGGCTTTCCTATATGCATTGCATAATTAAATTCCATTTAAACCGAATGATCTCCATTCAGGAGACTCTGGGCTGTCAGTAAAGGGTTAAACTTTCATCGGATGGAGTAATTTGACAAAACAACATGGTGCCGATCACAGCAGAGTTTGTCTTTGAGAGAAACGGCAACAAAACTACATCTGGTAAGAAACCGAATTAATTTTTACATTGAAACCTGTTTGGATCAAAAGAGTCTCTTGTTTCATCCGATATGCTATTTTTAAAATGTAAGCGATTTATCACGAAATGCCACACTGTTAAACAAAGTGTGCACTAATGTATACAATAGCACAAGGTTTTCATTAGAAATCTTATCTGTGCATTTTCACATAGATAATTTTGTTTTGTTTTCAGAGGCTTTTTATAAAATATTTTGCATTTCGAACTGTTCAGAGACCAGTATAGACAGACAGCACACTGGAGTCTAATTTATTTACTAAATCGGGAACACGGGAGCATCCTATAGCTTACCTATGAAACCCAGTGCATTCAATACAAACTTTGTATCAAAAGTTCGGCTTCAGGCTACAGAGGATGTCTGAACCACTCAACATATTAGGCAGACATGGTACAATGATAATCAGTACTTCAGAATTTATAATTTATCACTTTATTTTAACATGGTTGGCAGTAAGATGCTGGCCCTTATCAGAATTAATTATGCTGATTTCTGATTAGTAAAATACTAAATTTAGCACAAGCTATCAATTGTTTATTTGCCAGTGCAAAAAGAGAACATTGAGATTTTGTTGCCAAAGTAGAAAAAAATCTGTAAAATAAAAGTAAAATCAAGTCAGCTAATTTTTATTTGTATAGTTTTGTATTTATGCTTTTCCCAATACACATTGAACACAAAACATAAATAATCAAAACTATTGAAAACATAATAAACAATTTGATTGAAAAACATCTGTGGAAATACATT
This sequence comes from Moxostoma hubbsi, assembly GCA_032164185.1. NCBI lineage: Eukaryota > Metazoa > Chordata > Actinopteri > Cypriniformes > Catostomidae > Moxostoma > Moxostoma hubbsi. The sequence continues at coordinate 16,837,208 of JAVLUX010000049.1, read as the reverse complement.
TTTAGGAAAACTATTTGCTGTAAAAAAATGTATTAGGTGCTACTAGTTACAAATTAAAAAGGTAAATGCACACAAAATGCACACAGTAATCACGGTCAGGAGGTTAATGGCAAATCAGTTCACTTGGTCTATGAGTGGTCCTCTCGCCTTATAATGCCTCTGCAACACCTTCTGAACTACTATCAATTCACAAGCAGCAGTATGCCATTTCTCCATACGCCTTTAGATGGCAGAAGTACATTCGTTTTTGGTACTACCTCACACAAAACCTTGCGCAATCACACACATTGTCACTCATCAACCTCCTAAACCAAATGCTGTCTTTAAGCGTGCCAATAAAAACAAAATCTCACTCTTTGTGTTAAGCACTAAGCACTATGATAAAGAGCCCTTTGAGAGTGACCAATGAAAGTCATTATCTTTGGCAGTAGGGAGGCACAAAACAGCAGCTGTGAGCAGTCTAATGTAATCGGAGACTTCACACCATGAGTGGGGCAAAGAAAGAGATAGGGGCCTAATCAAGGCATTAAGTAAAGGATTCTGTAATGTAACAGAAGACAGGGAGGACGCATCTGATGTCCTCTAAAGGTCAGACTGCCAGAGATGAAGCTGCTTTTCCTGCAAGAGACTTAACTGGTCACTTAGAGCCCAGATGTCTTAAGAGGCAAACTCTCACTTCACACTTCAATGTCCAATGCTGGTCACCGCCCAGGGTGATAAAACACAACTAATGAGACAGCTAGCAAACAACTGATCAATCAGAAATAATTTTTAATTTTTTTTGGCTTTATCAATGTTATATTAAGTTAATTTATTTTCTTAAGTAATGTGGAGTTCAAAAGTTTTTTTTTTATAATACAAATTAGATTATAAAGCATACTTTAAGTGAATAGGTGTACTGAAAAAACAAAAAAACACCAGATGATCAATGTTTTCTGATATGATTTGATCATGTTCCAAAGATTATTTTGTGCTTCAAGCAAGGAAATCTGACCTTTTGACCAACAAAAGGGATTAACAAGGTCAATGTCACAATTTTTTTTATTTGATTACTGACTCTGAAATCTTGCAGAATTTTAAATATTTATTAATCCTTTTATGTCATAATGTTTCTTTGTTTTAGATTCTAAAACAAAAGCCTAAAATGTCCTGTTTATTTCCGGGTTTAATTTATATTTTTATTTCCAGATTTTCAATGTTTCTACCTTGACGGTCTGATCTACAGAAAAGCATATAGATCTTAAACAGATATCTATAATAAGCTATAGTTATAGTGTAATATTCTATTTAAGTGCACCCACTGAATCCTATGTTTAATGTAAGTTACCATACATGTTACAAAACAAAATCAAAATAGCGTGTGTCCATTACACTTTATTCACACTATGACCAATTCCACCAAGTAATGAAATCAGATCCATTTTTTTCTTAATAGTCAGCATGACGCAAAGAGATATACTGTACAAGAACCACTGTCCCAGACCATATTAACGTGCACTTAACAAAACTGTTTATTCCAGGGTTTTTGCGTTCTGAAACATGTAAACGAAAACGCCAATTTCCTTACGCCATTAAAGAGACTAAGGGTGTACTTACACTTGGCAATCTGTACCGTGCCCGAGCACGTTTGACCTCCATAGTCTAGTTCATTTGACTAGTGTGATCGCTCTGTACCATACGCTGAACCGTGCCTTGGCCCGCTTGAAGAGGTGGACTCTGGCACGGTTCAGTTGGCTCAGGCATGGTACACATTTAGTGTGATCGTTAACTGTGAACGAGCATGGAACTTGAAACATGACGTCAATGATGTGACTTGGCAAAGGGATCACTTTGGTCTATGGCATAGGTGCAGTGTTTACTGGAAATTTGAGCAGACAAGAGTATACAGGAACAACTGAATACAACAAACAGGAACTTGTTTACCAACAGGATATTTGGTCAAATTACTCTCTTTGTGCTCATGGATACCAAAGAAACATTGAGCAATAACATGACAAGCTGAAAAAACTGCGGGTTCAGTATCTGAATGTATGGAATGCATTCCATAAATCTGGCAGCTCGTCGGATGAATAGGATAAATTCCAGAGGTATGAAGCTGTGGACAATTAGGGATGTGAGAGGGCCGTGTGTCACCACGCCCCAAACGAATCAAAATAAGCCACAAAGTATGTAACGTTACAATGATAGACACCATTGTGCTCTACGAGAGCGCTTTTCTTCCTTTTTTCTTAAAACAAAAAGTTGCATCGGAATGACATAAGTGTGCTCAGGCCCGGAACGTTAAGTGTAATGTGAGTACAGGCCAGCGGGGGAGTGGGGACAATCGTGCAAGTACAAGCCAACCGGACCTTGTGTGAGTATGCCCTAAGAGAAGCAGTTTTACACACCTAGGTTTCTCCCAGAGAACGCTGCTTATGTGGCCATTCAAACCCTTAAGCGGCGTTCTGATGAGTTTTTGAGGAGTGCGTATGTGCGTGAACAGACCAGATAACAAACGTCATAGGATGGAGTCCAACAACATGTCAACACAGCAGAAAGAATTCAATATTTCTGGGAGTACATTGGGAAAAACACAAAAACTATAAACTATACCCATTTATGCACCCATGAAAAATATTGATGGTCCCTCACACTCGTGTATATGACATCGTAAATCGAGGGAATCCCAGAGTTTTATGTAAAAGGGAATCCCCACTATTGCAGCGCAATTCCACTGCAGGTCGCAAAGGAAAGTTAAGGAAATATACACAGCAACAACTCCTGGAAATATCTGGAAATAAAGTGAAGAATTGGAGAATAAAATAGAGAAGTTTTCCTCAGATGACATGCTTGTTATTTATACATGTGAGAAAATTACTTTTCTGTGAAAATTACTGAGCTGCTTACTGACCAAACCACATGTATATGGGAGTAAAGATTACCCTGCTTATACAAAGCATGTAAACCTTAACACTGCTTTTCCGTAATACACCGCTTTCTGGTGTCCGTGTAAACTTAGTCATTGTGGAAAGAGAGAATAGAAAACTGAACATTTTTGCTCTCTTCTCTTGTCCATCATGACATCTCCTACACATGCTGTCTGAAACCACTCGTTCACCCTTTCACTTGAAATCTGCTCTGTCCATTCAGTCCTAAAATGCTTTTCCAAACATTTAAAATTAATCAGACTTCAAACCACAATTTGGATGTTGTTTGAATCAGTTTTTAAAAAATGTTTTTTTTCTGTTCACTTGACTTTTAAATGGATTTGAATTGGATATGCCAAACAATCTGATGCCTGAAGAAAGCCGAAACGATTCCAGTACATTCCACTCACCCCAGTAGTTCAAATGAGATGCACAGGTGGTTGCGGAAATAGAAGTACTCCTTCATGTGAATGACGTTGTGGCAGTTATCTCTGTCTCTTCTCCGCACAGCATCCAAGATTTTTAGCTCCACAAGGGCCTGGTGGTGGAACCTGGACACCAAAAGAACAATTATTTACATTTTATATTTTTATATGTACTTATTATTAATCTTTTTTTCTGTTGTGACCAAAATTGTGCTAAAACAAACTATAACTGTAAATGGATTTATAATGTTTCAAATTTTACATGGAATGACGACAGTGAAGTGCATTCTGAATCACCATTATTTTTGTAGCCCTACACCCTTCAAACCTCCAAAGCACTCACTGTGGAGAGTAAATGGGAATAGGGCTTAAGCACTACCAAATGGAAGACACCATGTGTCAATGTAAAACATTATTTTTTTAAAATATCAGATATTTTGACCTTGAAAAGCTTGTGTTCAGCCCCAACTTTGCTATTAATAATTCAAAATTCATTAATTCTAGATTCAAATGTAATTTTTTTTTATTTTAAATGTGTGAAAAACGTTTTTGAAAATAATGGCTGTGTATTCACATGTATTTGAGGAAGTATTTTAAGGCTTCACACTTGTTTTAACTGTGGTGTTTAAATTGATTTGTCAATGTATTCAGCTAAAAAAAAAATCAAAACATCCCAAAGGCAAATTCAATCCCCCTCTTTTGTTATACAGAAGACTAAAAGCATTAGTGCAGCTATAGAGTATGAAACACTGAGCTTGTATTATAGGAGGGTTTAAAGTTTATGCATCATTCAAAGTAGGTCTGATGGTAGTCAAAGTGCATGAGATCAGTTTTGCCCAGACACGTAAAACGATACACAACAAACACCTTTTAACACCCTTCAGTGGAAGGTATGACCCAGTTGAGTGCAGATCAAAGACCTTTTGATGACCTTCTACACGATGAATGTGACAAAGGCTTATTGTAGAGTCTGAAAGACTAGATAATGAATCTTCCTTAAACCCAAAAAGAAAAATTCTGACATCATTTACTCACCCTCAAATATTTCAAAAACCTTATGTTGTTTGAAACCCTTGTTTTTTTTTTCTTCTTCTTCCATGGAACACAAAAGAACATTTAAAAAGGAGTTGTTGCGCTGAACATAAACAAAAAACAAAATGGACAGTGAATTTTAGTGCAAAGCTCCAAAGAGGATGAAAATCACCATAAAGGTATCATTAAAGTAGTTTGTATGACTTGTGAGCCATATTCCCATGCTTTTGAAGTCATACCATAGCATGGTGGTATTTTTATGGAAAATAACGAGGTCATGTAAGCATGTGATGCCAGAATTTTGTTTGTGTGAACTATGCTTTTTAAGCATACAGAGATGAGGATGAATACATGGATTAGAGATTCACATTACCTCTTCTTGTTTCGAATGATCTTAATGGCCACCATCTCATTTGTCTTGTGATCCAAACATTTCAAGACTTGGCCAAACGAACCTTTCCCAATCACCTCCAGGACTTCGAACCGATAGCCTATATGGTCATGCAGGACCTGAGCAGAGTATTTAGAGGAGAGAGTCAGCTTACGAACAGGTCAGCATAATTATTTCAGTCTCCATTTGCAGTTGCAGACTTCCTATTACTTAGAGAGACACTTCATTGGTCATATTGAGATGCATAAATGTTCCACGTATGCTTTTTTCCTAACTCTAGAAACTTGGCCACATACAGTAAAGTACACATACAAAACGTATTTGGACTCTTCTGCCATACTTAGAAATAGAGGAATGTAATTTAATTATATAGCAGAATAAGATACAAGTGGAATCTGCAAACAAATGATGCAACTACAAATGTTTTAATTTTTCTTAGCCATTCGCAATGACTTTTAACCAACTGGTCTCAAGGTGATTTTAATGGATGCATGTTGTCAGTTAAGCTTAAGTTAACATGTGTCCTAGCCACAAGTGTATCTCAGCATATTAACTATGGACATACTACACTAAGTGTGCCTACCAGAAGTTGACCAAGTAACTTTTGTCTTAATTTTGAATAGTATATCAATTGCCTCATATATAACCTCACACTTTTTATGACATATTTTACTTGAAAAGTTTACTCATGGAGAAAGTATGAATATTTCAATGTGTTTATGATATATAAAATAGAAGAAGCGCATCAGCTAAGCCACATTTAACCAACACTGAGCGTGTTTACATGCACGTTCTTACACCAATTATGCTTTTATGTGATTATGTGGTCATGTAAACGCAATAAACGGCATTCCTTTATCTGAGTAAAGTCATAAACAGCGTGAGAATAAACTGGTCGACACGGGTATATTTTTGTCCATTACACCGATTTTGCATTGCAGGTAAACTACTTCACCGATCTTCTCACCGGCTTATCAAATGTGTGCACGTGTTGAGTGAATGAAAATGCTTTGTAAGATTTTTTAAATAAGCTGATTCTGAGTTATCAGCATATTGGTGTGCATGTAAACAGGCTTACTAAGTCATCAATATATTAATAGTAATATATGTAACTTATTACAAATATTTTATTACAAATATTGTTATTAGTGGCCGATATTAGCCATTCATCGATATATTGGTAATGGCGTATATGTTTACTGATATGCACAGATATGAAAACTTTTTTTCAGAGCATATAATGCAGAAAGAAATGCTTGAATTTGTGTCATATGTAGTTTGTCCAGCAGAGCGCGCTCCGACTCCATTGTTTGCAGTGCTGAGCTGCCGGAGGCTCTGCAGACAGGGAGGAGTTAAGCGATGTGGAGTTAAGCAGTGTCTTCTCGGTAAGCTGCCAACTAATTTGTGAAATACATACTGAAAAGTTCAGAAACAATGACCCCATAATTTTCCCTTTTCAATATAACTAATATAACATTAACCCTGTCCTTGACAACCATGCCACCCATGTTTATCACTTCCAGGGCTGGACTGGAAATCTGGGATACCGGACATTTTCCCAATGGGCTGAAGCACTTTGGGGCAATCAGGGGTAGACTGACCATCGGGAGAACCGAGCAGGCCAGTGTGTTGTCTGCGTTAAGTTGAAATGAGCCACCGTGTTATGCCAATGGCCACAAAACAGCGCCGTTATATGCAGAAAAGGACAGCGAACCTTTTGGCTCAACTCTGAATCCTACCCCCCACCCCCCCCCCCTCAAAAATCCCATTTCGGTTGGGCACTAATTGTTATGTATATGAATGTGATTGAATTAGATGACAAAATATTAAAGCAAGTGGAATTATTTTAAAAAGAATCACACATTTAAAGCAAACTTTTGACAAAAAGAAAATATTTGTTTTAAATTAAAAGCAATTTGTTTGCAGATATCATTTGGTTTGATATTTTGCATCAAGTGTGTAAGTGTGGCACACAAAATACATTTGTGCAAATACTTCTTGTGCCAGTGTATAATATAAAAAGTATTAATTTCCTCAAAATACCAAAAAAAGAAAGAAAACACACACACACACACACACACACACACACACACACACAAATTCTAAATCATCCACAGTATATTAAAGGCTAACTCAGCAAAAAACAAACAAACAAACAAACAAACAAAAAAATCCCAAAATGATATAAAATAATATGTTGAATCTAACCTTGATGTAGCTGCCATGTTCATCATCATAACCGGAATTCTGTGGGGACCCCTGGGATCCCTCAATCTTCTTAGTGTCCAAACCCAGATACCAGATCTCAGAGTAGTCGATGATCTCTTCCCTTTCATATTCAGTCAGCTGGTTCTGGAAGTTTTTCAGTGCTACTGTTTTGAAGGAATACAAAAAGTTTTGGAATGCACAAATATAATCCAATCAAACAGACAAATATGAATCAGATAAATCTATTGCCATTTTCAAATATTTTTAAATTATAGAATTTCTATATTAATTTAATGTTGCCTTCTGTAAGATCTGTTTTATCCTCTTCAACTATGGGGCATTTTTGGGCTGCCACCTGCAAATTCTCTAAAACAAATTTAAAAGCTCATTTAAACATCCTGTGGACTAATTGCCAAAATTGACAGTAATATTTTTTTGCAGCATAGCGCCCCCTTTTGTACCCGCTGGCAGATCCGCAGAGATGAAGATGTTAAAACGTTGAAGATGTTAATTGTTTAATGGCTCATATGATAAAAATAAAGATCCAATGGTCAAGTGCAGAAGAAGCACTATTTTTTTTGAGACTGAAACCATGTATTAATATATGAATATCTAAAACACAACAAATTCCAGAGCACTTCATACTTGTTGGAGACATCGGCAGCCTCTGGCCCTCATATGTCCTGATCTTCTCAAACTTATTGATGATGCTTCTGGTAAGGGATTCAGAGAGGTTTTCCACCGAGGAACCGAAACGATTGGGAAACTGTGGCCTAGGCCTCTCCTCCTATGTTACAAGAAATGTAAGTCAAACTGCAAGAATTTCTCTTTATGTGGGGAATTGTGTCCATTAAGAATCATGAAATATTCAGTAGAATGTTACTTTCTCACTTAGGGGTCTGTTGAATGTTAACCCACCTGGTTCCCTTGAGTGCTCTGCACCAACTGTTTGACAATACTGGGTAAGGTTCCATTTGAATGCAGAAGTTTGCCATTGGTCACCATAACTTGCTTGACTGGAGCCTCTAGCTGGGGTAAGGAGCCAACTCCTGTTCCGCACTTCTAGAAAAAAAGACACAATACTCTGGGTGCTGTTCAGCATGAAAAAGTCTACAAATCAGTAACAAGGTCAAACGGAAATACAGGGGGAAGATACATGAGCTTCACGCAAGCCGAGTCGCCAATGTCCCCAATGAACTGGACCCCCTGGGTGGAGGATGGAATTTCAATGCCTGGTGAGACCGAGGTGGGGACAAAAGCAGAGATGTGGCAGTCTTTCAATATCCATCCCATCAGAGGACATGTAATTATATATAAAGGGACCAACAATGTACTCAGTGTCCCTTATACAACTTTGAGCGCAATATCTCTGCAGCAATGCCTTGTTTTCTTATAATTATAAGATTATGTTCTTCATTATTTTCAAAGATGAATCCAAATATTCATTGAATGCATTTACATGGATAGTAATATGCTGATAAGTATCAAAAATCGGATTATTCAGAAATCCGACAAAGTACCATGTTAGACAAGATTTGAGATCATTGGATTACTTTATTCTATGATTTTCTTTCAAAATGTAAACAGTCATGTGCACATCACTTGTGCTCAATTAATAAGCCAGTAAGAACTCTGATAAAGGTGTTTATATGCAATCCGAAATCAGATGGGCAAAACTCTACGTAAACTTCTTTAACGGTCTTACCCATACCCAGAAAAAGTAAAGCCATTTAAGGCATTTACATGGCCTTACACATGGTGTAAAATCATGAATGTATATCTGCTCAATGAGAAAACATATATATAGAAAAAATACAAAAAATCTGAATTTTCAAGGGACCCACCCTCTAAATGTCATTTAGATTATGTTTATATATACAGTTTATTCCATTTACCCAAAATGACACAATTTATGTTGAAAATTCTTGCGGTGTCTGGTCAAATTTTTTTTATCTGATGCCATCTTTTTGTGAGCAAACTGCTCCTTCGCACTGAAACAAATGTAGGGCACTTCACAAGTGAGGGGCTCATCATTTGTAACATGCAGGTTTTCCCCATCTCACGGTTCAAGGCCAGTGCTTGACCAATTTCTGGGCTGAAAAATGCGCAAGTGTGTCTATAGATAGATGCGATATTTAATCTCAAGTGTTCTGGGGCTACTGCAGCATTTGCCAACTTGATCATGACGCATAGAAACAGAAGATAAATATAGCGTAGGGGCACCTGCAGAGACATACAAGTCTCTAATACAGTACAGTAAATACAGTATGCTGCCTGTGAACACCTGAATGTTTAAGGTACCACAGCTGTGTGTAAAAATCATAATCAGATCATGGGATTTTGACATTAAGAGGCTCTACGAGGCCAATCCCAAGCAGTGGCTTAGATGACGATTAGATACTCTATTATAAGCAGCTGTTTGTAGAGAGTTAGACTTTTAGGCAGTTAGGGAGCCTTAGCATTAAACATTTTGCACAAGTGCTTTCCATAGGTGCTAGGAGGGTTCACTCATTGTAAATTAAAAATTAGAGCCCATTCACACTGAAGCATCAGCTAGATGAAATATTTGTTTATCTGAGCCCAAAGCTTTTGAGTAATAGCATTGGAAAGTCTGATTCATTTTAGCAAATCATTCTGGTCAGATGGTTTGTTTCAATAAAACAATTTAAAAATAATTCACTGATTCACTGAGTCATGACTGAGTCAAGTCCCTGCACTACATTTTATGTCTTTTTCGTAATGATATAGCTAAATGTTCTGCTACATACTATGGTCTATCATGATGTTTTCAATTAAAGTCGATGCATGTAATTTATTTTAAAGGAAATATAATATTGCATTGTTTATCATTCCAACATACACACCCAAAGACATAACTGAGAATTCCAGACCAATGATTTTAAAATTGGGGGGTGGATGTGTTTACATCAATTAAAGATGTCAAATTAAATTTTGAATATTCGTCAAATTTAAAAGAAAAATTCACATTTGAATGCTAAAATAAGCATTAAAATTTGGATGTGTGCCAAGCACTGATGATGACTTCCTGGGCTAAAACAGGTGCAGTGCAATAATAAAAACAAAGCAAGGGCGTCTCGAGAAACGTTTTAAAGGTTGAATATTCTTCAGAATTTTCTTCAGAATAAAATGCAACAGTGCCCATCCACTTTTTTTTTTAGCCGTCTTGGTGATGGAGGTATTTTTCCCATAAATTTTTTCTAAAGGGTTTTCATAAAATCCTTCATAAAAGCTGTGGAGCCTGTTTAGTGGACTTTGTTGGCTGCAATCTTTAATTGGTGGAACTTTCTCTGCTGGATCATGGGTAGTGTAGTTTCTTCATCAGAAATTCCACTATTAAACAAGATTGATGACTTAAGCAATAGCACATACCATCGATTAACAACCTCGGAGCTTGTGGTAGGTCTGTCTATAAAGGTTTAATTTATCGTTAATAATCATATGGAAAATTAATGGGATATTTACTTCTAGAACCCTACTGAAAGATCGTTCTATTCCAGTCTGAGGCTCTATGAATAAGGGCTCACCTGTGTGTAGGTGCAGTTGAGTCCTATTTTTACGTTCTCTGCCTGAGACCTGTGAGGGTGAGGGAAAGCCTCGGGTCTGGCTGACTGTGAAGAGAGGGGAGGGAAAGACGTCATGAGCATGGCGATCCTCAGTCATCTACTAAAGGCAATGCCATGAGTGTGGGATGCTGCCTATATACAGATACACAGGGAACCATCTCCCATCAAACATGCTTTGTGTTATTCAATACAGTGATGACTCATCTTCGATACAGCAAGGTCACTTTTATTTGCAGGAAGCAGAAGAAAATTTTTCTTTTTCAAAATATTGCTTTGAAAAAGCATTATAAGGACACTTTCAAGCGTCACAATGACGTCTAAACCATCCTTAGATGGTTGCAAAGTGACCTCCCAGAGGAAAATGTAATTGCTCAAAGGCTGCTCTTTCATAGCTCGATATCAATTTAGCCTCAGAGGTTTCTCCAAACATTAGTTAGAGAAAATTTAAATGGACAGAAATTAGACAAATTTGTTGATGTACAGTAAGCTATAAAATTAGATAACACAGCTCATCTTGGATGAATTTGATGAGAAATTCATATTTGTTCTTATACTTTTGATTGTCGATTTGATGTCTGAGCAAATCTGAGCACATTTTGAGAAGTTACTGAGATCTATTTTGAAACTCTAGAGAAGACACGTGTGAGAACAACATGATCACTTAAGAAATCGAATGCTTCTTCCAAAAGTTAATGTACCCTGAAATCAACCCCATTTAGCCAAATAACTGACAAGCACCATCCCACACCAGACATTTTTGAATCAATTTAGGCATGAACTCAACCAATCAGTAGTTGCATTTTTGCTCTAAAATGACATTTTCACTCAATTAATGTTTATGTTTAGGTGGGATGGGAATCTTGAGTGAGCAGTGATTCGAATTTAATTCGGAAGCTCAGACAAATTTCAGCAGCAAAACAACTGTTGCTGAATTCACAACGTGATCAGTCTGGTTATAAATCTCAAAAGCAGGAGGCTTAAGTTAAAAGTCTCAATTTGCTCTCCATTTAATCTCAGTATAAATATCTAAGAGATATATAAATATCTGAGATATATATCAATCTGAGATATAAAGAGATCTCTTTTGTGGCTTTTCTCTCCTATGGGTTCACAGTCGACAGACATGCAGCACTTGAGGTATTTGATGTGCATGATGCACACACCTGCTTCACTGGTACTTCATACTCCACAGCAATCATCTACTTTCTTATGTTCCTCTCGACCACCAATACTCTATTTCCAGGGAATAAGCTGAGTGATCAAGGCTATAAGGGGACCTGTGATGACTACAATCAGTCATGATTGCAGACACATGTGGAGGGTAGGAAACAGCCTGGCATCCATCTTAATCAGGTGGACAGTGTGTCAATAGTGATGAAAGACAGCAAACGATGATGAAAAGCCCTAGCCCAGATGGGCAATCACTAAACTTATATATACTGTACTTATATACTGTATTTTGGAAGGTGGCCATCTGCCAGTTGCAGAAATCTAACAGATTGGTCAAGTTGTACAGGGGGAGAAAGATTCAGGCAATGGGATGTGCTCATCTATATACGAACCTTGGAAACAAATGCAGTTCCCGCACCCTTAATCCACAGGGTGATTATTTGTAGTCTAAATCATATGAGAATATTTGGCTGCGCTGCATAGTCTCCCACTGTGAGTTTAGCTAGGCTGATATGTTGGGTCTTAGCTGCATTCATTCACATGCTGGGAGTACACTGGAGTTTAGTATACAGGCTTATGCAGGGCCTAGCGTGGGATCAGAGTGGATGTGGACTCAAACGTGGCAGCAACAAATGGATGCATTTTGAAAATAGGCTGCTAAAAATTTTTTTCACTTAGGCCATGAGTGGTCAGCAGTGCAATGTGAGCTCAGGGCTTTAAAAGACTCATTCAAATATTAACACCTTTGAGATTCTATGTTCAGGACCAAGGCTTTGTGTTACAATGTGGGTCAGAATGCAATGCAAGAGTAGTTTCAGATGATTTCTGAACTTCTTTTCTAAGCCAACATAAAACACGTTGCTTTCAGATTTTATGTGTAAATTTAGATCCAAAACACTAAATCCAATTTGTTTAAGAGTCATATATTGAAACCACATTCATGCCTCTAACTTCCCATGTTCTATTCTACGATATTAAATGCTTTTGACTATGTCGGTATCAGACTCGTATTCATTTTAAAGTAGATTTGAGTCACTTAAATGAATACGACACCACTATAGTCATGGGCAGAACCAAGACCACATCTAGATAGGAGCAAAAACACATATCCCTATCTTAACACCAGGAACTTTCAGTGCTTGTAATAGTAACTTGGGGCTCAGTACTTAATCACTCGCTGCCTGACAGCCACCTAAAAGTGAGGGTTCATACTTAGACACTGGCTTGAGGTTTTTTAAGCAACCTAACAATCACATGTTCAGACCAAATATATTTATGCACAATAAAAGGTAGCAAAAGGGTCCATTTCTAACTTTGTTAGAGCAGACACGGAATACTGCTTTCAAAGTGTAATTCAAATGCCTCAGGGAGACAAACCTCGCAAATGAACTGATGGAATGAACTTACGACACAAATAAGGACTGACACTTATATCGTTTTATCACCACCAAATACATCATCACCAATAAAATCTATAAGAGAACACAGAACGGAACACACTGAGATTCTCGCATTACCGATGCCTTGAATTAACAGTTCTTAGAACGTGCTGTGCAATGAAACCTGACCGAATAAACAAACATGAGAAATGGTTCCTTACACAAATATATTACCATGGTAACTTTAGTTTCAACTGTCTATCTGACGACTGTCATAATAAATAAACAATAAAAAGAAAGAAAATTATTGAAATATTATGAAGAATGTACATTTCTTATGGTTTAACAGTACTATTATTATTATCATGGGACATTTTTAAAGGGAGTTCTTTGAAATAACAATAAATTAATATGGGATGAATATAACAAACCATTTAAAGAAGCCTGTAGAATATTTCTGTCATTGTTAAGGTTTTTTTTTATGACAGTAATTCATTAAGTTATCATCATTTTACTAGAGTAACAAGAACTGTATAGTAACTACACTGTAAAACAAATATTTAAAATCTACTCTAAAATACTGGCAGCTGTGATTGCTAGAAATTTACAGTAAAATATACAGTGACCATGTTTCAGCCTTTACGGGATGTAATTTATTTTACGGGTCACTACCGTTTTTATAATTATATGATATAAACTTGATAAACTAGCCTTGTGGAACTAAAAAAGTCTGCTTTTTATTTTAAAATGTATTGTTAATCTCCGTAATATTTAGAAAAGGCCACATGATGACTTAAAATTCATCAAGAGTGGCCCTTCATGTAGAGAGCGTGTCACTCACACAAACAAAATACATCATCAGGGTAACGCATGTAACACTAAAATAATGCAATAAATATTAACTAAACTACATAAAATATAACGTAGAACACCACAATGTACATAACTGACATTAAAAATGAGAAGAAACATAACTATTCCCATAAAATATAATGAAATGTGATGGGTCATGCAGGGACATCTGCAACACCAGATTATTGTTTTTCAGCGTACTTTTAACAATAGTTTACTGTAAAAAGTGCATGTATTATCTTGTTAAGCATAATCTACATTTTTACAATCAATTATATAGTCAAATATTTGTACATCTAAAAAACAGTTTTTTAAACAATATTTTACTGTTAAATGACACATTATGTCCTGTTATTGTATTTATACTGTATGTGTTAACCTGCTAACCAATTCGTGTTATTTTTACTGTAGCATTTTACATTATTTTGCCATTCAAATTATCGAAATTTTTTGGTTACCATGGTAAATGTGTGCAAAGGATTAAGTATACAATATTTGATGATGAACAAAGAGCATTATTCAATTAGATAAATATGCTGTACATAATATCTAAAATAATGAAACCCTTCAATAAGTGTCACTCTAAGTGCATGCAATAACATAAGATTAACATGCTGTAAATATATCAAAATGTTTAAAGTTTTTTTAATTAAATTAACTCTTGGTGTATTAAGTGCATGCATATGAAGTCACAGCTTGTTATTATTTATACATTACCTTGTTATTAATGTCAGGAAACATGTCGCTCTTTGACACGCTGATATTCAGCACATCCAAATCATAAGGCATAAAAGAAATATCGTTCACTATTAAATCCAGCAGGAAACGTGCACGTGTATATCTTGTCAGCAGTGGAAAATATCAGCGAATGCAGCAAATTCCACAATGATGGTGAGAACTTCGCAAAATGAAGTGATTCCCCGATGAGGAGGAGGAGAGGTTTTGAAAAGCTTTCGTCAGCAAGAGATTAACGGAAAGAGGCAAGCTGTCAGTCAGCTCGCCTTGACGTGTATGTCCCGAGATGTGCCACCTGTTCCGGTTTTCCAGTCTAGCTGCAGATAGCACTATGAACTGTATATAGATGTGTTTACGCGCGCTTTCCTATAACAGGAACCATATGCTTGCCATCCTAACACTGCATTTGTTTGCTAAGTCATGGCACTACTAAAGTGGTTATTCAGGTCAGTTACTCTATATGGCACAATGTCCGAAAGTGTAGATACACAAGTAAGCGTCTAATAACACTGCCGACTCGCGTGTGTGAGTTTTTCCATAGTGTGTACTTGCCCAGCGAGTTCCTCCGCACACAGTTTCCTCGCTTTGACACGGGCTTTGAGTATGCAACGGCACCGCCTCCTCCACTATCTGTTTACTGCCCTCTCTTAAAGTTTCCAGCTGTCAACGAACGACGGGTCTCTAATAAATAACGTCTATCAGTACATCGTCATTCGCAAAGCCTCGTATATTTCAAAATGTCAGTGCAGAGTGCGAGCCAAGCTACTAAAAAACGCCCCTCACTTAAATTTATCAACTCAAGAGATTGAGTCGGTTTTGATTTGAATGGGAGACAATGATCATATTAAAGTGCACAAAGTAAAAAAAAGAAGAATATATATATATATATATATATATATATATATATATATATATATATATATATATATATATATATATATATATATATATATATATATATATATATTTACCCCTAAAGAAATGTTAATTAATTTAACAAATATGGAGAAAATGATGCGCACTCACTGGGATGAAGAGTTCAAAAAGCTATTTTATTCTACATAAGACTAGTCCCTCCACTGTGGGGGCTGCCATGTTAAGACCACATGACTAGCTGAATACTACTCACTTTATTTCCGCATCCCACCCATTAGGGTAGGTAGAGTCACATGGGGTAACCTCCTCGTGGTTGCGATTAGTGGTTATCGTGCTCAATGGCACAATTGGTAAGCTGTGCATGGATCACGGAGAGTAGCACGAGCCTCCTGTGCTGTTAGTCTCTCCGGTGTCATGCACAACGAGCCATGTGATAAGATGTGCAGATTGACTATCTCAGAAGCGGAGGCAACTGAGACTTGTCCTCCGCCACCCTGATTGAGGTGAGTAACCGTGCCACCAAGAGGACCTACCAAATAGTGGAATTGGGCATTCCAAATTGGGGAAAAAAGGGGCTAAAATAAAAAAATAAAAAAAAAGATTAAGGCCCATGTTGTAGCGGAGTTGTTGTACCTGCTATTCACTTTGATAGTGTTGTTAAAGATAAGCGTTACTATGTACAACTTTCACACTGCATTCCTTCAAATGCAACGAGAAGTTTACTCGGAATCACTGTTCGGCGATGGAACACAAGGAAAATTGTGTTTCAGACATGGAACTGTTGTACATGGAATGGCAATTTTTCACATGCGCAATAAGGGGATTAAAACATTTTCGGAAGTTTCAGTGTGGATGAGAAACTTTTGGAAAATGTTTGAAAATGGCAGTGTGGATGGAAACTAAAACAACGTTTGATGTGTTTGGATTAATGTGGAAATCCTAATGTGCCAGTGAAACATAAACAACATTTATCAACATAACATCAACATAAAAGCAGAAACAACTTTATCTACTTAATATATGTCCTAATCTCATATTGAATGTTTCATTTTTCAAAGAGAAGAAAAAAGTTTTCACCACATTATAATAACTCACCCTACAATGTTTCTCATTAAATATCCTCTAGCACTCAAAATACTTTACATGACAAAATAAAATGGTTGTGAACACTGGTTCATGTTAACTGAGATGCTTGACATTGCATAATAATTTCTGATTATGACCAAATCAGAGTCAGAAAAACAGAAATCCATGAATATGGACTGCTATTGACAGTTTGACTTCTCACTCTGGCTAATGAGCAAATACAAAACATTCATTCCAAGCCATCCTACGTGTCAACTGTTGAAGCAAGTTAACACTTTTTTTCACACCTATTCCCTATAGACCGCAGCGCTCACATGTAATAAGCATGGCATGGCATTTCGGAAGCTGTCCACTGTATGTAATACAATGTGACTCATCATGTAGGCCTATTATCGAACCAGGGTGATTTTTGGGTGAACTATCCCTTTAATAAAAACATTTTAGTGGTCCTAATTAAACAGTATTTGAAATGTCAAATTTTGGAATCATAACTCAACTATATACATTCTTTAAACTTTGGCTTTGGGTACTACTTACTCAAAATGATCAAGTACAAAATTACAGCTGTGTGGAATACCCATAAGTCTTACACTCTAATAAATTATATATCTTTGGTCAAAATAGGGGAACGTATGTAGAAAACTAATAATAATTGTTATTTAAAAATGTATATAGCTTTAATTCTTATAACTACTGGTGTTGTATTTTGTAGCTTGTTGATAGTTGTGATTTGTGTGAAGTCACCATAGGGTGATTAGTGTTACCTCTGGTAAACTTGGAGCCTGTTAAATTTAAAAGTGCAGATTTATGGACATTAAGAAGTACTGAGAATCCAATGTGCGATATGGCTAACCAAGATTCCAGTCATAATTTTCTTTATACTGTATAAGATGTGCTAACTCAATTTAAATAATTAAATAAAAACAAGGATACTTAAGTTACAGATGAGTTAAGTTTACTTGTTCTATCATTAGCACTAATCCTGGGGGTGGACATTTTAAGGAGACAGCACATTTTGTTGGCAGAATGCCAAAAATCTTTACCTCAGGTTGAACTTTCCTGTTCCTGTGACTTTGTTTGGTGCCCCAGCAATTCTGGAGGATCTCAAAGCCACAGCAGGGTGGTGTGGTCCCTTCTCCACCCATTGCAGGGTCTCCACATTATCCGGTTACCACAGGCCTCAGTCCCACCACACATGTCCACCAGCAGGTAAGCAACTCTGAAGTAAACCAGGAACCACCTCAGATTGGTACAACTCTGTTTCTTCTTCAAAGATCTACAGGTCTTTGTGAGAAGAGATCCAAGATGGCGGCGCGGTAGTACGCAGCGGCCACTCTGGATCCAAAATGATGCTTTTTTAGAAACTGCCATCTTTTTGCACTACTGTGTTCTGGTCGGTGCTGCACTGTCTCTCACTGTGTCTATTGTCCTGTTCATTGTTAGTAATTTATTGTACTGTCCTGTACTTTTTGCACATGTTTGCACGTGCACTTTATTTAGGTATTTTATTTAGTCTGTGTAGTCCCATGTGGTTCTGTGTTTGTCCTATGTTGTTTTATGTAGCACCATGGTCCTGGAGGAACGTTGTCTCATTTAGCTGTGTACTGTACTAACTGTATATGGTTGAAATGACAATAAAAACCACTTGAACTGACTTGACTTGTGGTCCATGTTCTAGACTGATTTACAACGATTGATCCCTCCTTTTAGGCTAGTTCAAACTTCAACTTGTATACAGCTGTGCCAAGGAGGGACATGAAATCTCTGGATCTAGTGACTGAGGAGGTTCAGGCTGAGCCTCACGATGGGATTCCTACTTTTAGGCTAATTCAAACATCTGCTTGTATTCAGTTATGCCAAAGAAGACCAGAAAGATGTGGTCTCACTTGTGTCTCTCTTAGATCTGAAAGTCCATATCATGTGCCATCTCCATATCTCTGCTCGAGGAAATGTGTAATGCAGGTGGGTATAAATGGGTAGAAACGTGTGTGCACAGAGAGAGCTTGGTGTCGTATGGAGAAGACTCCACAAGGGAGCTATCCTGAGGCGGATTCTGAACAGTGGGGTCTCTCAGCACCATCTTCCTCTTCTTTTATGAGAAGCATCAGAGGACATCAGGGTACTGATCCCTGACAGTGGAGCTCCACTCAGGGGCAGCACAAGCAACTTTGCTTGGGTCTTCTGGTTCCTCCTCCATCTCTGAGGCCATATCCTGGAGACAGAGACTCCCATCAGTCGCACAGATTCCCCCGGGATGCTGACAAACATCAGTCAAGTGCAGAGAAGAAATTTTATCCACTGGAATGCACACATAGGCTTTGGTCTCCACTGCAGCACTTAGGCATACACTACAGAGAGAGTAAGAAAACTAGCTCTGTCCTTAATAGTTATCTCTAATCCTTTTTCCTCATGGTGATATTTCTGACCGTTGCACCCATGGGGGCTGGGTAAATGGACAAGTGAGGTCTAAAGTGTAAACCTACATCTCTCAAAGCCACTTTAGAGAGGACAAATTGCATCTGTACATCAGTTAAGAATTTAAATGTGTTTACAAACATGATGTGTTTACACTATAACTAACATTTGGAGGACCTTAGGTGCTTTAATTAACATGTCAAGTTATAGTAATGTAACAGATGTGTTGCCATAAACACATGGCCACTGGGATTTTCAATGTGAGGAGGATGTGCTATGATCTACTGTAGGGTGATTCTCACAAAACCTGTCAAGAAAAAGTCTGTCATATTTAACCTCAAGGCAATATAAAAATCTAAAATTATATCTTGAATAAAGAAAATAGAACCTACTACATTTAGGGCCATTAAGTGTTTTTGCATTGTAAAATATTAATTTCAGGACATACAGTATAAGTGCATTTTACCACTCAAGTCTCTTGGCAATCCAGACATTTTACTTTTACTATTTCCATTGTTTACTATGATGATTCTCATTACCATAACACAGTATTTTTTTTTACTCTATTACAGATAACAAGATGCTGTTGTACAATGATTTTTGTTAATTAAATTTTGTGAAAATATTAGATAGAGTCAAGGAAGTACTAATATGATGTATAAATACTTCACAATTTAAAAAAATAAATAAAATAAAAATGTTTTTTCCATTGCGGTAATGACATTGACACATTGCTGTAATGTGAATTAGGGGGTAAAATAGGATACATTTTCTATGTAAGAAATCAGAATTTTGTGTTTGTTTCTTTTGATTTTGAAGTAAAACAGGCCCAGGAATTTTTTTTCACTGTTTTCATGAGAATCATCCTATGACATCACATGGCTAAAATAATTTTAATATATAGAGCAAACATCTGTTATATCAAAAATATGTTTGAAAAGTTTAAAAGTACATAAAACCCCCCATATTTCTCTTCTTGTGCTTGACAATAAGCAGAGAATTATGCAATTCAGTTGCAAGCTCTTGTTCTAAAAAGACTTGTAAAAGAACTCTGAAGCAATTTCTTGAGTAAAAGTGAATGGAATTGATTTTAAAACATTTGAGCAATTATTAGAGGTAGTACTTGCTAAGCCAAGCATTACTATTTCTATTGCTCATCCTTTGGGTTAGGGTTTCGATCAAACCCCTAATGCTCATGCATTAAGCTTTGGCACCTAACTCATCCTGCTATGTTACATGCTACTGACAGAAATTATACCTCAAATAGAGCGGCTTATTGAGGAGAGGTGTGCAATTACTTTTCTAAGAGATTGAACTTACAATTTTAACAGAATGAATGTCTAGCTAAACTTCCTCAAAGAGGCTCTAACTTATCACTTGTGGCTTCCAACTGGTCTACTCTAATGCTAATGCTACCAATACTAAGACTTGTAATGACCTGGCTGGCAGATATGCAAATTAGCATCTGTAGAGGGGAGTATACTTTACTCAGGTAAGAACACAGTCGTCCAAAAGCAAGTGTTACAGTGTTGTGACTATGTGGATAATCCAAAAGTGACATAGTAAATTATGGTTGTTGTTACTATATCATACACACTCACTGAGCACTTTACAAAGCAATATGGTCCTAATAAAGTGCCTGACATGGTCTTCTGCTGTTGTAGCCCATCTGCCTCATGGTTCGACGTGTTGTGAATTCTGCAATGCTTTTCTACTCGCTACAATTGTACAGAGAGGTTATCTGAGTTACCGTAACCTCGAACCAGTCTGGCCATTCTCCGTTGACCTTTCTCATAAACAAGGCTTTTCTGTCTGCAGAACTGCCACTCACTGGATGTTTTTTGTTTTTGTCACTATTCTGAATAATCTCTATAGACTGTTGTATTTGAAAATCCCAGGAGATCAGCAGTTACAGAAATACTCAAACCAGCCCGTCTGGCACCAACAATCATGCCATAGTCGAAATCACTGAGATCAAATTTTATCTCCATTCTGATGGTTGATGTGAATATTAACTGAAGCTACTGACTTGTAACTGCATGATTTTATGCATTGCACTGCAGCCACACCATTGGCTGATTAGATAATCGCATGAATAAGTAGGTGTACAGATATTCCTAATAAAGTGCTACCGAGTGTACACGGGTCAATCTTGCTGTAATCTGTTAGCAGCATGCTTGAAAACTCAAATTAGTTTGTTAAACTCTTAAATATTATGTATTCAGAAGTTACAAAAACTTATAACACAATGTAGTTATCTAGTACCTAAATGCAGAATGCAGTTTGCTGCAGTACATTTGTGAGCTGTATGTTTGGGCTTCATAAGCACTTTCGGGATTTAGAACACAGATATTATTTAATGCAGAGCAGGACTTTTGAAATAGCCAGCGAAATATCAATATTTGACATATAATATTTCCTTGAGGTTCATCAAGATATTAGTTAAAATTAAATGTATGTGATGTTTTTCACATATTACTATTTTTAATAACTTTTTTTGTCTTCACAAGTTCATTTTAAGCATTCCTGTGGTGTGACAAATGTACAAATATTCCATGTAGTTTCTTAATTAATATGAGGTCTGAAAGGCTGCATGCATAATTATTCAAATTGTCTAAAAACGTTTTGTAGATGGCGTATAGCATGTCACACAGCAAGGCAGCTTCTGAAAAGTTTTTCATGTCACCTACTCACATAGTTCTTTTTATTGAGAAATAATAAATTAAATGTAAATGTAATATTTTTTAATAGCACTTCCTGCTCTAAATTCTCAGTACGCCCCCTCTCTCATGAATCATACATTAATGATTCTAGAGATACAGTATTCTGCAGTTGAGTTCAATGAGTGGGCAGATAGACGAGAGACACAGACTGACAATAGACTAATGCCAGCATGAACTGCATGAGTAATGTTTTCAATCAAGTTCAGCTGTCTGGGCCAGGCCTCACATGGGCTAATCCCTACTCAGGTTTGGGACGGTTACTTTTGAAATGTATTCCACTACAGATTACAGAATACATGCTGTAAAATGTCATTTGTAACGTATTCCTTTAGATAAGATTACTCAAGATCAGTAACATAGAAGCGATCTATCTACAAGAGTCTGCAGTTGTATGTACACTACCGTTCAAAAGTTTGGGGTCACTTACTCATTCTTTATTTATTTATTTATTTCACATTTTAGAATAATAGTAGTCAGCAAAACTATGGAATAATAGAAATGGAAATATGGGAATTATTTTGTGACCAAAAAATCCAAAATAAATCCAAAACTATGTAATATTTTAGCATCTTCAAAGTAGTCACCCTTTGCCTAGATTTTGCAGACATGTACTCGTGACATTTTCTCAACCAACTTCTTGAGGAATCACCCCGGGATGCTTTTTAAACAGTATTGAAGGAGTTCCCATCTATGTTGGGCACTTATTGGCTTCTTTTCTTCATATTTTGATCCAAGTCATCCATTTCAAAAACTTTTTTTTTTTTTAGGAAATTTTAGATTTGTAATTAAATAAATGTATATGTTTTGGCAGAATAATATTTTGTCTACAAAGTTAATTTCAAACTTTTAAGCATACACCTTCAGATCAAAAGATTTTTAAGATCATGAGAAACATTTCAGACAAGTGACCCCAAACTTTTGAACGGTAGTGTAAGTGTGTTTATTTCATTGTTTTACATTGTTACTGAGTGGTATTCATTGCTAGATTTGTGCTGTTTGTTTACTGTCTTGAGCTCGCATCGCTTAAACGTGTGTTGTTGTGTGTGTGCTATATTGTTTTGACTTGTCCCAGAGTATTCACTGCTAGATTTAGAGTTGATTACTCTTTATTTTATGTGTGTAAAACTATCATTGTTTTTATAGTGTCTGTAAACAATGCTTCACTTGTTTTAGAGTATTATTTATTGTTAAAGTGCAGCATAATTTATTTGCGGTGTGCGGAAGTCACGTTTGTTCCCGCACTTGTCACCTCGCACAACCCTTAGTTATGGTTGACCATGTGATTAGCTTTGTTGTGCTAAGAAACATTAAGGCATGTCCTGCTTTTTTCCACTGAACGTTAAAATTGTGTATATATTTGAATGCTGATGCAGAAGCGGCAGCGGAAGTGGTAGCCCTTGAGTGAAGACCTTTTTGTGTAAAGACCAGCGAGTCTTCCTGTGCGAATCCACTACACTTAAGTATTTTTTTCTTTTATCTCTTCACTTATTTTCCTTCTACATACTAACATGTCTACTTCATGAATAACACATGCCGTTTACATGATATAGATGCAAGACCAAATGAAACCCACACAACCTACCGCCACTTTGCACTTCAGCACCTGCTCTGCTCTCGTTCTCAGTGGGACTCTGGAACTGCCAGTCAACTGTGATCAAAGCTGACTTCATTCCAGCCTTTGCCACACAGTCCACCCTCAGCATCCTGGCACTGACAGAGACATGGATACGTCCAGAGGATACAGCAACACCTACTGCTCTCTCCAACAACTTCTCCTTCTCTCACACCTCTCGACATACCGGTAGGGGTGGGGGAACAGGTTTGCTCATTCATAATGACTGGACTTTTTCACCACAGTCTTCACTATGTAACAATACATCTTTTGAATTCCATGCCATTACTACAATGCAACCCACAAAAATACATGTTGTTGTCATCTATTGCCCTCCAGGTCAGCTGACAAACATTCTTGAGGAGTTGGATGTCCTGCTGTCCTCTTTGCCAGAGGATGGTAGGCCACATGTGGTTCTTGGCGATTTCAACCTTCACCAAGACAAGCCCCCAGGCCACTGAACTGAATACTCTTCTGGCCTCATCTGACTTGGAAAGACTACACACTACAGCAACTCACAGATCGGGCAACCAGCTGAATCTCATTTTTACACGTAACTGTACCAACTCAAATATTCTTGTTACACCTTTACATGTCTCTGATCACTACTTTGTTCAATTCAACATGACTCTCCCATTAACATTAAAACATGCTCCACCTTTGGTTTCCTTCCACCGTAACCTCCATTCTCTTTCACCCTCGCCTTTCCACTGTAATTTCAACAGGCGGCAGGTTTTTATCTTATTTTCTCCCTATTTTTTCTCCCCAATTTAGAATTCCCAATGCCTCATGGTGGCATAGTGTTTTGCCTCAATCACGGTGGCGGAGGATGAGTCTCAGTTGCCTCCGTGTCTGAGACCGTCAATCCACGACTTGTTGAGCATGTTACCGCAGAGACATAGTCTTCTATGTGGAGGCTTCACGCTACTCTCCGCAGCATCCATGCACAACTTACCATGTCCCCCACAGAGAGCGAACCACATTATAGTGGGCACGAGGAGGTTACCCTATGTGACAATTTGGTAGCTTAGGAGACCTGGCTGGTGTCAATTTGCTCGCTGAGCTACCCAAGCCCCCTAAAAATTGTTGTTTTAAGGGATTATGAGCACCAGAGGACTAATCTCAAGAGACTAGTGCTTCAGTGCTATCTGGTTGCTTGGGTGAAGGATGAAACCTCCAACCCAAGAAACAACAAGCTTATCAACTCATGCCCTACATGTGTATGTCATCATAAACTGAATTACAAGCACCTTAGATTTTCATTAACAAATGAAAGGCTAATATCTAATAGAAATTACAATGTATGGTATTTATAAGGTATTTAGGGCACATAGTGTTTGAACACTTTTAAAAGTCTATGAATTTAATTGCATTAGATACCAACATATCAAATCAAGTGGCATCTGCAAACAAATGATGCTAGTCCTTTTCTAAGAGCTACAATACATAACCATTTTTGAACAACTGGTCCCAAGGCAATTTTTAGTGGATGCATGAAGTCAGTTACCTTCAAGTTCACACAGATATCAAAGTATATTGACACAGAAAGTGTCAAAGTTGGAAATTTGGAAGTCTATAGAGATAATCACCATCCAAAACCACTATATAACTTAACTATGGATACAGAGTGAAGTCTGATCTTCAGAGAGGAGATCTTACCTCCTTTCCTCTATTCTCTTCCTCCCTTTTGTCTGATTCTGCCCTTGGACCCATTTTCACATCAGGTAACCCTGAAGAGCATTCGCAGGAATCCAAGGAGCAAAAAGAAAAAAAAAAATCCAGTCCTATTAAGTAAGGCAGCTACAGTGTGAGCTGCTGTGTCACTGTCTGGGAGCTACAGAGTTCCAGCCAGTGAACCTGGCTGCTAGAGCTGACATTTTTGGCCCCGACAGGGAATCAGACACTAAGGCATTGAGTGATGCAAGCAGGTGCGAAGCCACCACACTTATCTTATGCCAGACACCAGGTTCAATTATATGGCCTGATGTTACCCTTTAGAAACACATTGCATAATCTCTGTTCAGGGGTGAAACTTTATTGCAAACCTTTTCCTTTTGGGGGATGCATAAATACTAGGTTTTAGAGTGCTGCATGAATAACTTTTACTATTTTTTTTCTAGAATAAAACCCTAATCCCTAACCCTTAACATATACAGGAAATTCAAATAATCAAATAACGCGCCCACACCTATCATATTGCTTCCGAATACGTGGATTCAACCACTGGAGTCTTATGGATCATTTTTATGCTGCTTTTATATGCTTTTTGGACCTTCAAAGATCTAGCCAACATTTACTTGCATTGAAAGGACCAACAGAGCTGAGATATTTTTCTAAAAAACTTAATTTGTGTTCTGCAGAAGAAAAAAAGTCATACACATCTGTGATGGCATGCGAGTTTGAGGCCAAGAACTAGGCTATCCGTTTCCTAAGCACTGTCACAGGTAAGATGAGAAGTGTTATGTCACTGTCTGTGCATCTTTAACACAACCATATACAGTACGTATGTCACAAGTAGTGGCTTAGCTAAGACAGGAGACGTGGGATCTATTTGCAGGCTTAAATAAAACTGATGACAGTGAAACAACAAACGAGAACTCAAAACAACAACAAACAATAACTGACAAAGGAATGCAAAACTAAAGGGTATTTATACAAACAAAAGCTAATGAGGGAATGGAAAACAGGTGAGAACAATAAGGAACAGATGGCAGTGATGAGGGCAGTACATTCTGGGTAACGTAGTCTGGGGGAAACACTTCAAATTAAGAGACCTAGGAAACATGAGAGAGACAGACAGTGACAACGTAGGCCACACACAAACACAGTCAGCATTAACCAGAAAGCAAGGTGATCTCCCTTTGTAACAGACACAAAAAGGAATCTACTGAAACAGTCAGTGTATAGGCCAAGTCCTGATTTTCATTAGACAATTAATTACAATCTATTCCCACATCTGGAAAATGATTATCTTATCATTTTTAAAAGTCTTCACAGGGTTTATTTGCTCTATAATACAAGAAAATAGCAAAGTCTTTTTATCAAGTCAGTCCACTTGGCGGCTGTATTTGGATCGCTTCCGGGCAGCTATTTTCTATGTAAACAAGCGACATACATACTGTATATCTGGGCAGCTCCTATATACTTGAATGGGAAAATCTCCAAAATGGTTGGTCAAGATTACGATCAAAGAAAATACTTAAAATTATTGGTAAAATATAACAACACTGGAATCATAAAATGTGCTTCTACAACTCAGGCTAAGCTAAAAAATGAAATTTTCCTGGCTTGTCTAGCTAATGCACATGCATGTTCTCAAGCTGATTAACAGGCGATGTCTGTATCTAAAAGGTAATTGGCACTTTTACCTGTAAGGTGGGACTTCCTTTCTACATCCTTTGACCGGTGGACCTGAGCCACAGCCACTCCATGAGCCTCAGCCACCCAAGACAAAGAAACACCATGAAACCACAGTTAAAGTTATCTATACCATCCATGCACTATATTCAACTAGTTCTGAAGCTTAAACAAAATGTAATTCTTTATTCACACTCACATAAATTAATAATAATAATAATAATACTCTATGAAACTCAAATATGACAGCTACGTCAAAAACATCAAACCTCACTGGTTCTCATTGTGTCTCGTGACCAAACGTCAAAACATCATGTCGTGAAATTATCTCGCGAGTTTATTAATGATTTGATTTGATAGTGAATAACTGCTTAAATTTTGTTCTGTTCATCACACAAAGTGATCATATGGCTTGGAATAAAGTGCACGCGATGTATACATTTTTCGAGCTTGACAGACCAGAGTCAATATTCATTGCATTGCTTTGTATTATATGGCAAATAAACTCAGTGAAGACTTTTTTCAAATTCACCTTTTACATTACATGGAAGAAATAAAAGATATTAATTTCATTCAGAATATTTATTTAATTACTAGCAATACCCCTAACAGCAATAGTACTAAACATCACCATATTCCTTTGAAACCACGTCTACTGTCATTACCTCAATGAAAGGAAATGCTTAAATCATAAAAAATCTACTGTACCTATATTACACAAGAGTGACCAGACATAATAATGGATCCTTTTTAAAAAAACAATTCAACCATCACACTAGACGATGACATAACTTTCCGCACAGCATGTCATTCAATTAAGTGAGATCCCCTTTCAAACACCCATGCCTGTCAGTTCAAGGTCTGTAATATCCCAGTGGTACATCACATACTGTAGCAACGCACACCCCTGGAAAGAGGCACGTCAACGAGGGCTTAGAAACATAATCATACTGACACATCACTGGACATAATCAACAAGCGATTAATCACTCAATTGTATTAATTTTTGTTAGCATGTCAACAGCTCCTTCTTCATTGTAGCAGAAAAAGCTATTCCATTAGTTCGATGATGTAACTCTACATCCAGTATTTGTTTACAAACAAACACCTCTGATAATAATAGAGTGATGGATTAGATGAGGCATCTCCAGAACTGGTAACAGCCTCTTATGTAAGAACTTTCCACGCATGCTATGTTGTTAAAGAGCTAGATCTTCCCAAAATTAAAATGTAGTCAATTACTCAGTTGCCCTCTTGTTGTTCCAAATCTGTATTTTCATGGAAAACAAAAGGACATGTTAGGCGGAATGAACCAGCCTCGGTCACCTTTCACCAGGGATGTAAAGTAACAAATTACAAATACTCACGTTACTGTAATTAACTACTTTTCTCCAAGAATTGTACTTTAAGTAGTTTAAAATTTTTATAATTTTACTTTTACTTACACTACCGTTCAAAAGTTTGGGGTCACTTACTCATTCTTTATTTATTTATTTATTTCACATTTTAGAATAATAGTAGTCAGCAAAACTATGGAATAATAGAAATGGAAATATGGGAATTATTTTGTGACCAAAAAATCCAAAATAAATCCAAAACTATGTAATATTTTAGCATCTTCAAAGTAGTCACCCTTTGCCTAGATTTTGCAGACATGTACTCGTGACATTTTCTCAACCAACTTCTTGAGGAATCACCCCGGGATGCTTTTTAAACAGTATTGAAGGAGTTCCCATCTATGTTGGGCACTTATTGGCTTCTTTTCTTCATATTTTGATCCAAGTCATCCATTTCAAAAACTTTTTTTTTTTTTAGGAAATTTTAGATTTGTAATTAAATAAATGTATATGTTTTGGCAGAATAATATTTTGTCTACAAAGTTAATTTCAAACTTTTAAGCATACACCTTCAGATCAAAAGATTTTTAAGATCATGAGAAACATTTCAGACAAGTGACCCCAAACTTTTGAACGGTAGTGTAAGTATATTAAGTGCTGTAACTGTACTTTTACTGTGCTATTTTCCCACCGTCTGTGTTCGCTACTTCCCTGTTCTGATTATATTTTTATCTATCAACATGATTGGTGGGATAGGGAGAGTCTCGTGACTCCCATCAAATCAAATCACACGTAAAATACTAGAACAGCAGCTGTAGATCTGGCGCCAACTGTTATGGATCTGGAGAATGCCTCAAGCACAGTTCAACACCTGAACATCATGGCCGCACCTGAAAGAGCTTTTCACTGTGAAAAAGGCCAATGACTTAACTGTGTCATGCGAGTATAACTTGCTCAAGCCAGATATCAGCATTAATCCTGCCTCTAATATGTAGAAACATATTTAGGTAAATATAATATTTCTGCTTACTAGATTCTGTGTGCCTATACCGATCTGGAGAATGCCTCAAGCACAGTTCAACACCTGAACATCATGGCCGCACCTGAAAG
This sequence comes from Moxostoma hubbsi, assembly GCA_032164185.1. Classification (NCBI taxonomy): domain Eukaryota; kingdom Metazoa; phylum Chordata; class Actinopteri; order Cypriniformes; family Catostomidae; genus Moxostoma; species Moxostoma hubbsi. The sequence continues at coordinate 16,808,010 of JAVLUX010000049.1, read as the reverse complement.
GGCTTTTCACTGTGAAAAAGGCCAATGACTTAACTGTGTCATGCGAGTATAACTTGCTCAAGCCAGATATCAGCATTAATCCTGCCTCTAATATGTAGAAACATATTTAGGTAAATATAATATTTCTGCTTACTAGATTCTGTGTGCCTATACCGTAGCCTGTAATTTAACTATCTATCACTGAGATTATTGGACTGCTGTGAGAGATTAATGCAATGTTATCAATAGGGCTGGGTAATAAAATGTCCTCAATCAAACTTTTGAGAAGTTTTCTATATTTAGCCTATGTTTTACATCTAGAGCAGGGGTGTTCATTACATCGATCGAGTTAGCAAGAGCACCACTGGTTGGTTGATCTAGATGAAATATAAAAGATTGACTTTTTATTTCCTGACGTCTTTAGCTGCGTGTTGTTTGATTGACAGGTGGCTAATGTTTGAGTGCTAATGTTACATACCTAAATGATCAAATACACTTTGTAATTCCACCAATTAGCCAACAATTAGTGTCTACAGTGAACTTTAAACAGTGGGACAAAAAGTGTATTTGCATCAAAATGTTGGACTTGAAGTGCACATGTAACCGAATTGAGCACTGTCTTGTAGGCTATGTCATATAAAGGCTATTAATCAAACAACAATAACATGGAAATAAGAAAACCACTCACTACTTTTGGCTGAATAAATGGAGTAGCTTTAAAAGTATTCATGTATTGAATGTGACATTTTTAATAATAATATATATTTTTAAATATTGTTAATTTTTTAATAATACTGACACCTGATGTAGAGATTTTGTTAATTGGTATAATAAGTTACCAGGAAAGATAAAAGATAAAATAATGTATAATTATGATTGGCCTTTATAAAGATAGAAATGTATCAACCTTTTGCAGAGCAATACTTCAGCAGAACATTCCACCAGTCACAAACTTCAGAAAATTGTGCATCATGCATTAGAATGAGAATACAACTATTGACGGGCTTAAAATATATAATAATTAAATCAATGTAGGACATTGTATCTCAAAAGAAGGACAATGTGGCCCCCCATGTGCTACTTAAAGAAATAATTCACACAAAAATGAAAATTTTCTCATTTACTCAACCTCATGACATCCGTCTATGACTTTTTTTTCTTCAGAACACAAAATATTTCAGCTCTGTAGGTCCATTCAATGCAAGTTAAGGGGTTCCAAAATGTTTACGCTCCAAAAAGCACATAAAGTGATCCTGCTTATCTAGCATTTTTTTGCATTCCTTGCCTTATTTGAACATGATTTATGTTAAACTGATTTTAATGTAATTGCTTCATACATTACGATTTGAAGTGGTGATCAGTGTATTTAAAATAACATTTTAATATTTTCATTTCTGTTATCATGTCTCCCTTTAATTTATTGGAATCAGATTAATGTAGTGTTTATCATAGATAAGTGATGTATTTTAAAAGTTGGTATACAGTGTTCATTATAATGGAGCATAGGTTTTGCAACTCAGTACTCAATACTCACTACTCATGAGTACTTTTAAATGAGCAATACACCTACTTGAGTAGTTTTTAGGACAGCTACTTTTACTCTACACACAGTACATTTTTGGGAAGTATCAGTACCACCCCTGCCTTTCACTTGCTCTGTTTGCAAACAAAGATGCACTGAAAGTGAATGGTGACTGCGGCTAACATCTTTTGTGCTCCATTGAATAAAATAATGTCATATGTGTTTTGGAACAAGATGGTAAGTAAATTATGACTGGATTTTCATTTTGGTGTACTTTCCTTTTAAACTGCTCAATAATACTTATGTACTCCATACAATTTGTGAATTTGAGCATGTCAACAGTAGTGAAGTTTACTGTTTACAATGATATAGCTCCGTGTAAACCCTAAATCCCCTCCAAATCCAATTATGCCTCATTAGGGTGAGGGGGGCAACCAGCTATCCACAGAGCTGTCCTCTCTTAGGCAAGGAAGTGGGGCTTGAGTTAGCCAAATTAAACAATAGAATAGATAAGAGACGCTGGTCACAGACAGGGCAACCCTCCTTGTTGTATTGTTGCAACCCTTCATATGCTAAAACACCATGTAACCGTAGACAGGTGGAGAAAGGGGAAGACAGGATGGCAGTCCAGTCGATCATGTGAGCTGGCAAGCAGTTCACATGTTTGGGAATGTTCCAGAGGGCACCGGTGAATGCCAATGACAACATTCATTCACAAACTGCCTGTCAATAATAATAATAGCAGGATAGTTATTGTGATTATGATGGTGCTCTCATCTGTTGGCCTCATATAATTATTATGTATAAATTATGTTTTAAGCATCCCTAATTTACATTCACGTTGATAAGACAAAGATGTATTTTTTCAGTTTTAATACTTTATCCAACTTCTTCTTAAACACTGTGGCTCTGTGGTACTTTTAAAACATTGCTCTGCTTGTTTGAGTGGTCCATCATGGCTCAACCAATGGGATGAGTTTGTGTGGGTTTTTACAGTAACAATATCTAAACATCCCATTGTCAAATCGTTTTTAAACATAAATCTAACAAACTTTTGTGAGGTTTATGCTTAAAAAAACAAACAAATAAAAAAACAAACAAATTGACCAATGGGGTAAGAAAAATAACCATAATTTAAGAAATAAGTCTTATCTTACGCAAACTGGCTTCTCAAGTAAATTAATCTTGTTACTGGAAAACAAGACTAAAATACTAATCACAAAATTTTACAGTGTAGTTTGTGTGACGAATGACAAATGAGGGACAGGGAGGAAGGGGTGGTAGCTGTGTGTGGAAAACATATCTACAAACTTATTACAAACAATCATATTTCTATAATTCTGTTTCATGCAGCCAGTTATATAGTGAACAGAACAGACTGCTAGTATGTGTGTAAACATTAGCTGGCCTTGTCATGTAAATAACGTGAGTAGGGTGAAACCCGCTGCTCTCTGACATAGAATCAGTACTGTAACACAGCCGACGTAAGGCACGGCTAAATTGCTGAGTTTAATTTGGAGTATCTGATACCATCAGGAGTGGGGCAAGCTCCCATAAGAAACATTATCGGGTGAGTAGTTCATCTCGATAATGGCCATATCATCAAAGCTGTAGGAGGTCCCTTCAGTTAGGCTTAGGGCCTGCCAACACGTAGTTTGTCAAACACCAAAGTGAATGAGACTCCTACGAGATCTCAACGAGCTCCCTGCAATAAACCCCAGGGGACCCGCAGGGGGCCGCACGTGGGTGATAGGGGCTCTGCATAAAATTTTAGAGAAATTAAACGATTTTACGAAATCACATGTGCAGGTGATGTAACGTACTGAAGAAGAGGTAGGATATGTTGTAAATGTTTATGTTGACAAAAAGGAAAGTATTTGGGGTCAGCTTTAACTGTTCATGAGGTGGATGGCCTGAGGTTAAAAAAATGTAATTAGGTACATCGACCGTGATTGTTGGAGCCACACGGGCTGGTTTGAGTATTTCTGTAACTGCTGATCTTCTGGGATTTTCAAGTATAACAGTCTCTAGAGCAGTGTTTCCCAAACGTTTTTCTGCCATGGCATACTTTTTACAACTAAAACATTCTCTGGCACATAGGCGAACCATCGTCAATATTTTTCCTTTTCAAGAACTTGTCCATATTTTCTGTCCATCTTAGTAGCGTGTTTACTTGTAATGTTTGAAATTTGGCTATACAAAAAAATAAAAAAAAATAAACAAGTCATATAGGCAGGCTATGCTGTGTGAGGACACAGATGGCAAGAGTGCTAAATGGGTAATGAAAAAACAACAAATTTGCTTCTTTTCTAATTTGTAGATTTGTTCATGCAAAACAACAACAAATTACAGGGATACAAACTCATGAGGGGTGAAAAGGGTGAGACAATCACTGGTCCACAAAATTATTTTTAAAAGAATAAGCTGATAGCACCAATTCCAGCAATTTTAGTGATTCAAGTTTATTCAAGTTTACAATTGTGCAGAATTAGCTGCAAAAATTAAGAGTATTTTGGTTAAGTATGTACGTATGTATGGTCTAGGTTACGTATGTAACCTTCGTTCCCTGATGGAGGGAACGAGATGTTGTGTCGAAGAAGCGACACTAGGGGGTCTCTCTTGAGCGCCGAATATACCTCTGATCTATGAAAAAATGCCAATGAGAATTGGCGGACAGAATTTGCATGTCTCGTCCCCGGACATACGGGTATAAAGGTGGGGAAATGCTCCTGTTTCATTCAGGATTTGTCTGAGGAGCCGGAAATGGTCCGGCCACAACAGTGGCTCAGCTCAGCGACGTGGCCGGGAGGACACAACATCTCGTTCCCTCCATCAGGGAACGGAGGTTACATACGGAAGCAGAGCAAGGGGGTCGCGATTTCCACACGCAGGGACTTCGCATTTTCGCCATGTACTGCGGAAAAGCAGAAGCCCGCGAAGGGGGGCGGGGGCCTTGCAAACTGAATTGTGTAACCGAGTCGGATGGTCCTGGCCAGCCAGCGAGACGGGTTGGGAAGCGTGTCTCGTCCGTCTCGTGCATCTCAACCAAGTTCAGCCACAAATGACGTTCCTGAACCACAAGTGTGGCCATCGCCTGCCTGAGTGACTGTGCTGTGGCTTTCGTGGCCCTGAGGGCGAGGTCGGTCGCTGAGCGCAGTTCCTGCAGCACGTTGGGATCAAGACTACCCTTGTGCAGATCTTTGAGTGCCTTGGCCTGGTGGACTTGCAGGAGGGCCATGGCATGCAGGCTTTAGTGGCCAGTGCCAAAGTCATGGATCGCGACCACCCTGTCCACCTGGGGAATCGCCGTGTACCCGTGGGCCACTCCGGCACCGAGGGTAGTGAAAGCAGATGTGCTGGCTGTGAGGCGAGCCGCTGTTGCCTCGAGCCCGGACGGAAGTCAACGAGCATGCTGGGGGGCCGGTGGTTCGCGGGGATGTGCCCGGCGAAGCCGCACCCGCTGCCATCCCCAGATCGCCTCCATCGCCGGCCGCATCGTCCTCAATCCCATGGGAAGAAGAAGCGATGCAGGGGGCGGATGCCATGGTCATGTTCTCGCAGTGAGAACATGAACATCCACAAACGCTGCCACGGTGTGATCGCAGCCCAAACACACGAGACAGCGCCTGTGGCCGTTTGAAGCGGAGAGCCATCTAACGAATCCAGGAACTACACAGGGGCGGAAGGGCATCTTTATAAAGACGCGTCCAGAAAAGGATGCTCAACGTCGCTGTGTATTGCTCTTTTAGAGGAAAATACTCTTTTAGAGAAAATCACTCTTTTAATACAACTCTTTTAGTTGCGCTCGAAGCACCCAGGGGCAAACTGTAATATCATCTCAGAATGAACATGTCGAACCTTGAGGTGGATGGGCTACAACAGCAGAAGTCCACGTTGGGTTCCACGTCTATCAGCCAAGAACGGAAAACTGAGGCTGCAGTGGGCCTACCATTTGTGTACCTTAGCAGAAATCCAGATTTTTAAGACCATGCATTTTTCCAATCGTCTACTGTCCAGTTTTGGTGAGCCTGTGCACACTGCAGCATTAGTTTCCTTCTCGAAGGTGACAGTATTGGTACCCGGAGGGGTCTTCTGCTGCTGTAGACTATCTACCTCAATGTTCTATGAGCTGTACATTCAGAAATGCTTTTGTAACTGTTGTAACATGTAGTTATTTGGGTTACTGTCACCTTCCTGTCAGCTTGGACCAGTCTGGCCATTCTCCTCTGACATCTGTCATTAACAAGCCATTTTTTTGTATTTTATACCATTCTCTATACACGCTAGAGACTGTTGTGTGGTGGAACATGCTAATGCTATACACATATTAATATATAAATATTAAAAATTCACAAATATTTCTCTCATATTTTGATATCGGGTAGAAAACATAATATTTTTTAAAGTACTTAATTTTCCATATGAAATTTGAATATCTGATTTGGCTTTAGTACAATAAAAAATAAAAGATTATTATTTAATTTCAGAAACAACATTGTCTTAATATCAATACTTATTCTCAGAGAGTATAAATGGGTCGTGTACATAAAAATGAATACAGTGTAATGTATTGGTGATCTTTCGTGTGGACATTTATTTTGTAATTGAGTTTAGAGTGTTTATATTAAATGCTTGCACTTACTGTAGATCTGCTTTCTCTTGTCTTGTCCACAAACATCACAGAATAACCGACAAATATATGGAGAACATAAGGGCTATATATAAACACACAAAGACTAACTAGGTTAACAAGACACAGCCTTTTATTCATAGCTTGACATAAATCTCGCCATCTTAAATTAGAAAATACATAACAGTAAGTGAGATGGACGGTATGTTCCTCACACAAACTGGAGCTAATGATAGCACAGGGCCATTTTCAGATGTGGCACATTCAGTGGCTCTCTCCTACAGTCAAATGAATAGTGGGAACAAAACACCTCAACTAAAAGAATTGAAATCTACGCCAGTCCCCCATTCCAAAGTTCCAACTGTTTCCATGGCAGCGTGACATGTTGAGGAGAAGTGAGCGCTCTCAAAGAGTCAGTTGCCTCAAGGTCTTTTCTGCCTCTCACTCTGATTGAAGTGAGATCTTCAAAAACAAATGTTCTAGTTCTTCTAGCCGACTGACGTAAGTGATGCGCTGTCTACAAGGATTTTGTTTAGATGAAAAGCAAAGATTCATATCTGAATGTAATACTTGTTTAAACAATGTTTTACAAAAAAACTGTCTCTAAACTAAAAATCCATGTCTAATAAATCTCAAGCAATTCATTGCCTGATCCCTCTTACCCATTGTCTATTCTATAAGGAAAGAAAGCAACAGTCACTCGAGACATTAGTTTTGCCTCATTCCACTCCCTATATTTCCCTATGACGTGAATCAATGGCACATGCAATGGAACGATTATTACAATACGACATCCCTAGAAATGGATCTATGGCAGGTTGTAGTGTCTGGAAAAAAAGGGGTACATAATTCTTTCTGCTGCTAAACAGGTCACCGTTAAACAAAATGGCAGCAGTTCTCCCATTTTACAGGTACAGCACACTGATCTAAGAACAGATCTCACAGAGCTGTCATCCATAAAAATACATTTATGACAATATTTTCAAAATAGATGTACATTGCGGTTTAGTGCACACAGTTTTTGTGATATCATGCTGTAATTACTTAATAGATTTACCCTTACATCAGAGATGTGGTATCTGGCATAGCCCCAGGATACTAGGATGGACGGTGTGCAAACGAGTGGACTGGTAAAAAGGTAATTGAGAAAGGGCCATTCTCAACTGGGCACTGGGTGCATTGAATGCAAAAGCCTTGAGATATAATATGTTCCTTTTATACATGTATACATACAAATACATGCACAATGACCTGAGTTGACTTTTTTTTTTTTTTTAAATTAGAGCCATGATAAGGTGTAAAAATTAAATAAAAAAATAAAAATAACAATCCATCCATCCATCCATCTTCAACCGCTTATCCGAAGTCGGGTCGCGGGGGCAGCAGCTCCAGCAGGGGGCCCCAAACTTCCCTATCCCGAGCCACATTAACCAGCTCTGACTGGGGGACCCCGAGGCGTTCCCAGGCCAGTGTGGAGATGTAATCTCTCCACCTAGTCCTGGGTCTTCCCCGAGGCCTCCTCCCAGCTGGACGTGCCTGAAACACCTCCCTAGGGAGGCGCCCAGGGAGCATCCTTACCAGATGCCCAAACCACCTCAACTGACTCCTTTCCACGCAAAGGAGCAGCGGCTCTACTCCGAGCTCCTCGCGGATGACTGAGCTCCTCACCCTATCTCTAAGGGTGAAGCCCGCCACCCTTCTGAGGAAGCCCATTTCGGCCGCTTGTACTCGCGACCTGGTTCTCAGCAGGAAACCGATGGAGTGCGTACTCCGGGTGGGGAAGGAGGTATTGCCCCAAGTGAAGGAGTTCAAGTACCTCGGGGTCTTGTTCACGAGTGAGGGGACAATGGAGCGGGAGGTTGGCCGGAGAATCGGGGCAGCGGGGGCGGTATTGCATTCGCTCTATCGCACCGTTATCATGAAAAGAGAGCTGAGCCGGAAGGCAAAGCTCTCGATCTACCGGTCAATTTTTGTTCCTACCCTCACCTATGGTCATGAAGGTTGGGTCATGACCGAAAGAACTAGGTCGCGAGTACAAGCGGCCGAAATGGGCTTCCTCAGAAGGGTGGCGGGCTTCTCCCTTAGAGATAGGGTGAGGAGCTCAGTCATCCGCGAGGAGCTCGGTAGAGCCGCTGCTCCTTTGCGTGGAAAGGAGTCAGTTGAGGTGGTTTGGGCATCTGGTAAAAATAACAATTAATAGGTTTATTTTTGTGCATATAGTGCTGTTTAATTTTGACAAATCATCCTATAGTACAAGTGTACCTACCTTTTTTAACAAAGGAAATGTAATGCTCTTCTCCTTTATGAGTTTCTTCCTTACAGCTTTTCTGTATATATGAAGAAAAAAAACTATGATATAAAAAAAGCTCTGTATGCTTTGAACATGTACAAAATCTTCCAACTCTTTGTTTCTAAATGACACATAGAATTATATGCATTAAATTATAATATAATCATTGTTCCCCGTCTGTCGCTCACTTCGACGTTGTGTCAAAGAAGCGACACTAGGAGTCTCTCTTGACCGCCGAATATGCCCCTGATGCATGAAAAAAGGCCAATGAGAAGTTGGCAGACAGTATCTGCCCCCGGACAAAGGGATAAAGGCGAGGAAATACTACGAGTATGTGTTCCTGTTCCTCTGAAGCTTTGCTTGCTGTTGGATCTACGGCACACATCAGCAGCCTTTCTCCTTCTCTGCACGGCAGTGCAGTTTGCCCCAGGGTGCTTCGACAGTGCAAAATTAAAAGAGTTTTAATTCTTAAGAGTGATTTTCTCTGTAAAAGAGTATTTTCCTCTAAAAGAGCAATACACAGTGGCGTTGAACGTTCTTTTCAGGACGCGACTTTATAAAGATGCCATTGTGTAGTTCCTGGATGCGGTAGAGTGCTCTCCGCTTCAGACGGCCACAGGCATTGTCTCGTGTGTCTGGGTTGCGATCACACCAAGGCAGCGTATGTGGATGGTTCATGCTCTCACTGCGAGAGCATGACCATGGCAACGTTGCGGTCATGGCTCGCTTTCAACACAAAGCACGCCACTCCAGCCGCCCCCCGCATCACTCCTTCTTCCCATGGGATTGAGGACGATGCCGCTGGCGATGGAGGCGATCTGGGGACGGCAGCGGGTGCAGCTCCGCCAGGTACACCCCCTCGGACCACCCGCCCCCCAGCACGCTCGTTGACTCCCGTCCGTGCTTGAGGCAACAGCAGCTCGCCTCACGGCCAGCCTGCCTATCCTCTAGAGCTAGAAGTGGATGCGCTCGCCTCTGCATCGGAGAGGCTGGGCTGCCGCCTATGGGCCAGCACGCCCAGGCTGAAGTGGACGCGCAGATGTCCGATATCCTTGCCCAGGCCGCCGCTAGGACTGGGCTGGACTGGAACCCTCCGTCCTCCCCACAGCCATCGCGGTTGGATGATTGGTTCCTGGGAACACCGCGTCGCTCACAGCCGTGCACACCCGGTCCCATTTTTCCCGGAAGTGCATGATGAGCTGACGCGTACGTGGAGGGCGCCGCTCTCCACTCGTCATGCTACCCGCTCATACGCTCTCGCTACCCTCGGCGGCGGAGTGGCCCACGGGTACACGGCGATTCCCCAGGTGGATAGGGCTGTTGCGCTCCACCTGTGCCCCGGAAACCTGACCACCTGGCGGGGTCGCCCTGTGCTCCCCTCCAAGCCTGTAAGACGACGTCTACACTGACTGCTAAAGCCTACAGCGCCGTCGGACACGCCGCTTCCGCCTTGCACGCCATGGCCCTCCTGCAAGTCCACTAGGCCTAGGCACTCAAAGATCTGCACGTGGGTAGCCCTGATCCCGATGTGCTGCAGGAACTGCACTCAGCGACCGACCTCGCCCTCAGGGCCACGAAGGTCACAGCGCAGTCACTAGGGCAGGCGATGGCCACGCTCGTGGTCCAGGAACGTCATCAATGGCTGAACTTGGTCGAGATGCGTGAAACCGAAGACTCGCTTTCTCAACGCCCCTGTCTCCCAGTTCAGCCTTTTCGGTGACACCGTTTTGGCTGGCCTGGAATATCCGGCTTGGTTACGCAATTCAGTTTGCCAGGCCTCCGCCCCCCTTCATGGGCGTCCACTTTACCGCAGTACATGGCGAGCATGCCAAATCCCTGCGCGCGGAGATCGCTACCCTTTTACTCAAAGACGCGATAGAGCCTGTCCCTCCAACCGAAATGAAGAAGGGTCTCTACAGCCCTTACTTCATTGTACCCAAGAAAGGCGGCGGCTTATGACCGATCTTGGACTTGAGGGTTTTCAACCGGGCTTTGCACAAACTCCCGTTCAAAATGCTCACACAAAAACACATCTTAACTTGCATCCAGCATCTAGATTGGTTCGCAGCGGTAGACCTGAAGGACGCATACTTCCACGTCTCAATATTGCCTCGACACTGACCCTTCCTTCGGTTCGCGTTCGAAGGCCAGACATATCAGTACAAGGTCCTCCCCTTTGGCATGTCTCTGTCCCCTCGTGTCTTCACCAAAGTCGCAGAGGCAGCCCTTGCCCCGCTCCGAAAAGCCGGCATCCGCATACTCAATTACCTCGACGACTGGATCATCCTGGCCCACTCTCGAGAGTTATTATGCGCCACAGAGACCAGGTGCTCAGGCACCTCAACCGTTTGGGGCTTCAGGTCAACTGGGAAAAGAGCAAGCTAACCCCGGTTCAGAGCATCTCTTTTCTCAGCATGGAGTTAGACTCAGTCTCAATGTAGGCACGACTCCCCAACGAGCGTGCTCAGTCAGTGTTGAAATGCCTCGCCTCCTTCAGGCCGGGCGCAGCGGTTCCTTTAAAACTTTTCCAGAGGCTCCTGGGGCATATGGCATCCTCCGCGGCAGTCATGCCGCTGGGGATGATGCATATGAGAACGCTTCAGCACTGGCTTCAGACTCGAGTCCCGAGACGAGCATGGCACCGCGGCATGCACTGTGTGATAGTCACCCCCGCCTGCCACCGAACACTCAAACCCTGGACAGACCTCTGCTTTCTTCGGGCAGGAGTACCCTTGCAGCAGGTGTCCCGACGCGTCCTCGTCACGACTAGCGCCTCCAAAATGGGTTGGGGCGCCGTGTGCAACGGGCATGCAGCTGCGGGCCGTTGGAAAGGGACCCCACTGAGCTGGCATACCAATTGCCTAGAGTTGCTGACTGTGTTCTTTGCCCTCCAGTCACCTGTTGTAGCAACTCCCCCCTCTTCGAGGCTGGATCTACCACCACGCCATTCTTTCCCACATTTGACCGAAGAGGCCATGTGATGTATTTTGCCACGGTACCTCCCCCTTCCTGGGCAGGTGTGGTCTCCGCAGGGTCTTCCCCCTGAAAGAATAGGAAAATGGGTAAGACCCCCTTCCTACAATGCGGTAAGGACCCCAGCCGTTTGGCTCTATGAGAGAAACATAGAGTGAAAAGAGGCCCGGCTAGGCTCGGCCCGTCCCAGGTTGGCAAGCGTCGCCTTGTTCCCCTGCTTGGGTAACTAGAAGGATTCCGATGTCTTTTATGGGGCATTAGGGAAGGGTACATGCAGTCTGACACAGCTGGTCGTGCTGGCATGTGAAATACCTGCCCACTCCTGTGTCAGCAGTACACATACACGATACACGGCTCACCGCATGGTGTGATTTGAAGTGGCCGGACACTCCCGGCTCCTCAGAAAAATCCTGAATGAACTCATAGTATTTCCTCACCTTTATACCCGTATGTCCAGGGGCGGGGTATGCAAATATTGTCTGCCAACTTCTCATTGGCCTTTTTTCATGCATCAGAGCCATATTCGGCGCTCAAGAGAGACCCCTAATGTCGCTTCTTCGAAACTATGTCTCGTTCCCTCCATCAGGGAACGGAGGTTACATATGTAACCTAGACGTTATTGGTCATGTTTTAAATGATAATATATGTTAATACACTAGTAGTAAACAGTTCTGGAAGCTATACAGCAAGCTGGGTAAAATATACTTTTACAAGTGTCTTTATGTTTCATTATTAAAGGGATATGTTAAAGATTTTATTAGTCATATAAAGCAAAATGACTAAAAAAAATTAAGATGTCTATCCAGTTAAATGGGCAGCTTCAGGGTGGAAATTAGCTGGGTGGACAACAACAGGATAAAAAAGCCACTACATGGACTGTGATTGATATCTAGTGAACATATTTGTAAACTTATATTGATGAATCTATTTCTGTTAACATTAATGTATTGACATTTTTAAATGACATTCATTTCCAATATATCTTCCCATAATAGGGTGGACATGTTGCGCTTGTACACATATGAATAACACCACAAAATAAAGGAAAACATAAATAAAACCAAAAGAGTTACAAACTCTAAATAACTCAGAATGGCTAATGTCCAGCTAAAGTGTGTGTGATTTCATATCATAACATATATCTTCAATTAAAGGTAATAACATCATGACATAACTGGGTGGAAAATAAATCAAGGGACACACAAAAAATCTCCATTATCAGTGTTAAAATTACACATTTACCAAAAATGAATACATGTTAGTGAGAGAACGTAATACTAAATTCATAATTGTATGGAAGAAAAAATTGAAAGCCAATGATTTGGCACTTTTTTCAGATATGTTTGATGTGCAGCACTGGAAATGTGGAACTAACACAGTACAATAGTTGAAAATGATTTCAGTTATTTAAAGTTGAACTTTTTGGTAGGGTGACCTGACGTTTTCCGGGGACAGTTTCCCGGTTTTTGACAGTCTGTACCCAACTGAAGCTGTCCCCGGAAATGTCCCCATTTTTACAGCGCTTTCAAAACAGTCAAGTGAAAATACATTGCAAGAAAGCCCATATTGAAGCCTATGTGTGCTGTTTATTTTGACCAACAGAGGGGGCTGCTCGCTATAGCAGCTGTAATCCTTCCTCTTCCTATATTGATTACTTGTTTGTGCCAGTTTTCCCATTAAGAACCGAACCAGGCAGCAAGCGCAATTGAAAAGAATCATCATCATCATCGTTATCAGCTTCGATGTGAGGCACATAGTAACTATGTTATAAAGAAGCTATATTGATATGTATTATATTAAATTAATGCTTTTAAAATAAGAATAAAACATTAAAAACATGGGAAAATAATTAAAAGTATAATAAAGTATCTCCAAAGAACAACAATAAATGTAAGTCATCACATTACAGCACAGATTACATTTTGCCTTACTGGGAAACACGTGACAAAAAGAACCATCATAATGCATAAGAGTTGATCAAAGGAGATAACTGATAGAAACAGTTAGGAGAAATATCAATAATCATTATTACTATTACACAATATTTATTATCTTTATGTCATTACTACAAAGTGGAAAAAATCCCCAACAATAATTTACCAGTTTTTCATTTATATTGACTATTACAATATTAATAGGGTAAAATTAATCATTATATATACCACAACTTGTACTTGGGACTAAAATGTCACAGAATTGTATCCAATATGATCCAGCTACTACTGACCCCCTCTGGTTAAAGTTTGTCTGAGCTTTGAAACCTATTTATTCATAATAAAGCACGTACATCATTTTCTCTAAACATTTGTTTAAAGCCTCTGCATAGAAACATCAGCCTTAAGAGATCGGTGCAGGAATCAGATAGATATACTTTTATCAGACTGTATAACAAATTTACAAAAAACAACAACAAAACAAAACAAAACAAAACTGGGAGAATATCAAGCATATAACTTTAACAACAATCTACAACGAAATACATAATCGTTAGGAGAGGTGTACTTACTTTTTGCCCATGGTCAGAACAGTCTTTCTCATATCTTTGACGTCAAAAGGACAATAAGACAGTTCTGTCCATCTTCGGATTCAGTCCATTTGATGCAGAAGTCGCAGTTGTAAACGTGAGCGCGCGGCAGGTAGAGGGCGCGCGTACCATGCACGTGCTCTCGCTTGTTGTAGTGGTCACCGTGGCCATGGCGATAGCTTTACAATGCAAAATACAGAGATTATTGAATGTGAAATGTAACAGATTATATCTCGATTTAAATGGGCTCTTTCTTGTGATAAAAGTCATTGTTACAATCAAGCATGTTCAAAAAATATAAATAGTATACTTACCTAATTTTTTAAAGGGGCACTCCGTGACTTTTGTCTTTGTGTCATCTTGAACTTACACTGACACCTAGCGGCTTGGATGCAGCGTCATTTAAAGTCAATATTTTTCAGTTTCAGATGCCATTGTTGAAATGTAGTAACCTTTTCACAGTCAGCCATGATTACTTTAATCAATGAGTGAAAGTGTCAAATAACAGGACGGTTGCAGAAATTAAGCGAGTAGTATTCAGCTGGTCATGTGATTCTAACATGGCAGCCCCCATGTGCGGACCCTCTCCATGTAGAATAAAACAGCTTTTATAAGGTTACTGATATGACTGGAGTCTTTATTTTATTTATATTCATATCTTTAGGAGTTAAACTTTTTTAATGAGGAAAAAACTTATTGAGTGCACCTTTAAAACTTTAGAAACTTTTTTTTAACAATAGCTTAAAATAGGCTAAATGTAAGCACAAACATTTCACAAGCTCAAACTTTTTGCATCACACATTCTTTTAGACAAAATATTGTGAAGATGGCTTAATTGTTTACGTAGCTTGTGCCACATGTGATGATGTCCTCATTTTCCTCTCTAGGATTTGAAAATAGATAGTTAAGTTTCAAAAGACAAAGAGCTCCACAAATGTGTCACTACTACCTGTAACCGATCCAGCATGCATCTTTTATGGAGATTTTGTCTGTGTAACAGATAACAAATCCTGTATTCACACCTCATGCTCCTGTTCAATGACAACAGTATCACCATCCAAATTAATATAGTGACACAAAATACTAATCTATTACTATTAAATTATTGCAGCACAAAAGAGGTTGATATTAGAGAGAAGAAAATAGAGTTCCACAAAAGTTAGTAGGTAATTAACCAAGGCTATACGTTTTAATAACCTAATGTTGTTTTTGACTGGACTAATTATTAGGCCTATATATATGTTATTTGTATCACATTTCTGAAATATCTAAAATACATGTCTTTATTAAATAGCCTAAAAAATGTATGGAAAGTCTTATTGGGAAAATTAAATAACAGGTACATAAATTTATTTTTAATCATATTTATTTTCATTTCAAAACAATATAATTTAAATTATATTCACTTGATATATCCCGAGATATCTGCCTTTGATCTCGAATGTGTCTGATCCAGTACGAGAAGTGAGAAATGCTCGTCTAGAGTAGACTCTCGCCTATGATAGAGCCGCGGATGTGGTTATCTCAATAAATAAAATAATCTCTCTGGGTTTTTATTGAACGAAGCACTTTCAACAAACAATATTAATTAAACTTACTTCAAGTAAGCTATCGTGGGTAGTTACCTCAGGAATAATAATACGTTAAAATATTTTTAATTACACTACCGTTCAAAAGTTTGGGGTCACCCAAACAATTTTGTGTTTTCCTGAAAAGTCACACTTATTCACCACCATACGTTGTGAAATGAATAGAAAATAGAGTCAAGACATTGACAAGGTTAGAAATAATGATTTGTATTTGAAATAAGATTTTTTTTACATCAAACTTTGCTTTCGTCAAAGAATCCTCCATTTGCAGCAATTACAGCATTGCAGACCTTTGGCATTCTAGCTGTTAATTTGTTGAGGTAATCTGGAGAAATTGCACCCCACGCTTCCAGAAGCAGCTCCCACAAGTTGGATTGGTTGGATGGGCACTTCTTGCGTACCATACGGTCAAGCTGCTCCCACAACAGCTCAATGGGGTTCAGATCTGGTGACTGCGCTGACCACTCCATTACCGATAGAATACCAGCTGCCTGCTTCTGCTCTAAATAGTTCTTGCACAATTTGGAGGTGTGTTTAGGGTCATTGTCCTGTTGTAGGATGAAATTGGCTCCAATCAAGCGCTGTCCACTGGGTATGGCATGGCGTTGCAAAATGGAGTGATAGCCTTCCATATTCAGAATCCCTTTTACCCTGTACAAATCTCCCACCTTACCAGCACCAAAGCAACCCCAGACCATTATATTACCTCCACCATGCTTAACAGATGGCGTCAGGCATTCTTCCAGCATCTTTTCATTTGTTCTGCGTCTCACAAACGTTCTTCTTTGTGATCCAAACACCTCAAACTTGGATTCATCTGTCCACAACACTTTTTTCCAGTCTTCCTCTGTCCAATGTCTGTGTTCTTTTGCCCATCTTAATCTTTTTCTTTTATTGGCCAGTCTCAGATATGGCTTTTTCTTTGCCACTCTGCCCTGAAGCCCAGAATCCCGCAGCCGCCTCTTCACTGTACATGTTGACACTGGTGTTTTGCGGGTACTATTTAATGAAGATGCCAGTTGGGGACCTGTGAGGCGTCTGTTTCTCAAACTAGAGACTCTAATGTACTTATCTTCTTGCTCAGTTGTGCAACGCGGCCTCCCACTTCTTTTTCTACTCTGGTTAGAGCCTGTTTGTGCTGTCCTCTGAAGGGAGTAGTACACACCGTTGTAGGAAATCTTCAATTTCTTAGCAATGTCTCGCATGGAATAGCCTTCATTTCTAAGGACAAGAATAGACTGTCGAGTTTCAGATGAAAGTTCTCTTTTTCTGGCCATTTTGAGCGTTTAATTGACCCCACAAATGTGATGCTCCAGAAACTCAATCTGCTCAAAGGAAGGTCAGTTTTGTAGCTTCTGTAACGACCTAAACTGTTTTCAGATGTGTGAACATGATTGCACAAGGGTTTTCTAATCATCAATTAGCCTTCTGAGCCAATGAGCAAACACATTGTACCATTAGAACACTGGAGTGATAGTTGCTGGAAATGGGCCTCTATACACCTATGTACATATTGCACCAAAAACCAGACATTTGCAGCTAGAATAGTCATTTACCACATTAGCAATGTATAGAGTGTATTTCTTCAAAGTTAAGACTAGTTTAAAGTTGTCTTCATTGAAAAGTACAGTGCTTTTCCTTCAAAAATAAGGACATTTCAATGTGACCCCAAACTTTTGAACGGTAGTGTACATTTCGTGAACAAAAAGACAAACGTTAAGGAGAGCCTTTTACTCATTTTGAGTGGAAACTGCTGTTAGCAACAGCAAACTACCCGATCAACTTACAACAGCTAACCGAATAAGTGGTGGGAAGTCGCTTGGAAGCCAAAATAAAGCAAATCATCGTTGAGAATACGTTAATAATAGTCCCCCCTTTTTCTATTTATTGATTCCCAAGCATGTTTAATTAAGCATGTTGCCGTTTGCTGCAGAAAATTGGAGCTCTAATTGCACTGAATGCAATCCTTGAAATGCTTTGCATTATATACTAAGTATGTATAGCTACTTATGAACGGATATTTATTCCCATTTACTCGGTCAAATTAGAATCACTGGCTACATCACATATCAGCAGGGCTATTGATTTAAGCCGTTCCGAAGCATCACTGCAGAATCTATGGCTTTGTCTCAAAACCTAGTGAGCTGCCAACCTAAACAGCATTTTTTGCTTGTGCATTGTGCATGCATCTGTTTTTATAATTTATGCTATAAACCTATAATTTTACATATTTGTCTTATTACAGGCAAAGATCTGGAAAAACAAGTGGAAAATCATTACTAAGTAAGAAAGAAAGAAAGTCATACACATCTGGGATGGCATGAGGGTGAGTAAATGATGAGAGGATTATAATTGTTGGGTGAACGATCTCTTTAATTAAAAAGTAACAGATTATTTTTTTAAACAATTAAAGCTATAATATATCAATAACATATCTTAATTCAGTTGATTTCCAATTATATTGCACATTGTAGTCCAAAAAAACAGTAACATTGTTATAATTAATTGTATTGGTTTGAACTTGGTATCAACTTATTGTGATGATGTCACCAATTGAGTTTATGCTCTTGAAAATTAAATTAAAATTTAATTCCATTTCTAACTTTGATTTTATATTGTCACAGTGTTGCAGTGTTATGATACTTACATTGGTTATTATGATGATATACTAAATATTCATCCCATAGTGAAAAAGTCTGATCGGCCTTTTGAGTGTCAGGTATTACTTCCCTTCTGATACAGCTGTTGGGGTTCATGTCAAAACAAGAACTTCAGTGTAACATTAACAGAAATATAATGTGATCTTTTATGATATACATTGTGTGGGAAATGCCTCTGTCCATTTGGAATAAATCAGGGTCAAGAAATTCCTTTTGAAACAAAATATCTGTCCTATTTCCACATTTAAGAAGGTCAACCAGACCATCTGCATTTGCACTTCAAAGTGTTGCAGTATAAATTCCACTTAACTTATAAAAAGAAAGCAGAATCTGCCCCTCCCTTTCCTATGAAGTGCTGCTATGCATGCATACAGAATAACCATTAACATTTTACAGCAGCCGTACACAAATAAACATGAATCTTCTCCAGCCTATTTCAAGCGGACTGAATGGCCTTTTAACGACCACCTTGTTGGTTGCGCAAAAAGATTCTAATATTTGTATTTATAGAAGCAATTTAACTTCCAGGTTGTTCTACATATTCAAAGTATGCAGGGCAAAGGTTAATCTTTAGGGATAGTTCACTCAAAAATGAAAATTATCTCATCATTTACTCACCCTCATGCCATCCCAGATGTGTATGACTTAATTTCTACTGCTCACCCTTTATGCTCTTTTAATTCACCAGAATTTTGAAGCTCAAAAAAATCACATAAAGGCAGCATAAAAGTAATTCATATGACTCAATAATTCAATATCCTCAAAAGTGATATGATTGGTGTAGGTGAGAAACAGAGCAATATTTAAGTTATTTTTTTCTATAAATCTCCACTTTCACTTTTACATTCTGAAGATTTATAGGAAAAAAGGATTGAAATATTGATCTGTTTCTCACCCAAAATGACTGCATCGCAGGTATTAAACCACTGGAGTCATATGGATTACTTTTATGCTGCCTTTATGTGATTTATGGAGCTTCAAAGTTTTGGTCACCATTCACTTGCATTGAAAGAACCTACAGAACTGAAATATTCTTCTAAAATCTTCATTTGTGTTCAACAGAAGAAAGTCACACACATCTGGAATGGCATGAAAGTGAGTAAATTATGACAGAAGTTTCATTTACTCACCCTCATGTTGTTCCAAACCTGTTCCAAATTTTCTCTCTTCTGTGGAACAAAAAAGGAGATAGTTTGTAGAAAGTTTTGCTGCAGTTAGCATTCACTCTCATTGCAACTTTGGTTTTCATACTTCAAACAATTGAAGTTTTTACTGAGGAACCATGAGCTGATCCACTCTCCAGCATCAGAGACCCTGCTCAACCTGGAGCACAGTTATTTTGTCAGTGTTTCTGAGCTCATCAGTGAGCGAGACATGGAACTCAAGAAACTTCAGGAGAGGTTTGTGTGACGGGAAGTTGCCACAAGATGTTACTCTAATGTGGTTTAGTGATGAAAAATGCCAAGGCGTGTAATTAGATAATGTGCTCCTAACTTACATTTCAGAATGTAACCATACTCTGTTTTAAGCAGGTGCAAAGGTTAAATACAAGATGTTGATTTTGTTTAATGTCAAAATATGTTCTGTACATTTATGATTGAGACCCAAAAGGTTGCCTGACTGTTATTCTTAAAGATTATAGATCAGACACAAAATTCACACTGCAAGCCAGAGTGCCCATTTGCGATTATCTGCTCAGATCTGCTATATTTTGTGAGATTCACTGGACCTTTTAAATGTGGCCTATATATATCAGCCACTGGTCAAAACAAGTAACACTTCTAAACTGATCCGCACGTGTAAAACATACTAGTCTGGCATGCTCATTAAAACATGCAAAATTATGTCATATTAGTTGGAATATTAGAAGAAATTTGGACCTGCAGTCTTCGAACATATATTGCCACTGTTTAAATAAGTTGTCACAACATTTGAAACCTTACCTAAATTATATTATAATTCATCCCAAGGTTAAATCAAAACATGGTTATTATAAATGATGAGTTAGATTGATGTAAAAATCACATTAATTCCCACCTTACTGTTCAAACTGAAGTCACATTGCAAAAGAGCATATATGCATTCGATTTGTTTTCACAAATAAAAGTGTCCCAGATCGGAACTGAAAATGTCAGATTCACTGTGGTTTTTCATGTCATTCAAAAACAGATCTGTCACATGTTATAGAAAAATGATTAATTGTTTCAAAAGGTATGACAAATATACATTTACAAATTTGTACTTGTCCATCCATACACAGACAGGCTGCAGAAATGGATAAAGTCATGCAGGAGCTGTGGAAAACACTGTGTGACAAGGATGTGAATACTGTGGCTGCACAACACTTTAATACACAGCAGGTGAGACCAATCTACTGTACCATATGGCCTCTGTATGTATACTAAGATAATGTATAATATTAAAGGTATAGTTTACCCAAAAATGAAAATTCTCTCGTCATTTAATCAGCATCATGCCATCCTAGATGTGTATGACTTTCTTTCTTCTGCTAAACAAATATTTTTAGAAAAATATTTCAGCTCTGTAGGTCCATACAATGCAAGTGAATGGTGGACAGAACTTTGAAGGTCCATAAAATACATAATGGCAACATAAAAGTAATCCATACAACTCCAGTTGTTAAATCATATCTTCAGAAGCAATATGATAGGTGTGGGTGAGAAAAGGATTAGTATTTGTCTTTATTTATTTTTTACTATAAATCCTCCTCCCTGTCCAGAAGGTGGCAATATACACAAATCATGAGAATAACCAGAAATAAAGGAAGAATGTGAAAGTGGAGATTGGTTGTTAAAAAATTGGTTGTTTTATGCTGCCTTTATGTGCTTTTTGGATCTTCAAAATTCTGGTTTTTACTTGCATACTTGGGCCTACAGAGCTGAAATATTCTTTTAAAAATCTTCATTTGTGTTCTGCAGTTAAATGTGAGGTTGGTAAAGACAAAGTGTGCATCAGTTTGTGGGTACGTCTATTTATTGTCATTAGATTAACATTTTTGTCTCTCTATCAGCAAGCAAGTGCAACATGACTGACATATTCTTGGATTAACATCTTCTGTTGTTCTGAAAACATTTCTATCATAACCCAAACCCTCATAACCCAAATCCTGGTTTTTAGGAACATCAGAGGATGCCTATCAAGGAAAGATATCCTGCTTATGTAAATCATTAAGCGAGCATGAAACATGGCAGTTTTTTTGCTTGCTTTGCAAGTCACTCACTCCTTTGACACAAGAGAAGTGCTGTTGACAGCAGAGTTGATGAATGGATATGTAGTTTTAGATATGGGAAAGAAAAGAGACACAGAGGAGCGTAAAGCTGCCCACATGGCAGCAGCATCTTCAAAGACATTGGCACAGATTTTCTCAAGCATTTGGTTTTGATTCAGGAAATCCTGCCCTTAAAGATTGGATTTTGTTTGGCAGAATTACGTAGTGTTGTATCAAATGAACATTTTGAATTGCTAAGTGACTGGGATATATATATATATAAAAGTCTTTATATCTATTGTGTTCCGCAGAAGAAAGTAAGTCATAGGGGTTGGGAACAACTTGAGGGAGAGTGATGTTGGCAAATGATGACAGAATAATTTTTTTAGGGTTAACTACTGATGAAATTATTTAATATCATTGGTGAATCAAATTAGATGATGTTCCAGTTTGAATCAATCAAATTTTATTTTGATGTATTAACACCATCTACCACATGAGTGAATAGTGTTACAGTTGACCTGATAGCAAAACATCTGTATTTATCATTGTGATTGATTGCGTTTGTGTCGAAGTTGATCCAGTTATTTCTGTTAAAGTAAGGAGGTCATGGTGCAGTCCGGTCAGCTGGGGGAGGCCGGAGACGCAGGGGCTCGGCTCTACGAGGAGCAGCGACAGCTGGAGGGAGCTTCACCATCCACTTAAGTATGACATCTCCAGGGAAACGGCGGCCGGTACAAAACTAACTCGCTAAACACGTTTAAATGCTCCAGCGCAGTAATTTACACCCACTTCTAGTGTGTTTTCAGTCTCTCTCTCTCAAGCTCATTATAAGCACAATATTTTGTGCCTACATGTACTGTAAGCATGAACATGCTTTTATAGGGTTGATGTATAGAACACTTAAGTGTGGCAGATGCTGACAAGATTAAGGTTAAAATCATAGATGTCATAAATACATAAAAAATAATGGATAAAACATAGCTACCGATGTGTCTTTTAGGGGCTCATCTGAAGACCATGCACAATCTGCGGTTGTGCGATCTGACATGCTGGACTTCTGTAAGCATCGTCATAAAAGCGGCAGCGGGGTGAAGCTGTGGCGACTGCAGACCGCCCTCTCGCTGTACTCCATATCACTCTGTGGCCTTGTGCTGCTGGTTGACAACAGAGTGAACTCTTACAGTGGCATTAAGAGGGGTATTACATCATTTTTACACTTCAATTCAAATATCAATTTAGCTAATCAAAATCTGCAAAAACTCTACACTTTATATTTACTGTAAATGTGTCTGACTCTAGACTTTGCCACAGTGTCCAAAGAATGCACCGACTTCCACTTCTACAGAGTGGATGAGCAGCATTAAATTGTCCAGCAAGTGGTGCTATATGCACGAGCACAGCACAACTACAAACAGAGAGAGCAGCCCGGTGAGTGACACAACAACTGCGTGTGTTTGTGCCCATCCAAAACCAGCACCTCTGCATTGCACCATCAGATATCCAACTTCAGTCCTTCCGCAAGGAAGTGTTCAGTTTCATTCGACTGAGGCTTGCTACAATGAAACACGATACACATTTTTTCAAGATGTTTTGCCAGATAGTGGAATGCACTGGTTTTGCATTTTGCTGTTTGTTCTAATATAGATCTCATTAACATTGGGACATTTTTAGGTTTTTGTCACATATTTGTGTGATCAAACGTTTACAAATATATAAATACAATTTTAGCCTATCAACGACCTGTCTAGATCAAAAGTATGAAATTCTATTTTGCAAAATAAAAAAGAAGTTTGTTTTTGCCATTTTTACGAGTTTTTACATTGTGAAAATTAAGCATATCCCCCAACAATTCACATTACTGTCATTTTGAAAAAAACAAACAAAAAAAAAAAAACATTCTTATCAACGCAATGTGAAGACAAATATATTGTTTAAATTGTTGCATATTAATACGTCATGGTAGAACTTGATGTACTACCTTTAACCCTTTAAGCTCTGAAGGTGTTTTTAAAGATTTCCTATTTCAGTCAAAGAGGGTCAATTGTTTGTTATTTTAAAGAAAACTTTTCTGTTTTTTAATGATACAGATTATGATAAATTATGAGACTCTCAGCCTAAGAAACTGCTGAAAAATAATAAATAAATAAATACACTATTTTTGTTACATTATATATCTCAGAGTGCAAATAAGGTAGCTCCAAAAACTGCTTTTGTTTTGTTCCTAATCCTGTCACCTGAGTAAAAAAGCAATCAAAAGTTTGTATTTTCTGAATCCTAATAAGATTAGTTTAGCGTTCCATGACTCTGGACAACGTACTGCATAATTTCCATCTGATCCAGAAAAGCTAACATGCTAACGTGTTTTTAGCCAGATACCACATTATGTGCTGTGTGCATATTTTGCTTTGTGTGGATTATCTAATGATCTATGCATCCGAATATGTTGTGTGTAGGCTTGTTTTAATAGGAATCCCCTCCTCAATATTTTATGTTCTGTTTATTTTTCATAAAGTTATAAGCGAAAACGCGGCTTATAAGCAACACCAGTTTATATGTTATATGTATGTCAAACACATTTACTTAGCTATTACTCGTTATATTTTTGTCTGTGAGTAAAACAAATAGGCTGGTTGTATTCTACTATTTAAGAGCTTTCCAACGACAAATGACACATGGCTATTTGATGTTTTTCCCAAATACAATATTATGTACAGTGTAACATTTGTAATAAATTATTAAATGGAACACTTCTGATTTGTCTGCAAAGTTTCAAAGCACTTGTTCAGTTTTGGTCGTAATGCCTACATGCATTGTAAAGTATAACTATATCTATTTTGTGTTGGTCGAGACTGTAGTTTTAATATTTTGATGATACATTTTTTTATTGGCTGGCCCCATGCTTAAAGGGTTAATGTATGTTTTTTTTTTTTTAATATATGCTAATGTATGATGATTCAAAATAAAAATCAATGAGCGTGTTTACATGCGATCTTACACTGATTATGCTTAACAAGCCAAAAATGTGTAAAGTCATGAAAAACTGATTTTCTTTAAATGGTTATCAGTTTATTGGCATGCATGTAAATGCACTCATTGTGTACGGACAAGATGATTTTCATTACTGTATGACTGTAATAATAATCAAATGAGAATAATCTTTGAGAATAATGAGAATTACAAACACATTACAGGAAAACCATGATTTATGTTCACTTCTTGAATTTGTTTTAAAGAGATGCCAAGAAATGGAGGCAGCGAAGACAAAATAAGATCATAGACAAAAATTCCTCCAATATCCTCCCAGGTAATTAAATAATTTCCATATGCCTGGCACTCTTTCAGCATAATAACTATTTGTTTGCACATCTGATGCAGCACTTTATCTTCAGGTGAATTTTTCATCACTCGCCACTCAAACTTGTCAGAGGTTCATATTATGTTCCCGCTTTGTTATGGATGATAATGTGCACTCTGAAAACATCACAGCCATTATGGGCCTGAGGAACATCCTGAATGTCTGCTGCACCCATGACATCAACACCATCACCACCCCACTGCTGGTGGTGCATGACACGTCTGAGGTAAGAAGGGGATTATGATCAGTTATCAAAACCAATAATCATCTCATAAACTACATGGTGTGTTCAAAAATCCAGCTGAACCTCAACACTTCTATTATTGGAATCTATATCATTCTACATTCTAATGGCATCTCAGAGCATTTTTACTGCCAACTGATATCAATTAAATGCTTTTGGGGAAATGTTAGAGAGTTTAGCATTTACATTGGCATCTGGTTCAAGAACATGCAAACAAAAAAGCCAAATGCTCAAGATTAAAACGCAGTCTATTCCAAAACATTTGAACTATATACTTGTTCCAGTTTTATACTATATACTTGCACCAAAAATCAAGCCACAGTCAATCACCGATATCATATTCTTGCCCCATTCTGATGGTTGATGTGAACATTAACTGAATGTCCTGATCCGAATCTGCATGATTTTATGCGCTGCACTTCTGCCACATGATTGGCTGATTAATCAGCATGAAGAAGTAGATGTACAGGTGTTCCTAATAAAGTGGCATGTAAGTGTATTTAGCCATTTATAGCCAACATTACAATGCACAGTGACCCTACACTGCACTTGTGTTGACTCTGACATGCGTAGTGTCATTACAATGGCAACATGACTTTGATGCAGAATTTCATTTATGCAGAACCAAAGCATAAATCTAGCTAACACTATTCTTTTGCTGCTTTCCAAGAACTAGTATTTCCCTCAAGAATGCAAATCTAGTTTATTTTCCACTACCCTAGAGAAGTATGTTTCATTCTGGCTGAGATTTGCATTGCTCAAATTGGTGCAGCTCTCTTAGTCTTTGTAATTTCTAAACAAGCCAGAGTGTGTGATCTGGGTAGTGTTAATGTATGGAAATGATCACATCCTATTATGCAATGTAATGCACCATTTCCTCTTAAAAGCATTTATTTACATTAATGTGCTCATCTTTAGGCATTATTCATCTGAAAGACAGATCAAAACAAATTATGTAACATTATGACCAAAACATCAAAACCATCCTGATTATAATTTCACTTTTGGCTCATTCGGTAGATTCTTGTGGTGCTGCTATATACCACATTTTGGGAGCATATGAAACCAGATTAATTGGTGTTCTCCACCCAAAGTGTACAGGCCGTTTTTTTCCTAACTTGCTCAACTTCAAAACTCTGTCGTCTGATTTTGAAATGGTCTATTCTGAACGAGACTGTCTGGACTGACCAGTGTAGTTTTAAGTTAAAGAAAGCCTCAATGACAACCTCTCTGACCACTGACTGATGTTGGGGAGTGTTCATGAAATGTTTTCATATGTTCAGGAGCAGTGTGTTCTTCCAGCCAAAGGTAGCTAAAGGCCTCAGTCCAGTATATAAAGTTCTTGCACACTTCAAATATATGCTGCTCTACAAGGAATGATTTGTATACCTTCCTGGTATTCCAGATTGTTAGAGACTATCTCAGTCCCTGTCTTTTTTCATTCTCTCTGTATAGGAGATGACCTTTCCCTGGTGTCTTAAACGAGCTGAGCTTGTCTTCAAGTGTGTGAAAGGTGAGCAAGCAAAAAGGTCAAATATAGAAAGTGCAAAACTGTCATTGTAGCTCTGAGGGTTTGTTAATAAAGAGGAACATGCCAGTAACAAGGTTGTGTAGAATTTTAGCACTGAATGTTTTACATTGTTTGTTACTGTGCATTAATTTAGTGTCATGTGGTTTGAAAATGTGTTAACTCTATTACTAGTCCTTATAGAAGCCTAATACTGGGTTGCAAGATATTGTATCAATTAAAAAAGGCAAATTTTGGATTATCGATGATTTAAGACCAACTGAATACTTTACCCTGTTTGTAACAAATGTCTGAATCTTCTTTGGCATTTTTAGGTTTTATGATAGAAATGACCACCTGAGATGAAGGAATCTCACAGACTGTCCAGTTCCCTGTCCCACAGGTAAGATTTGGGCTCAATAGCTGCATTTCTACTATTGGGCCAAAAGGGGGCATGCTAGTGTGTGCCAGGCTAGGGGGGTCTTTATCGTGCCTCCTCTGGGCTTCCTTGGGGCCAATAACCTTTGACCTGCCGATAACACTTGAGCCAAAGAAAGCTAACTGAGGATTGAGGCAGGGTTATTTCGAAGGTGGTATTTAGCTGAGTTAGGTCATAAGGTCTGCACCAAAATACTAATTTCCCAATTTTTCATATATCTAGCTACCAACTTACCTCAACAGATCAACGGAGAATGGAGAAACGTAAGTACTGGTGAATAGACGAAATCAGGGCTCTCCTGAATATTTGAGCTGATGAAAATGTGCAATGTCAGTCGTCAGATCGTCTACATCTGCCGAACCTAAGATTTGGTTAAGTATATTGTCGCCGAACTGGCCAAGTTGTGCATTCAGCCCACAACAGTACAGGTTCGGGAAAAAGATTAAAAAGAAATTGCTGGCACAATACAAATCAGTGTTCATTTAGAGGGCTAGCTAGTCTCCACATTCTGATACCTCAGCTTGATGTTCCCTCTTGCTTGTGAAATCGGCAAGGTGTGTCACATTTGCACCAGGGTGGCATATTATGGGTAGGTTTTAGGGCAACGCTGCGTGCTATTAACCCGATGGGGGGAATGCAGATTGATTTTTGTCTTGCGACTTGATAGCCCTGGTTCGCACTGGCCTTATAGTTGAAAAAAGACTTTAAAAAAGTAACTATTAAGGAAATTCACCATTTATTTACCAGTTTGGTCACTGCAATAAATGGTTACTAAACTTTTTTGCTTTGTTCAAAGTTATGAATCAAACAACAATCCAGGAATGTTTGTTAGAATGTAATCATTGTAATATACATAAGCTATATAGAGTAAGTACACAGCGCGTGGGTGATGTCTAGACAGAAATGTGGGTTTAGGGAATTTTCTTTTTTTAAAAAGGTGCTTAAGGATAAAACAGGCAGGTGTGAAAATAAGTCCCTGGAGACTGAGCATGTGCCAATTTCTTCTATTCCAAGTTTAGTGCTTTTATAATCGAAGACCATAAATGCACTATTGTTTTTTTATGCCATGACTTTTTTTCCCTAAACTGACATGTGGCACCAATATGTTTGTGCACCTCTGTCTTAATTATCTTTCTTAGTATCTCAGAGGAAATGTTCTCAAGTGGTTTTTATTGTCGTTCAACCATATACAGTTAGTACAGTACACAGTGAAACGAGAAAACATTCCTCCAGGACCATGGTGCTACATAAAACAACATAGGACAAACACAGAACCACATTCTACCAACTGAGCAACATACTGCCTCAGATATTCAGTCTCCTCGACGCTCATGCTAACATCAAAAAGCTGATGGAGCCACACATACACAGGAACATTGACCCAAAGCAACCCTTGTGCTCACAATACTTTAACTGCCAATCACTGTACACTGTAAAAATTGAAGAAATAGACACTTGTGGCTCCATTTGGGTTTCTTTAGACTACCACAAAGGTGGAACCCTTTGGAGAATTTCTAGCTATCTTTTCCAATTGAGCAGCTTTATGAGGTGGAACCCATAGATTCCTACAAGAACTCTGTAGTAACCCCATAATAAAGGTAAGGCACTTCAAATATATATTGAAGTTCTATGAGTAGTCCCTGAAAAGGGTGCCTAGATGTTCTCCAGAAGGTTTCGCCAGTGTGGCAATCTTAGGAACTCCAAATGGTGCCATTTTACAGTAATCATTTTCAGAAATTATGACGAAGAAATTCGAACAGTAAGCTGTTTTGAAATGCACTGCCATGTGATGTACACAAGCCTGTCACAAGAGACTAAAAACCATGTCCTGATTATTACAATAATGAATATTCACCTAAATTCATAGATTTGTACATCTTTCTACATCTGGGAGTAGGAAGTGCCAAGAAGACAAGCTGTGTGTGAGTGCTGCATTGCAGTCAACCACCTTCAGCATCCTGTCATCTTTCTCCCACAAACACCAGATAGCGCTGTTCTGAACTGCACACTCATTTCTCATTAGAGGAAGTTTGAGGTAACCAAAGCTGCTGATTCCACATGTCAAATGAAACCAACCGTACAAGCATTATAAGTGATTTACCATGTGTTTGTATATTAGGTGCCAGTTGTAAGCCCTGGCATGTATGCAGCTATATTTAAACTGTGTAATCTTCAAAAACTGGGCCATTACTTGCATTTCTTGAAGCCTGAAAGCAGTTTCAACAGTTTTTAAATAGGAAATCTTAGAAAAGTTTACCTCGTTTATCTTTTGTTTTTAAAAGCGGCTTACTGAAGATATCTACATAGTGTTGATTGGGTTAGTGGGGAATTATTGATATCCAGTTGTTTTGTAGGATTTATTTTTTATAATGCCTTTAAAAAAGAAAATCTGCATGTTAACTACTTTCTATTTTGTGGAATTCTACCTAATGAGGATATTACCATACAAAGTAGAAAAGTAGGGCTAATCTGAGGGTTAAAGAATTTGCATCAGTAGTAGCCTTTTGTCTGAGACCACTGACATGGTAATCACCCATGTTCGTTACTAATGTCAATTAGAGATGGGCATTTTGAGTACTTTTGTACTGGAGTACTCTAACACATAAAAAAAACGAGTAATTAATTCATTGAAATGTAAAATATAAGTTAACCTTCAACATTTGAACCTGTTATTCTTATAAGAAACATAGCACTATGCACAAACAACAACATCTATATTAAAAAATGACGACAAGAACAACAACAAAAATTGGACACACATAGAAACATACATTCAAAGTCTTCTGAAATGATATAACCACTTTAAATAGTTAAAATGTTCTTTTTGGGTAAACTATTCTTTTAACAACTTCATGCATCCACAGCACCAGCCAATTCAGTGTAGTTGAAATCGCAAGATTTTGGTGAAAGAAGCAGTTTCATTGTTATCCTTAGAAGGCAAAAACACAAAGGAAATCAAACTGCAATATTAGAGTAGTGTTTTTACTAGTCGAATATTTAAAGCTGAATGAGTACTTGATTAATCGATTACTCATGCACATCCCTTATGTCAATGCCATGCAAATACAGTGCACTCTATTAATTCAACTCTGAATTGTATTATTTGGTAATGTAATGATATTGATTTGTTAGTTTAGTCCCACTGCAGGTCTGTTAGCGATATTATACATAATACATATGTAATATAACACGTTTATAACTATTCACATTCACCAAAGAGTGAGTTGTGTGATTAATGTGTTTAACTGAAATCTAATTAGCTCCTGTAGAAGTCACCTCAATTTACAGGTAAAAAGAAGAAAAAAATTTCAGAGGTCAATCATTTGGTTTTAGCCTGCATGGCTTTTCTAATTATCTAGCAATTGATTTGATATATTGATTGAGTCGATCTGAGTGGATCACATCTGATCACAGTTCATGAAAGGATAACAAAAGTTCTATAAGTTCCTGCTGTCCCTACCAAAGTTAACTTATCCCCTTATGTCCCAGAAGTCTCGCTGTCATTGGTGTTCAATTCTTGAGCTTGTGCAAAGGAAATGTGTCACCAAAAGTCTCACATTCTTGGTATCAGTTAGTGGCGGAATCTGGTCTCCGGTTACCCGTGCCTGGGTTAGCTCAGCAGCACGACCTCCCCCTCTTTGCTTGCTGTTTTAATGTCACAGATCTGCTCTCTTTAGCCATCTCAGCCTTTCCCAAACTGTTATTTATTCAACCTGGCCGAAAGATTGAACCGTTCCCTTATAGACTGCCCTCTCCAATTTAAGTGATGAGTGCAGGATGTGTTTGATTTAATTAGAGCTTTTCATCTGCAAACTATATACAAGTGTCATCAATGCACAATGACTATTGAAATGATAATGGGAAAACTGACTCTCCTTATGATTATGTTGTCAAAAGAAGATGACACTCAATTAAATAACATAGTTGTCCTCTGATATGTGACTTCAACACCAATATTAGCTAGACCTCATGGGATCTGATTGTAGCACAGTCTGTTCAGTATGCCTGCGTGTCAGTAAATAGCTTGGCCAACATGAAGATGTATGCTAAATGTCATCCGTGGTTCTCTCAACTGGTCAATTAAATGTACAGTTGAAGTCAGAAGTTTACAAGTCATTAAAAAAAATGTTTAACCACTCCACAGATTTCATATTAGCAAACTATAGTTTAGGCAAGTCGTTTAGGACATCTACTTTGTGCTAAACGAGTAATTTTTCCAACAATTGTTTACAGACAGATACTTTTAATTGACTATGGCTATGCCTACATTAATCCGGATACATTTGAAAACTGCGTTTTTCATTTCAAAACGCTCTCCGTCCACACTAACGTTTTCAAGTGTTTTCCAAAGGTTGCTCGTCCACACTGAAACGTATGAAAATGCTTAAATCGTGTCACTTCGCATGCGGAATATCCCTGCTGCATATACGGTCTGAAACGCAATTGTCCTCGTGTTCTGTCGCCAGACACCAATTCCGAGTAAACTTCCCTTCGCCTTTGAAGGAATGCAATGTGAAGGTTGTACAACGTGACATTTATTTTTTTAACAACACTATCAACGTGAGTATCAGGCACAACAGTGCCACTATAACACAGACCGCCATTTTGGTTGGATTGATCACATGACTAAAACTGCATCATTGTTTTCCAAAGCATCTGTTTTCACAGTCCACACTACAACACAAAAACAGCGTTTTCAAATGTATCCACTTTGGAGTGCGTTTTCATAAAGCTCTGTTTTCGCGGACAAAAACACCATCTCAGTGTGGACGGAAGGCCAAAATGGAGAGAAAAAGATGCATTTTCAAATGAAAACATATTAGTGTGGACTAGGCCTCAATCACAATTCCAGTGGGTCAGAAGTTTACATTCACCAAGTTAACTTTGCCTTTAAGCAAATTGGAAAATTCCAGAAACTTATGTCAAGTCTTTATGTAATTAGCCAATTAGCTTCTGATTGGAGTCATTGGAGGTGTACTTGTAGATGTATTTTAAGGCCTACCTTCAAACTCAGTGCCTCTTTGCTTGACATTATGGGAAAATCAAAAGAAATCAGCCAAGACCTCAGAAAATAAAATTGTGGACCTCCACAAGTCTGGTTCATCCTTGGGAGCAATTTCCAAATGCCTGAAGGTACCACATTCATCTGTTCGAACAATAGTACGCAAGTATAAGAACCAAGGGACCATGCAGCCATCATGGTGCTCAGGAAGGAGACGCATTCTGTCTCCTAGAGATGAACATAGTTTGGTGCAAAAAGTGCAAATCAATCCCAGAACAACAGCAAAGGATCTTTGTAAGTAAAGTATCTATATCCACAGTAAAACAAGTCCAATATTGACATAACCTGAAAGGCTGCTCAGCAAGGAAGAAGCCACTGCTCCAAAACCACCATAAAAAAAGCCAGACTACAGTTTGCAAGTGCATGGGGACAAAGATCTTACTTATTGGAGAAATGTTCTCTTGTCTGATGAAACAAAAATTTAACTGTTTGGACATAATGACCATTGTGATGTTTGGAGGAAAAAGGGTGAGGCATCATGTTGTGGGGGTGCTTTGCTGCAGGAGGGACTGGTGCACTTCACAAAATAGATGGCATCATGAGGAAAGAAAATGATGTGGATATATTTAAGCAACATCTCAAGACATCAGTCAGGAAGTTAAAGCTCCTATATACTAACAAAGTTTATGTAAACTTATGATCCACTGGGAATGTGATGAAAGTAAATTAAAAAAATTATAATTCTCTCTACTATTATTCTGACATTCAACTTTCAACTGTAGATATGTATATTTCAAATTTGTACTTGGATCATCTTATCAATGTTGAGCATGTTACCGCAGAGACATAGCATGTGTGGAGGCTTCACACTATTCTCCCTGGCATCAACGCACAACTCACCACGCACCCCAACGAGAGCGAACCACATTATAATGACCACAAGGAGGTTACCCCTTGTGACTCTACCGTCCCTAGCAACCGGGCCAATTTGCTTGCTTAGGAGACCTGGCTGGAGTCACTCAGCACACCCTGGATTCATACTCAGGACTCAAGGGGTGGTAGTCAGTATCTTTACTCGCCGAGCTACCCAGGTCCATCTTATCTATTTATTTAGGCAAATTATGTTTAATGTATTTTCTTTGATTCACAAATTGGCCACAATCCAAGCACAAATTTTGAAATAAATTGAAATGAAGTAAAACTGCAGTGAAGATTGAACATTTGGAAGTATATATGACATTATATGGATTGATTTGTCTTTACACACCAAATTTTCCCATTTAATAGGATTCATTATTTTGGTACTAAACAAGTGGTAATATTAGAAATAGGAAATCGACGTCTGGATTACAGGGTTTACGTCATCATGACAATGAAGTTGTAAGGTTTTGGAGTCTATAACATTACACACACACACACACACACACACACACACACACACAGTTTGTAAGCGATTCACACTTAAACATGTTAACACGCATATAGATTATGTCTTGTGGCAATACTTTTGAAATAGTATTTTAACGATTACGAGTTGGCCCCATTCACTTCTATTGTAAGTGCCTCACTTGAACCCAGATTTTTTAATTTTTAAAGAAAAGGAGGGAGAAGTCGAAATACATTTTTGCGATAATCAACATTATGCAACAAGTGCTGTCGATTCATCTACACCTCCCGGGTCCGTGCAGTGATTCTTGCCTTTTCCCAGATAATTTCAGCACGTCACTGTGTCCTTCCCACAAAGTTGCGAAACAGCGGAGCGTCCGCGAGAGCGAACGGACACACGAGAGCCGCGTCTGAAGGTAAGATCAGCTTATACTCTTCTGTGTACAAGTTTTCAGTTTCCTTAGCATTGCTCTGTTTAAATGTTGGAATTGAGCTGTGAGCGCTTTCAGAATGAGCAACAAACACAAGACCAAAAATAGCACCCGCTTCCTTCACAATACGCTCGCGACGCTTAAATTAACCAATGAGGGAAAAAAGAAAACATGTTTGTACCGTTATAGTCATACAAACGGTGACGGAATGTTCACAGTTTTCTTGCTATGTTGGACTTTTGACTTTTTTCCAGTGATACCTGTAACATAAACTCATAACTCTTTCTTCTTGGGAAAGTTTAACTTATGACGAATGACCAGACTTTACCATTTAAACACTCAAAATGAATTTACTCTTCCTTTCCTTCATATTTCTATCTCGTGCCAAGTGCCAGGGTGGCAACAACTGCTTACCTATTAGAATCGCCTGATTTCCATTCATCCATTTACAGCTGAAGCATTTCTAATGCTGTAAAATGTTGTGAGACCACCGCTGTTTTGACACATGGCTGTGGGGGAGGTAAATACTTAAGTATTTCGAGACTTTAGTTCGTTTTTGCCTCGTGCTTTGGCTGTGTCCTATAAGTTGAAAAGCCGAGCTGCCTACGTAGACAGCAGTTTTGGGCATCAATCAGTTCTTTTATAAAGTTGCCCAATCGAGTACATCAGCGTTCTAATTTCTAATTCAAATGTTCGAATTTTACCTGCACGAAATGAAGCTGCGAATGTGTTTATATTCGGTCACATTTCCATTCACCGGCGCAGTTATTATGAGTCACAGTTTAGTCACGGCTTGACAATATTTATGGGGAGTCTAGACAAGCATTTATTAATAGCAGTCTCGTTTGACATTGTTCGCCTGAAACGATTTAATAAACAGAAATGACGCATTTGAAGAGTGGAGTGTGCCTCAAGTTTCATGTATACCAGTCAAACAAACATTAAACATAATTTACTACGATTTTTAATTAAGATAAGATATTTGGTCCATAGGAAAAAGGAAGTTTTTTTTTTTTTTTTTAGTTTGGATAAGCAGAAAGGCGCTTTAGGGCTTGAGATCCAGCACTAACAGGGCTCATCTGCTACTTCCTTGAGACACGTTCTTCGCCCGAAATTCCCTTGCCAGACCAGCTGTACTCAGCTTGCCTAATACTACACAACAGCGCATCAGATCACACAACCCGTAGATCCTCTTAAGCCAGTCAAATTGTTTTGTTTTCTTAATTACACATGCTTTCTGCCCTCCAGATTGCATATACTATGTGTAAGCACCTTTACCAGCCTATAACAGGTTGTTTGGTTTCAGCATGAGAGCATTTTTTAGTTGGTTTCCAAACCCAACTGAAAATTTGAAGAATGGACTGGTCGTTTTTTTCCCCCATGAAATTACAATAATAGATACTGAAGCATTCAAAATTAAAAGGGACACAAAAGCTTCATAAAAGTATAATGAATGTGGTCCATGAGACTTCACTACTAAATCTTGCAGGACTGAAGAAAGTAAGTCATGAAGGTTTTGAAATGGCATAGGATTGAGTAAATAATGATAGAATGTCATTTTTGGGTGAACTATTCCTTTAAGTAATTACATTTTTTTTGTCATAAGTCATGAAACCTCATTATGATCTACTGTAAATAAAGAGGTAATGATTTGTTGGGGTGGTCGACTAATTGACTACACTCAATTAGTGGGGTCAACTATTAACATTTGATATTTTTAGTTGTGGTGTTTTGTTTTTCTCCCCAATTTGGAATGCCCAATTCCCAATGCGCTCTTAAGTCCTTTTGGTGGCGTAGTGACTCGCCTCAATCTGTTTCTGCAAAGACATAGTGCGTGTGGAGGCTTCATGCTATTCTCCACGGCATCCATGCACAACTCATCACGCAGAACCCACCGAGAGCAAGAACCACATTATAGCGACCACAAGGTTACTCCATGTGACTCTACCCTGCCTAGCAACCAGGCCAGTTTGGTTGCTTAGGGGCTGGAGTCGCTCAACACACCCTGGAATCGAACTCACGACTCCAGGGGTGGTAGTCAGCGTCTTCACACTCTGAGCTACCGTAGCTATGGGTTACACAATTATCAAATTAATTGAGAGACGTGTTTTTGCATGATGATAGCTTGCTCTGCTTAACAGTGAATAACAGTCAGCACAGTAAAACCCTCTGCAAAAGTTCATCTCTTTAAACTTTAGGCTTCATCTTTTTTATGCACTGTTGTTACAGCAAAACACAGCATCGGGGGGGGGGGGGGGGGGGGGGGGGGGGGGGGGGGTACTGCTTAAATAGTTACAGTAAAAAAGGTTTAAACTATTGGATGTAGTGAATGTGTAAATGTGTACCTACGATAATATCTTGCAGCACTACGCTTTTGTATGCGCAGCAAGGATCCCCCTGAAGGATTCCCTGTATTATTGAATCGTTCTGTGTTCAGGATGCGCATAAGCAGTTTTAGCACGCTTTGTATTATAGCCTTTCTTATTTCTTACATTTATAGTTTTGTGCAGTAAGATGTTATAGTTATTTAGCTTTTTGTTGTTGAATAATTGTTAGTCAGCACGTTGAAGTGCTGCACTTAGTGTCCATATATCCCTCTGAAACAAGTCTGATTGCGGTCATGTGCACATAACAGAGCCTAATTAAACATTATTATTATTATTATTAACTCAGACAAGTCGTTCAAACAACCAACCAACTAGTCGATTATGAAAACTGATAGTTTTGCACATCCCTATAAAGAGGTCAGATAAACAAGATTCAGCTCAGATAAACTAGATTATAAGCTTTTTATTTTCTTGCCCTGCTTAAGTTAAAATCCTACACTTCCTCAAAGCCATGTTGTTTGAGCAATTTCAGAGCAAGTCCAAACAGAGTGTCTGGGATTTTGGCATCAAAAGAAAAAGATGACCACAACTGAGAGTTTTTATTTCAAAGGAACAATATTATTTGTTGGACATTTGTGGGATTTCTGCATATTTAGCTCTTCAAGGTATACCCAGTTGCTCTTACCAGTTACTCCAATCCAGTTTCCCCATACTTGCTCAACAGACACAAAATGGTTGACATCTGGAATTTGTCTAATTGAGATGCTGTAACTCACCATAAGCACTGACTGGTTTTATAAACTCCTTTGGTGTCAAATTCTCGCTAAAAGACACAGAAGCATTCCACAAAACATCCTCTGGTTTCATGGTCAGAGTTTACACTGCTAACCTGTAATATCGAGCTGCCTTAAGGTAAATGATGTCTGCGGGTCTCTACCAAAGGGCCAAGTTTTCAGAAAAGAGCTTTGGAAAGTCACCTTTTGCGTCACCGGGGGGGGGGTAGTCTCTCTACATGATGCAATGCCCACCCTTGCCCACCAATAGACATGCCCCCACACCTTCCCTCTTGGCTTGCTTTATTCCTTTAAGTAGTAATTCCTCATTGTACTCATTGTCAGTAAATAATTGGAACTACCAACTAAGGCCAGACAAGGCTTTTATTTCCTGCTAGAGTTAGAAAATGTATATATACTCATCAGTGCAGGGTTAAGGCTAGGATATAATTTGATTTTCAGCAAGCCATTACATGTGCAATTTTGAGCACTCTCGCCTTTCCTAGAACAGTTTTTGATCCCGAGGTCTATGACACTATGACCTTTTTCTGATAATCTTTAGTACAGTCAACTTAAGTTGCATATGCTGATGCTGTTCTATTTTCTAAAACACATGTCTACAAAAATGTGGCTGCACGCGGACAGTCCGCGCTGACTGTGCTTTTTGACGAAATTTACATCATGCGCATTGTGCTAGCCATAGTGGCAAACAGAAAAGCAAAGTATACTTTGGCCTTAAGTTTACAACAGCTGGCACTGTGTTGATGACGAAGTGCATTGTAGCTGCATGCAGAAAACGGAAGCAGAAATTAGTCTTCTGGCCTTTCAAAGTATATTCTTTTTTTCATACTTTGTTTTGTACAGACACATGATGCTACAACCCCCCCCCCAAAAAAATAGCCTGATCTCAGGAACATTACATGGCCATGGCAACATTTTAGTAAAATGAAATTACTAGCTTCCTTACAGGTTTTGCTGCAGTTTCTTAGTGAAATGTCCAGCGGGTAGCGTCAAAAACGAGTGAAATGGTTTTTAAGGTAAATATTAGATTTATGTTATAATGGTTATAACTTATATTAAGTTTAAATTTGTAAAATGTACCCCCCTAACAAGGTAATACAATATTTAAAAAAAGTAATGTGTCTGAATAACTCGATCATAACTGAACTAACCAGCGGACCAATCATCGCATCTGAAATGTTGCTCCTGTCATCCTGAAATAACGGTGTCCAGAAAACTAAAAGCCTGCAAAGAGTTTGCAGAACAAATAAGTCAAATACAAACTTTAACTGTGCCAAAGAGGAGGTTAATTGACACGTTTGAAAAATAAATTATAGATCCGCACATCAAAGACATTAGGAAGGAGGAACGCAAGGAGGAACGCTCCTCTTTGGCACGGTACTCCCAGAACTGTGTGGCGCGCTGTCACTCCCAGACATAAGACTAGGAATGTGACAGTATCAAATTTTCACGTCACGATTATTGCTGAAGCTTTTATTTAATTAAATGTGCAGTTGTAGCACCTCTAGTGTTCATTTTACCAGGAAACTGAAGTGAAACGTAGAAGGCGGCACGCGAAAGTCAATTTGCAGAAATTTTGTTAAATGTTCATTTTATGAGAATAGGTTGATAAATACTGGGCTGCATGTGCTCTGTGCTGATGTTGAAATTTGTGTCACATGCGGAAAACCAAAGTATAATGTTGGATCCCTACAGGACAATAAAATGGTTGTGAATGGAGATTATCTGCTGAAAATACTTCATGATGAGGCATCTAAGCTTGCTGGCAAACCTCATTTGATTTAATTTAGAATAGGAATTATTTTAATTGTTGTAGTCACAACAACTGACAGAAAAATTGACTGCCAATTTGTGTGTAATTGAGCATATTCCTTAAAGATTTACAAGTAAATCCCTGCCAACAACACACTGGTAATAGTCACAAGGATAAATAGGGGACCATAATTCCTTGCCTGGTAACATGGTAGCTATTTCCTATTATACTTAAAGGGACTGTTTACCCAAAAATCCATATTTTGTCATCATTT
Source organism: Moxostoma hubbsi (assembly GCA_032164185.1). Taxonomy (NCBI): domain Eukaryota; kingdom Metazoa; phylum Chordata; class Actinopteri; order Cypriniformes; family Catostomidae; genus Moxostoma; species Moxostoma hubbsi. Next base: position 16,769,099 of record JAVLUX010000049.1, on the reverse strand, counting down.
GCTCATCCTCATGGTGTTTTAAACCACTATGAGTTTATTTTCTATACTCACCAAGCACTTTATTAGGAATACTATGGTCCTAATACAGTGCCCGACGTGGTGCTTTGCTGTTGTAGCCCATCCGCCTCAAGGTTCGATGTGTTGTGCATTCTGATGCTATTCTGCTCACTACAATTGTACAGAGTGATTATCTGAGTAACCGTAACCTTTCTGTCAGCTCAAACTAGTCTGGCCATTCTCTGTTGACCTTTCTCATCAACAAGGCATTTTCGTCTGCAGAACTGCCACTCACTAGATGTTTTTTTCTTGTATTTGGCACCATTCTGAGTAAACTCTAGAGCAGGGGTTTTGACATGGAGTGCCATTTATTATGTTACTGGTCTATGGCTGTCAAATGGCAATGGCTTGTCAAATGCATTTTCACTGGCCCAACACAAAAATGACAAATAGCTGCTGTTACCATCGTGGCTTTAAAAAAATATATCTGAAGATAAACATTATATTAACCTCAGCCGTCCTGCACTTTCACACACGTGTTTTTAAGCAAAGAGATCTTTGGAGCAAATGATGGGTTTTTGGTCACCTGTTTAGTCATGCAACTTTTGGCCGTGTGTAGTGTTTTCACACACAGGATCAAAGATTTAATCACCAAGTTAAAGATTTGATTATTGGCTAAATTTAATAAACATGAATCCCTGAGAGAACAGACTAAATCGGTTGTGATGTGTAATACAGGTAGATATTAGGCCTAATCTGTGAATTAAGAATTTGTATATAACATGAAATCAGACAACCCAAACAAGACAAACACTGACTGATATACAAAGTACAAAAACAAAAATACCTGTGTGGTCCAGAAATGAGACATGTAACAGGTGTTTTATGAGGATGATATGAAGTAGACCGTTTATTATCTTCACCCTGCAGCTGAATAGTTCTGATAATAATGACCTAATAGCCATAGTGATCTTGCTTCTTTTCATATGAAACGCCATTATCAGATCAAATTAATGTTTACATTTTGATAAATTACTTAATTAAATGTATACTCACATTTTGGATACTGTGCAGCTTGTGATTTCCAGGCATGTGTATAAACGGGGTTTAAGTTATTTACACTTACGTTTATTTTGTGCTTCATCTCTATTTCTATTATTATGTCAATCGCACCTGCAAAATTCTAAGATTTTATCTCCAGGTTTAATTAATAGTTTGAAAAGTCTCCCATGAGGCAGGTTTATGTTTTCTCTTTTAATTGTTTAATGTAATTTTGAGTGTGACTATGAAGTTTAAGGATGGTAACCTGTATGCTGGGTTGGAAATCTCAAGGATTAATAGTGGTGTTTTCCTTATTACAACATGTTGTGTTTTGAAAGCAAAAAGAAACAAATGAGGCTGTCATCCGCGCAGCCTGAGCGAAGCAAAGCGGGTGCATTTACTAGTGTGATTAACCGATAGTTACATGCTGTCGGCTCGTGATGCACGAATGGCTTGCACGTGCTGCACTAGTCTGTTGGATATATTGCAGTCTCGTCACATTTTAGCTTTTTGTTTATTCTCCCATTCAGCTCATGAAAACATGCTTTGTGATCATGAGGAAGGATTACATTAAGATTGGAATGCAGGTGCGGAATTTAGATAAATAAAATAGTCTACTCTCTCGCCGTTGCTGGCGTGTCAGTGATTACCCCTTTGCGTGCCAATGCTGGCACTCGTGAATAGGCTGCCGACCCCTGCTTTAGAGACTGTTGTGTGCAAAAATCCCAATATCAGCAGTTACAGAAATGCTCAAACCAGGCTGCCTGGCATCAACAAACATGCCACGGTCAAAATCCCTGATTTTATGCATTGCACTGCTGCCACATGATTGGGTGATTAGATAATTACACAAATAAGTTTGTGTACATGTGTTCCTGATAAAGTGCTCAGTGAGTGTGTAAAACAAAAGATGTTTAAATGTTATTAAAAAAACGGAAAAAGCTGTAATGAAAAATGAATGTTGATTGAGGCTGTCACTCTATGTAACCTCTCATTTTGTGTTCCACATAGGAAAGAAAAGGGGTTTGGAACACCATGAGAATGAGCTAATAATGACAGAATTGTATTTTTGTGAAAAATGATTGCGAAACCAAATTAAAACGGGTGAGTAAATTATTTTAGACTTTTCATTTTGGGTGAACTGTCCCTAGTGTATGTCCTTGGCCATAAAGAAAGGTTTAGAAACAAATAAAAGTTTTGAAATGGAATCATGAATGGAATCCTTTGACCTTTTAATAAAAGATTTATGGGTTCTTAGAAAGTGAGCATGGTTTAATGAGCCTCTGCTTTTTAAAAGCTGATGGCACTTGCTGCTACACATTTTGCATCTAAAACCATGGTCATAATTCAGTTTAGAATCTTGTCTCAAAGCTGGTTCTTTGGGTTGCATGTTTTCACAGAGGCCCCATTACAGGTTGCAAAAAGCAACAGAAATTTAAAGATTGTGATGCAGACTAGTTCCTCTAAGCTAAGCTAATTTTCCAATAGGAAGAAAAACATTTATACAGAGCATCTTGGTCAAAATCAGAATGGTGTGTATAGAGCCCTAAGGACAGGATAAATGAAACTCATCTTGAGTCATTTTCCCAGGGTTATAAGGCCAGATGTTGGTTATAGACCCAAAGAGAAAAGCCACATTGACTGAGGGTTGGGAGAAAATCCTCATATGTAAACACTGATGCTTCAGTTGAATAAACAGATTCTGTATTTGCCAGGAAACCCTAAGTTAAGAAAAAAGGCAGGGGATGAAATGGAAGTTTGTGATTTACTGTCTTTTCAAGTTACTCAGTGTCTGGCTGACAGTGAAAAATATGGGTTGGGGGAAGGGGGTCTCTTTCATGTAGTGAGCTGAAAAGGATAGAAGTTCAGTGTTTGAACGCAAAAGAGGACCTTTGATATCTGAGAACTACATAACTCTTTGAAAGGATAAACTGTGATTTAAGTCAGTATGGCCAAACGCTTTGATGATTATTTCAGCTTGGCTATTGTTGTGTCAAAAAATCTTTCTTGTGAAGCTTCTCACCATGCTGTTGATTCAGTTACTGTTTGAACACCTTACGCGTACTTCAATGAATGGACACATCCACACCCAAAGTTATATTTCAATGGTGCCTTTTCATCTTTCCATTTGGAATGTGTACTTGAAAGAATCTATGCAACGTAAGTTCAAGTATTTCCAAATCCATGGCATTAAGGGGATAGTTCACCCAAAAATGCAAAATCTGTCATCATTTACTCACCCTTATGTTATTCCAAACAAGGGGTGTAATGGTTCTTGGTACATTTACAATACAGGCACTGTTTGCAGACATCACTCGAGTGCGCAAGTTCTATTTACTGGTAATATATTTCAATAACGCATGGGTTTAAAACTCGCATGCAAGTTCTTCCTGTTTCCTCACACCGCTGTAATCTATCACAAGCGTCAATAATGCGCTTTGATTAATGGCATTAAAATTCCATTATAGTAATACATTGATACATGATTAATCATTTACAGCAACATCACCCAGGGAAAGAGCCACGGGTGAGCCGAAACTGCACACACTCCCTTCCATTTTTAAGTAGGCACTCGGTACTAATTTGGACAGACATGAAACAATAACTAAAGTGGTTGGGGTGTTCATGTGGGTTCCCTTATGACTCAGTATACTTGACATTGCATTTGCTTACGCATATGGGGATTGTCCATCCACACAACCTAGTTAAAACCTCTCTACAATAATGCCAATATTCTAATATTGTCTATGGTGTTGGAGCCCCGCACTTTTAGGCACGAAGCTGTCCACTATAAAAGCAGGCGTACAAACACCATTCCTCTGAATTTTCTTCCTTCAAGACAGCAATTCATCTCTCGTCTAGAAGCCCTCTACTGCTTCAACGTCGACTACATGAGCCAGCTAGTGGGATCTTCATGGCAACTAAAAGACCCTGTTCCCCTGCAGTGCACTGGCGATCATCACTCCGTCTCGCCGCTTGCCGCTTCGTTGGTAAACGGGCCGCTTCAGCATCCTGATTCCCAGCAGTTGTGCATATATATATATATATATATATATATATATATATATATATATATAGAAGGGGTGTTAGTGAGGCTAGCAGGGGGTGCTCACCCTGCAGTCTGTGTTACCTAACACTCCACTGTAGTGACGGGGACACTATAGAGGAAAAAGGCACTGTCTTTCAGATGAGACGTTAAACCGAGGTCCTGACTCTCTGTGATCATTAAAAATCCCAGGGCACTCTTGTAAAAAGTAGGGCTGTCACCTGGTGTCCTGGCTAAATTCCCCACATTGGTCCTTACCAATCATGGCTTCCTAATAATCCTCATCCATGAATTGGCTCTATCACTCTACTGGTGAGCTACTGGTGCACTATGGCTGCCGTCCCATCATCCAGGGGGATGCTTTGAGTGTAGTGCCAGAAAAGATCTATACAAATGTAATGTTCATTCATATATCTAAAAGAGTCATTACATGTTCACATTTTTTAAAAGATGTCATTCCGAAAGTGTTTGTTGTGCGAGAGGCGCATCCCACCATCAGATTAGCATGAGAGCTGGATTCACTGTCTGGGCCCGCAGAGTCAGCTGTCATGGAGACAGACTGCCCTCACTGTAAGGGCATGAGTCTGAAGATACTTTGCTTGTGAATCACCTTCATTCTGAGGGACGATTCAGTCTCCCACACCCTCCCAGCAACTTCTTCTGTGACACACAAGGAGGAACAGCAGGGCCACAAGGTCAAGCAGGATCAGTTTGAGGTGGAACTCATGCCAGGACACGCCCTGCTAGCCCCTCAATCTCCACATAATGCATCTATGCTGATACATTATGTGCGTGATGAGCACAGCCTCGTCTCGTTCGGTGGTTCTGATGCTGGGGATGATGACAATGTCATGTCTCTCGCTGCATCAGGTGAGTGGTCAGTTGATGATTCTACCGCCTCTTCTCCCAGCAATGGCGTGAAGCGTATTCGCGCAACTGACAAGGAGATGCTTTCCATCCTTTCAATGGCAGTCGAAGAGCTCTATATCGAGTAGTCTCCTCCAGAGGAACCTACACAGTCTTGCCTTGATGAATGGTTCTTGCAATCGTGATGCCGTTAAGCGACCGTGTCTCATAGATCTGCCCCGTTCTTCCCTGAAGTTCATAATGAACTGTCAAAATCCTGGTGCATGCCCTATTCATCTTGCCCACGCAGCGATTACATCCTCTCCAAGTGGATCATGTTGAAGAAAATGGTTATGCCCAACTACCGCCTGTGGAGGAGGCTGTAGCGTCACACATCTGCCCAGCGAGTAGTACGGCATGGAAATAATGCCCCATTCATCCTTCCATGCTCTGTAGACTGACATCCGCAATGGCTGGAAGTGGATACTCAGCAGTGGGCCAAGCTGGTTCAACACTCCATGTGAAGGCGGTGCTCCAGGTCTTTCAAGCCAAGCTCCTCAAGCAAATGGACACATAAGTTTACAATCCAGATACATTCAAAGAACTCTGCGCCACTACGGACTAACCGCTGCATGCCACGAAAGTAACTGCACAGGCCATTGGCAAGTCAATGGGCAACCTGGTTGTTCTGGATCATCACATCTGGCTTGACCCTCATGAGGTCCATTCCTTATCCTATTCCCACACTTCTCCCCTATCATTTCCTATCACCTCTCCACTGTGCTCTCACTAATAAAGCCAGAAATGGACAAAAAAAATAGGGAGAAATAAAGTAATTTTTTAACTATCCCTTTTTTCTACAAGAATTGAATAGATGTACTTTAAAAGGTGAAAGCAGTCAAATGTGAAATCCTGGACTGGTTATATATGGTCACATACTGCCTGCGCTTTGTATAGACAGAGAGGGCTCCTGAATGATTGTATTTGTGCCATATTTCCAAATTGCGTTTCCTGTGTGACAGAATTTTCCACCCAAGGATTGACTGGATTGCTGCGTCTGCAATCGTGGAACCATTTGTTCCATTACCCCACCACCTCCAGGCCTTCAGCTAATTATGGGCTTTACTGATTATGTGATTTCCTTTTGCAATGGAAGGAGAACAATACTTTGGGATGCTACTGTCTACAGTTTCCAGATTGCTTGATGGAACTCTGGTTAAATTTCTGACCTTGAAAAAGCTTGTTTACAAAGTATCTATGGAAACAACTTGCATCAGCTCCCAGTGTGACAAATCTTATGTTCTTTTCTAACTCAATAGATCTGCTTTACTGTCACTCATTGGGAGTTTGTGTTTTTCTAAGTTTAAGACTTTGTCTTCATGAAAAGAAATATTTTCTGCACAATTTTGCTTACAAGTGTTGAAATATTGGTCTGTCACTAATGCTTATTTTTAGTAAGTGTCTTGTCAGTCAGGCCATGACTCTTTGGTTCATAAGCTAACCTAAAGTTTTGCAATACAGAGGTACTGACTTTTTACAGTTACATAGTTGATGCCCAACAGATTGATTGACTGATTCATAGCATAATAAACAGCCTTAAGAGCGGTTGTCTCATGAACTGGAAGTGGTGAGTGATGACTTCTCTGAAAATGTAATCATTCCTTCCTTGTGCTAACATAATCCCTAATAAACCAACCTCTCATAGATTGATGGTAATAAACTGAGTCATTGCAATGAAGAGTCGTCTATGGGGACGTAGGAATCTAGACACATTGTGTAAAGGTTAATTTGTGAGAGGATTTCTGTTGCAAATGGGGGCATTAAAACTATCAATAGAATATAATTTTAGTGTAGCTACATTGAATCATGCATCTCATCTTTATATTATGTTTGATTAATTGTCTTTACAAGGACTTTCCTTTAAGATGGATGGTATTTTTAAAACTTGAAAGCCACATATTGCTTTAGAAAAAGAAAAAGTATAGATTCATTTTAGAATTTTTGAGCTAGTACCTTTGGTCAAAGAGCTCATTAATGCATCAGTTTGCCAATGTTGTTTGCCTGAAAACAGGTGCTCTCTGAAGCTCACCTCAGCAGAACCTGCTCACTGAAGTGAAAATATCATTGGATCTGGCAACCACGTCCACCTTTATCTGGACTTGAGCCATAGATACAAGAACAGAAAGCATGTTCTTATTGACCAACAGGGGAGAAACTAACGAAATGTTGTGAGGCTATACTAAAAAAAAAATAGTTCACCCAAATATTCTGTTGTCATTTACTCATCTTCATGTCATTCCAAACCCATATGACTTTCTGTCTCCATGGAACACAATAAAAATGCTGACGATGCTCTTTTTTCCACACAATGACAAATGGTGAATAGTGACTGAGGCTATCATCCTTTTGTGTTCCTCGAAAGAAAGTAAGTTATTCAGGTTTGAAACAACATGAGCGGGAGTAAAAGATAATTGATTATAGCTCTATTATAACTTTGTAAACGGACTGATTGATAGACAACTCTTTTATTCAACCAAGAGCTTTCACATCTTGTGTGGCAAGGGTTTGGCTGTTCACTGAAGAACAGCTGTGAATTTGGTAGTGAGGTAGGGGAAGGGTTGTAGAGGTCGAGAGCTGGACCTGCACGTATGGATTTTGGCCTCAGGGTGGGGAGGGAGTGGTGTTAGAAAGGCCTGTCCTTATGTGCAGGTTAACCTGATCTGGGCCATTATTGCCATGTCTTTTTGGTTAGAGAAATGAAATGGCACAGTATATGGGGTGGATGGGCTAGACAAGAGGTGGGGATGGAGGAAGTACAGTCCTGAGGTGGAACTGATGTGAATGCATTCTTTGTTTCATATCAGTGTTGGACTTCTGTGCTGGGGGCTGTGTTTAGTGTTGTATAGGACTGAGAAGAATGCAGGATTTCATTCCATTTGCAAGGGGAGGATTTCTGTCCTGTGCAGGGGGGTTTCCATCATGCAGATTGGGGATAAGAAGAATGAGAGGTATAATGGAAGAATGAGGGTGAGAATGGATTAAAAGGTAGCTGAAGAGTAAGCTTACAGCTATTGAGGAGGTAATGACCACTGTATGTCTACTTTTGAATAAAACTGATTAGATTTCTCCTTTTTCTTGTCCTTTTGATCTCATTATTTTCTTACCTTTCCACCTCCTTTCCCCTCCAGCCTGATATTGCCTCACAAATTTTGTACACCGTGAACGATATTTGTGTGTATGTGTGTAGTCCGGCTACTTTGAAAGTTCAAGGATGGTGAAGTCATGCTGTAGCTACCTTGAGAGGAATTCCAATGTTTGGTGTTTGCAAAGGCCTATTAAATGCAGATAAATTCACTATGCTTCACATATTTCTACATTGCTACAATAGTGCCACATTTTTCCTTCTCATTCATTTATGAAAGATATGCTAGTGAGAATAATCAAATCTAAATGCAAATATAGGTATAATCATGGGACGTTTCAATACATGTAAAGAAAGTATTGCGATTTATTGTATTTAGTACAATGAAGACACAAAATATCTTTATATTATTACACTGATCTGATTTGTCAATCACATTCTACAGTCAAATATATATATATATATATATATATATATATATATATACACTACCGTTCAAAAGTTTGGGGTCACTTACTCATTCTTTATTTATTTATTTATTTCACATTTTAGAATAATAGTAGTCAGCAAAACTATGGAATAATAGAAATGGAAATATGGGAATTATTTTGTGACCAAAAAATCCAAAATAAATCCAAAACTATGTAATATTTTAGCATCTTCAAAGTAGTCACCCTTTGCCTAGATTTTGCAGACATGTACTCGTGACATTTTCTCAACCAACTTCTTGAGGAATCACCCCGGGATGCTTTTTAAACAGTATTGAAGGAGTTCCCATCTATGTTGGGCACTTATTGGCTTCTTTTCTTCATATTTTGATGCAAGTCATCCATTTCAAAAACTTTTTTTTTTTTAGGAAATTTTAGATTTGTAATTAAATAAATGTATATGTTTTGGCAGAATAATATTTTGTCTACAAAGTTAATTTCAAACTTTTAAGCATACACCTTCAGATCAAAAGATTTTTAAGATCATGAGAAACATTTCAGACAAGTGACCCCAAACTTTTGAACGGTAGTGTGTATATATATATATATATATATATATATATATATATATATATATATATATATATATATAAATAATGATGTCCATGGCAACAAATCTCCTACACACTGCTAGTATCATGTCACTCCATGGTCTCTTTCATCTCACATAATGATATCATTTCTACTCAAAGCAATATTTAAAATCATCACTTACCTCATGTTGTTCCAAAGCTGTATAACTTTATATAATTTTTTTCATGGCGCACGAATGAAAAACCTTGCATGCTCCATGGAAGAAATGAAGTCAAACTGGTTTAGAACAACAAAAGTGAATAAATGATGACAGAATTTGCATTTTTGGGTGAAATGTCCCTTTAAAAATCAATCAAATTAGTCTCTTCCAGAACTTTCCAGTCATTTCATAGCACTCCATTAGTGCTTACGTACTTTTCTCTCGAGTGTCTATAAGATAACTGACTGTTCCTCTCCCGGGAGCTGCATAAAGCCTGAGTGTGAACAGACTCAGCAGATTGTGTGTCCGCACCTGAATCTGATACCATTGGGTGAGGGAAGTGTGGGATCTTACAGTTCAGAGAAGACAACCTTCTGGATCTGTAGAATGGATTGTGATCAGAACGATTAAATGGTTCTTGCTTTATGCATATCATGTATTGTGCTGTGTGGGCTGTTTGTCTTTGTGCAATTATATAGTTATGGCCTCCTATTCAGTTTCTGTTTGTGCTTACTTTTTTATATATATATATATATATATATATATATATATATATATATATATATATATATATTATTATTATTATTATTATATATTTTTTTTATTTATTTTTTCATTTTTTTAATGTGATCTACTGTATACTAGTACAGTGATTCTGTCATGATCACCATGCCTGCAGCTTTATAATCTTTACTAAATAATTGCTTATTAATTCACAATTTTCTACCGTATATATAATTATCAGTACATTTTGTAAGTACATATGATAACATTTTCTATGTGAACATAACACAAGCTTAGACACACATAATGCACTTAATTTTTTTATTACTAATTCCACATTTTAGAATGATAGTAAAGTCCTCTAAATTATCTTATATTTTAGCTTCTTCAAAGTAACCACCTTTGCATAGATTACAGATCTTTTAATGAAAAATTGTGTTTTTTAAAACAAATTAATAAGCGCAAACAAATAATTGTCTACAAAACCAATTCCAAGCATTTTAGCATAAGCCTATAGATTAAATGTTTTTTTAAGACCATGAGAAACATAAATTCACTCAGATGTATGTGACCTTTCTGACCTAATATTTGATATTACATACAGATGTTTTATGCAGAACAACTTGAGAAAAAACTGTCAAACCGCTGCCTGTCTTTGAGGTAAGGTTAGTCACATAATTGGGACCAAGTACTTAGGTCAGAGGTCACACTAATGAATGCACTGATAAGATTAATGCTCCCAGGTCATGCGACTGTGGTGTGATCTCAGTTAAGAAAAGATTTACACCAAGGTCCCTTAATTAAGACCAGAATACATCATGGTGGAGTCTAAAATAAAAACTTGATTCCACAAAAAATTGTGGAATGTTGTCTTTGCTGGATTAGAGTTCTTGTCAACTCAGTGTCATCTCGCTTTTAGCCAAACCCGTGTTGAGCATCTTTTGAGGTTTTTGGTTGGACTTCCAATGTTGCTTGTGGTTTTGATGTCACTATGGAGAAAAACTTTTCCCTGATTTAGCTCGGACACTCAGGCTGTTGTTAAGGGTGTTTCTGAGTCTCTTAAGACCTGATAATAGCTTAACTGAAAGGGCTTGATTCCTCACTATATCAAGTTACTAGCATCGGTTCAATGTACACAAAGCCTGTTTTGTGTGGTAATAATGCCCTTCAGTGCCATTAAAGCTTATCTGTGGGGGCAGAGGGGGGTGTGGGATTGAATAGGTCTGAGATTGTAGAGCACGGAGTGAGGACAAACAGTGGTGTCAAAAGATCTTCCATGTCATAACTCCCCATGAACACACTCAAATACACACAAATTAAGCAAAAAAAAAAAAAAAATCAACTGATCTCATGCTTAAGAGTTAGAGCATGTTTACAATAGGTAATTAAGGATTAGTTTAGTTAACTAGTTAACCATTCACAGCGCTTCACTTTTTCCACATTTTGTTATGTTACAGCCTTATTCTAAAATGGATTCAATTAATTATTCTCCTCAAAATTAAACAAACAATACCCCATAATGTCAATGTGAAAGAAGTTTGTTTGAAATCTTTGCAAATTTATTAAAAATAAAAAACAAAACAAAAAATCACATGTACTTAAGTATTCACAACCTTTGCCATGACACTCAAAATTGAGCTCAGGTGCATCCTGTTTCCACCGATCATCCTTGAGATGTCTCTACAACTTGATTGGAGTCCAACTGTGGTAAATTCAGTTGATTGGACATGATTAGAAAGGCACACACCTGTCTAACAAGGTACCACAGTTAACAGTGCATGTCAGAGCTCAAACCAAGCCATGAAGTCCAAGGAATTGTCTGTAGACCTCCGAGACAGGATTATATCGAGGCACAGATCAGGGGAAGGGTACAGACAAATTTCTGCAGCATTTAAGGTCCCAATGAGCACAGTAACCTCCATCATCCATAAATGGAAGAAGTTTGGAACCACCAGGACTCTTCCAAGAGCTGGCCGCCCAGCCAAACTGAGAGATCGGGGGAGGAGGGCCTTAGTCAGGGAGGTGACCAAGAACCCAATGGTCACAACAAGACTTTCACCTACTGTTGCACTTGTGTACATAGTAGTGTGACAGTAAAGTGATTTGATTTGACAGAGCTCCAGCATTTCTCTGTGGAGAGAGGAGAACCTTCCAGAAGAACAACCATCTCTGCAGCACTTCACCAATCAGGCCTGTATGGTAGTGGCCAGACGGAAGCCACTGCTCCGTAAAAGGCACAAGACAGCCTGCCTGGAGTTTGCCAAAAGGCACCTGAAGGACTGCAGACCATGAGAAACAAAATTCTCTGGTCTGATGAAACCTTTGGCCCGAATGGCAAGCGTCATGTCTGGAGGAAACCAGGCACCGCTTATCACCTGGCCAATACCATCCCTACAGTGAAGCATGGTGGTGGCAGCATCATGCTGTGGGGATGTTTTTCAGCGGCAGGCACTGGGAGACTAGTCAGGATCGAGGGAAAGATGAGTGCAGCAATGTACAGAGACATCCTTGATGAAAACCTGTTCCAGAGTGCTCTGGACCTCAGACAGGGGCGGATGCACATCTTCCAACAGGACATTGACACAGCCAAGATAACAAAGGAGTGGCTACGGGACAACTCTTTGAATGTCCTTGAGTGGCCCAGCCAGAGCCCAGACTTGAACCCGATTGAACATCTCTGGAGAGATCTGAAAATAATGAATTTAATCCATTTTGGAATAAGGCTGTAACAACAAAATCTGGAAAAGGTGAAGCTCTGTGAATACTTTCCGGATGCACTGTATAGTTTTATATTTTTAGTAGCAGTGCTTTAATTAGCTAGTGTGCTGACAGCATGCTGTGCTTTAGCTGTTACACAGTTTGTACTGTTAAACCCACTTGATCAATTTGTTTAACTCGAGTCTGAAGGAATATAAAGTCATCTTCATGTGTCTAAACTCCTGAAGAGAAATATTCCAGTATCTCATAACAGTTGTACCGCACATGCGCCAACCACCTGTTGTGATCCCTGCATTCTGTTCCATTCCATTGTGCTTCTGCTAGCTGTTTTTTAAAGAAATACAACGTTTTATGTAAACACCTGTTAAAAAAAACGTGTTTGATAAGGGTCAGGTGAACTAGAAACTGGCCTATTAACACATGGCTTCCTTAAGACAGATTAGTTGACTTGTCATTTAGGCAGCCCAACGACAATCGGCATCAATAATCAATAGACACAATTTGAATACATTGTGGAGTACTTAAGTATTTTTAAAAGTTCAGAACATTGTTTGATTGAGTCAGCCAGTGCATAGACTAAGGGGTTGGCCTTTGTTTAGTCTGACTCATGACCTGGTAAAGGCACACCAGGTTTAAAGCAAACACATGTGGCTTTTAAGGGATAGTGGTAACAAGGGTCTGAAATTAACTCGCGTAACACAATCTGTCTTGCTGTTCTTAGTTTGCAGTGCCAGCATTCAAAGTAATGTTGAGTGTTTAATACAACTTTAGCTGTATTGATCGCATTTGTGGCATATTGTCGATTACCACTGGACCTAATATTGACATGTCCCTCAGTTTTTTTTTTTTAAGCAAAATGGTTGTTATTGTAATGCCTGCAAAAAAAGCCATGCACATTGAAGGTTTAAAACAAAAATGTGAAGCTTGTATTTTTCTTAAGCATGTACATGAATTATTCAGGAAAAATTGTGATAAACAAAAATATGTGCTTCGAGCATTCATATAGAAAATTGGTAGATAATCAAACTCAAACATTCTCCATTCAACTATTGGGTTCCATTAACAATGGTGGGCATTAATATGCTGCATTTTTGTGATAGTTCTCATACAATACACATAAAATTCAAGAATTACCTTGAGGTCTTGTTCTTGATTGAGGTGGGGAAATTTGTCATGGGAGGAGTGAACTTGAGGGGTTGTCTAGGCATTTGAACAACAGGATGGGGGTCCTGCAGAGATTGAATGGGATAGATCCATTATGAGCTCCTTTCAGGGCTGGAGGAATGGGATTTGGAGTGACTATTTGCACTAGGTGTAAATAGCACCTGCCACACTGTGTGGCTATGTACGCTCCAATAGTCTTGTAGAAACACACAAATCAAATACTATTTGTGCGGCTAGTGTCGCTGCAGTGGTTTGGGGTGTAACGATGGTATGGATGTGCTTTTGCTGTATGGACAACCCAGGTTCGATTCCACCTTATCTCCAACTTTTTCCCATTCTGTTTCCTGTCTACAATTCATTCATTCATTCATCTTCAACCGCTTATCCTGTACAGGGTCACGGGGGGCTGGAGCCTATCCCAGCTAACATTGGGCAAAAGGCGGGGTACACCCTGGACAGGTCGCCAGTCCATCGCAGGGCCACACATATACAGACACACACTCATACTCACATCCACACCTAGGGCAATTTTTGGAGACACCAATTAACCTAGCCTGCATGTCTTTGGATGGTGGGAGGAAGCCGGAGCACCCGGAGAGAACCCACGCAGACACGGGGAGAACATGCAAACTCCACACAGAAAGGCCGGGGCAACCGGGGTTTGAACCCATGACCTTCTTGCTGTGAGGCGACAGTGCTAACCACTGCACCACCGTGCCGCCCTGTCTACAATTTTAATATTTAATTTAATACTACCTATAATAATTAATAAAAAATTATATGAATGTTGATTTCCTCACAGTGATTTGGTGACGTGAAGGTCTGGAAGTTGAGAGAAATATTTGATCCAGGCAAAATTAACCATGGATTTACTATAGTAATATTGTAGCAACCATGTTTTTTTAGCAGAAGCCATAATTTTAATGCAATTAACCATGGGGTTACTACAGTAATATGGTGTTAAAATAGTAACTGTGTTTAAATTAGTGATATTATGGTTACTGTAGTAAAAACATAGTTGATTTTTGTAAGGGAAGGTTAGGGTTAGGTTTAGATTTGTGGAGTGTCAAGGTGGTCTTTGGCAACTTCAGGCACGTGGCAATGTTTTTGTTGGAAAGCAGCGGCTTTGTCCTGCCATGGACACCATACCTGTTTAATGTTTTCTACAAAGTAGACACAGAAATGTTAACCAGTTCTAGTCATTCTTTTAAGTCTTTAACTGTCACTCTAGAGTCCTTTTTTACCTCATGTGTGGTCATTGTTTGGTGTGCCCTTTGAGTCATCTTGTCTGGACGGCCACTTCTAGAGAGAGTAGCCACAGTACTAAAGCATCTCCATTTAATGACAGTTTGTCTAGCTGTGGACAGATAAATAGCTCTTTGAGTAACTTTTGTCCAGCTTTATGCAAGGCAACAATTCTTGATCGTAGGTCTGTGAATAGCAGACTCAAAATGTTTGAGTGCCTTTTTATAAGAAGAAAAAAGAAAAGAAAGAAAGCCTTTAGTATTGTCACACATTATACATATATTATTGCATATATACAGTGAAATTAATTTTTTCACATATCCCAGCTAAGCTGGGGTCAGAGTGCAGGGTCAGCCATGATACAGCGTCCCTGGAGCAGATAGGGTCAAGGGCCTTGCTCAAGGGCCCAACAGTGGAGTTTTGGCTTGAACTCCCAACCTTCTGGTCAGTAACCCAGAGCCTTAACCGCTGAGCCACCACTGCCCTTATAAGTCAGAGTAGCTCTAACTCTTACCTCCAATCTCGTTTCATTAGTTGGATTCCAGGTTTGACAAACTCCTGACTCTAATTATCTTTTGTTGATGTCATTAGCCTGGGGGTTTCATATATTTTTTCCAACCTACACTGTTAATGTTTAAGTGATGTATTCAATATGTGCAAGAATAATACAATCATTTGTGTGTTATTAGTTAAAACAGATTGTTTTTGTTCATTATTGTAACTTTGATTAAGTTCAAACCAGATTTTAAGACAAATTTATACATTCATATACTTTTTCTTGCCACTCTAGGGATGCAAATAGTATCTTACAGAAGATGCTTTTGGTTGCTATTTACACTTAACCTCTGCCTACATATTATGTTTTCAATGCTTAGTGTGTGATTTATTTAGTTATTATTGTGTTAAAAAGCAGAATTAAAATAAATATTTAAAAAATCTGTTCTGCTTATTGGTTATCGGACACTCTCTGTATCAGTCACAAAAAGCAATATGGGTCTATCTCTACATGATAAGGTTTTCAGTCTTCTTGATTTTCAAAGTTCTCATAATTTAATGGTTATATATAGACTAAACTCTCCTATACAATCATTTCCTTATTTATTTGAATGCTTGGAATAAGTATTGGTACACTTAAAATAAAAAAATTAGTAAATGCTAATAAAGAGGTTAATTAAGTCGTTCTATTTTTTTATCTGCTTGTTGTACATTGGTCTGTAGACTAGAGTCCTTTTAACTAATTTAAATAAGATTTAAACTAAAGATTACACCAGTTCTCTTCCATTTGAATAATTTCTTAAACTTTCTTCGATTCTTTAAATTAAGATGACATGCTTTCTATCTGCCAACTTTGTGCAGATGGCCTGTATAGATGAAGGATTTTAACACCAAATATGAATGTAGCACCTGGTTGTTTTTCCTCCTCCTGAAAGGTGGCGGCTGCTCTGAGTGTTCTCACACATGTCTCATAATCAGATGGCGGGATGACAGTCTTCCAGAAATGCAGAATTCAAAGCTGCACAGATTGTTGATCTTGGTTTGCTCTCTATGTCAGATAGCCACAGGAAGTACTTGATGTAAATTAGATGAAGGACATGCATTACTGAAGGTTTTGTCCAAATTGAGTTTGAGAGCATCTTGCAAGTAAATCAAGTTACCTCAGCTACGTGGAAAGAGTTAAGTTTTTATTTTTGGTGTGCTTTGGTGCTTTGGTCCTACCAGCAATTATTTGCATTTAAAAAGCCATAAAGCCATAAATCACCCAAAAACGAAATGTCTGTCATCGTTTACTCACCCTCATGTTTTTTCAAACCTCTATTCTTTCTTCCATGGAACAAAAAAGAGAAATTAGACAGAACGAATGACAACCTCAGTCACCATTCACTTTTATTACATTTCTTTTTTCTATACAATGAAAGTTATAATAGTGACTGAGACTGTCATTATTTCTGTCTAATTTCTCCTTTGTGTTCCATGTAAGAAAGTTCAGGAATTTCATTTTTGGCTGAACTGAATGGCTGGAATTCAGGAGGTTTCAGGGCATCTTGAGTTGTTGGATGTTTCTTGTCATTTTAGATGTCTGTCACCTGATTGCCATATCTCACACAGGGGAATTGTGGGAGGAAATGATATTCAAAGTGGGAATGATTTGGTGTTGTATTTCAATAGGCAGTGTCTGGGGGTGCCTTGTTTGTAAATGTGTTGAGAGGACTGCTGGGTTGTGGATGGTATAGTGGTAAATAATAGTAAACATTGTGACCAGCAATTGGATTCGGTTTGATGATAGTAATTAACAACTTGGAAATAAGTTACGGTAACTCTTTCTATGAAGCCCATATTTATAATGCTTTATAATGTCATTATAAATACATTATAATGCATTTTTAATGTACCACAATATACCTTATATGTTATATCTTCTCATAAATAATTGTAACTACAATTATAATACATGTATAATATTTAACCTATTCATAGTTATACCATAAACAGTATAATGCATTGTAACACAGTCAACATCCAATTTTATCCACAGAAGCTGTTATGTAATATAATGAATATTAGGTATCATGTAAGAGCTGCCTTGCAAAAGCAGCACAGTATCAACAGTCATAAGGCTTGATGACATCATCATATAACATTATAAGTGGTCTTGGCCTGTTTTAAGTAAAGATACAAAAGCAATGTTTTGTAAATAGCCATAATAGACATAAACTTGAAACATACAATACATTACAAGTCAATTTAATATAATGGAAGTTATATAAAAATGCACAGAATACAATGGAACACTTATTCACAATGTCCATTTTGAGATATTAAGACATTTTCAATGTAATTTGCACAATAGGGTGTAATTTAAGTGAAACATAGACCACAGGCCTGATGAAAATATATAATACAGCTTGCAAATATATGAAAATAAACATTTTACAAGCTTTAATTATAATGTCTTATAACCACTTAAACATTTTATGAATGTTTATAAATAAACATTGCTTTTATCACTTAAAGCATACCTAATATACTTATATAATACTTATAATGTCTTCAGATAAAATTGGATGTTGGTCATGTTATAATGCATTATACTCCAAGGTATAACTATGAATATTTAAGTATCATAATTGATTATACTTGTGGTTACAATTATTTATAATTATTTCTATAAAAAAAAAAAAGTATATGGTGTATTATGAGACATTACAAATGCTTTATAATGGATTTATAATGCCTTCACAATTCATTACTAATGATGTTTGTGGTATCATAAAATCTCTTACAGTTGTGCAACATAGATTGACTGATTTAAGACACATAAATATGGAACATTCAATGAACTGGTTGTCTTTTATTGTGCATTTTCGTGTATAAGTTTAATACTATTTTACATTTAGATTGCAAAGACATTTTGCTCCTCTAATATTTCCTTGCCTTGCATGGCTGCAGTTGGAAATATTTAAGACTCAAACATATGGGTGTTATTTTTTTATTTAAGGACCTTTTTGTATGAACTTGAACCTATGCCCTTTGGCATTTGCATAAACCACTGCACCGCAGCCCCAACATATTTGTTTTCTAATAAGTAAATTTGATTTAATTTCTGGTAAATTAAGGTTCAGACTCTTTAACTTGCAAAATTTAAGCCAACAACCATCATTGTTTAAGGCCTTATAATGTGTCCATCGGAATGTTCTAGAATAAGCTTGAATAACCTTGTGGAGAAAATAAACCCCGGAATTAGTCATAAATTCATAAATTCTTTTTATTCACCACAGGAGTTTGTGCTATCACAGCATTATACTCTCATTGCAGTGTTCTCCACTGGAAGCTGTAAAAATCTGACTCATTAATGTTGCTTTTTATGAACAAAGACTGCTAATTAGAGGTGGCAACCGCAGTGAGGAGGCCCTTGATGAAGCCTGGTCTAATCAGCCCTGAGTGAATGAGCTAATGACAGAGAGAGCAGGGAAGGTGGATAGGGTCACCTTACTGGCCTGTGGGTGAGAGAAACCAGAATGTGTTTCATATTGTCCATCACATAAACCAATCATAAGGAGTCATGAGACAAGAGGACAAAAGGTGGCCGCATCTACCAAATCCATGCGTTGGCAATTAATTTGCAAGCTTTGAAAATACAGCTATAGACTGACTAACTAACTAATCTTATTTATTGCAGTTACTGACTAACTAACTAACCAATTAACGACCAAAAAAATAAACTTATTTAATTGCACTCACTAACTAACTAACTAATTGTTAATTGCACTTGATTAAAAATTCATTTTCTGCTGCTCTGCATTTACACTTCTGCCATAGCGTTGTACTATTCTAGTTCTCAAATTACATTTGGTATGGTAGCACTACTTTATTATTTTTGCTCTTTGATTATTTGCAACTGCTTTTATTATTCTCATTTGTAAATAGTTTTGGTTAAAAGCGTCTGTTAAATAAATAAATACATTTAATTAGAAACCAAAACAGTCCATTTGACAGTATCTGTGAAGAGATACTGCATGTTTATTATGTATTTTGTTTTACTAGACGTGTGGAGTATATTTAGATTTTGAAAGACAAATTATTCATATGGAAAGTTAGTGAAATTACTAAACAAAGACTGACGTGAGAAGTTTCTTGCAACTTTTATTTTTCTGTCAATACTAAAAGTGAAATAATATGCAAAGCAACATAATCACAGCCAATCAGATCATATTTAATGTTTAATATACTGCTGGATTTAATATAGAGTGTAGCTTTATTTTGGACCAATTAGATTTTGCTGTGGGCAGAACTACCTGGTACAAAAATAGAAACCAAGCAACTAACAAAATATGTTGTTGCTTGTCAGAGCCATGGCTAGTTAGGACATAAACTCAGAGCAATTTTAAAATAGAGGATATATCACTTGTCGCTCTGTCACATTGCGTTTGATTGTGAAACTGTGTAAGCATTTTGGGGTACCTTGTGACAGCTGTGCTCTTCCTTTCAGATCAAGAATGCTGAAGACAAGATGGATCCTCAAGTTTATCTGAGCCCGCTGAGAGTCAGCGTTTCTACTCTCCCACACCCCATTTGCCCACCGTGTCCCCGGGCACCTGACCCTGCTCTCTTCAACTCCTCCTGGAAGAATCAGTAGAGCTATCACAGTACACAAGGGAGACAGGTGAACCCTTCCTGTGTAAATATGACTGGATGGAGGTCTCAGTGGCGTCTGGTTCTGCTCAACTCACTGACATGTGGCCTGGAGATCTGCGTGGCTGCTGGGATCACCTACGTGCCCCCTCTGTTGCTGGAAGCTGGTGTAAAGGAGCAGTACATGACAATGGTTTTAGGTAAGGTTTCAGTCTGGAATTTTGCCCAATAGGATAAGGAACTAACCTTTTAGTGTTAAATTAGGGTTTATGATTGGATAGATAAGAACCATGCTGTAAGTCAATTTTATTTTATTTTATAGGGTAGCACTTTACACTAAGGTCCCATTTGTTAACATTGCTATAACTACATTAGTTACCATGAACTAACGATGAAGAAAACTTTTATATTGCTTATTAATCTTGGTTAATGTTAATTTTAGCATATACTAATACATTTTTTACAGTTTTATATGTTAATATTAGTTAATGCACAATGAACTTGCAATTTTATTTTTGTAAACCAACATTAACAAAGATTAATAAATGTTATAAAATTATGTTGTTCATTGTTAGTTCATTATACCTAATGCATTAACTAATGGGACCTTGTTTAATATATTACTGTTTTTTGGGGGGGTTTTGGAGTCATTTAAAAGTTTTTTAGTTTTGTTTCAATTTTTCCCATTAATTAATTTATTTCATTTAAGGATTTTTTTTAATATATATATTTTTCTCCACTTTATCTCCCAAATTTGGAATGCCCAATTCCTCATGGTGGCATAGTACTTGCCTCAATCTGGGTGGCGGAGGACGAATCTTAGTTGCCTCCACGTCTGAGACGTCAATCCGTGCATTTTATTAGGCATAGCGCAGGATCCAGGCACAACTCGCCACGCGCCCCACCGAGAGCGAGAACCACATTATAGCGACCACAAGGAGGTTACCACATGTGACTCTACCCTCCCTAGCAACCGGGCCAATTTGGTTGCTTAGGAGACCTGGCTGGAGTCACTCAGCACACCCTGGATTCAAACTCGCTACTCCAGAGGTGGTAGTCAGCGTCTTTACTCGCTGAGCTACCCAGGCCCCCAGGAAAATGTTTTTATTTAGTTTTTGTTATTTTGTTATAATAACACTGGCTGTAAACAGTATGTCAAGGTTGTTTCCCACTGAGGAGTCAATGCTATAATGGAGGTCATTATCATAATTTGTGACTAAATAACTGCTTCAACCATGTGGTAATCAGGTGCTAATTGGAAGGCACTGGACTGCAGAAAGAGGCCCAAGGGGTCAACAGTTGTGGAAGCTTGAATAGTTTTCTATGCATCCTATTAAAATTCTGTGGGACATTCCTCTGGACTTTTATCAGTAGTGACTGTAGTGAAAATAATTTAGTCATAATGGGCCCAAACCCAATATGCTCTCTCAGCCAGAATGTGTAGTTTAAAGCTAGGGTGTGTAATCCAGAGAGGCTAGCAGTTAGCAAGCTAGCTTTGAATTCATAGAGCCCGCCCTCGCTTCAGAGGTGTCTCCAAAGCCACACCTCCTCTATCACACATGAACACACACACAGAGCAGAGTCTGAGCGCCAGGAGGAGAGAAGTGATGGTGGAATCGATCGCAATGGTTTCAGATTACCTCATGTCTCATTCACAGGTTAGACATTACAATAATAACAAACTTAATTCTCGCGCTCACTCTGCACAGCGTCAAGGAACCCGTGCAGATGACCTGTGATTGTCTGCGCGAACAAGTTGCGCGGCAGTATGCAAATATAGATTGACAGACAGGAAGCACATTTTATCTTTACATTCGGACCAAATGCAATGATTGGTCGATAATTTTTTTTAGTCCTGTCCCTTAAACAGAAGATATATATATATATATTTTTTACATTTAGACCACTTAAATTATTGATTGCTATCAGGATGTGAAAAGACTTTCAACCAGTATAACAATAAATGTTTCTGGAAAAGATTGCACATACTAGGTTTAATGCTGAAGTATGATATATTGTTTCAATATTGCTTTCTCCTATCCCAGTTTAATATGCAATGTAAACAAGCTGTTCATAGGAAGGTTTTGCTGAAAATTCTGTCTGTGGGGTGCTATCAGTTGATTGCTCTGTTTGAGCATCCCGACAGAGCAACATTGTCTCGGCCAATGGTGTGAGTTTGGGGCGAGACTATCTGTTTGCCATTCAGTGGCTGAATGTAGTGTTTAAGCAGCCTGATATCACACATTTTTTAGGTTTTCGTATGTTACATTTACACAGACATTTTTTCTATGTTTGGACAGACGCTGAAATGGAAAATATGGCCATATTGACAGTATCTAAAACGTAAACGTTTTTAACGTATTTACAGCTTTAGAAACGTAAAAATATTAACAAGCCATTATATTGTAAATATATTTGTATAGTTACATTTTAAGATGTTTTAGATTCCTTAACCCTACCCTTAAACCTAACCATTAATTGTCCATAAGATCAGAAGGAAATTATGTTTATAATATTGCTGTAATAAAGCTCCAATCCCAGCCATAAACCTTGTTTTCCGTGGTTCTGGTCCACACAATACATGACTGATCGCGGACTGGGCGTATCAACTACATAACCGTTCGTCCCCAATTGATGTGCATGGTGCTCTCATATCTGTGTCCATATTGTGCATGTTCATGCATGTACTTTTTTGCAATTTCAGATTGTACTCTTATTAAATCCACACATAAACGGCAAACAAAAACTGTCTTTACAGCTGTTTTGACCATCTCCCAAAAATGCATCTTAAAAATAAGATGACAAAATTAATTCCCCAATTTGTGCAGTTTATTCTTGATAACATGTTAACAAACATGAAAGATCTGCACTCACCGTATTTCACGCATATTTGCGCTTATTTGCAAAGAAAAAAAATGAAAAACAGTGAATAAAAGATGGAAGATAGGGAGATGTAGATGATGCTTTAGTTTATTTTCTAATTACTTTTTGTCTCCTGGTTCTCCTCTTGCATTCTCTCAAATATTTCATTGGCTTTGGCTCATTGTCAGTCTCTCATATCTGACAACAAGATGTCTATATATCAAGCTGGTTTGAAATCTGTTGTAGCAGTTGCGACATGTCACAGGAGTGCACACACTACAAGGCCGTTCCTTGTGATGTCTGAGACTTCTTGTCGCTGACTAGATGCTGACTCAAAACTAGGGATGTCCCAATACTGCTCTCATGTACTCGTGCTCATAAAAATGCTTAGATACTAAAAAAATATACCATCTGACGTATGAATGTCATTACGTAAACTTGTCGTAAAAACATTTCTATTGAGATTATTTAACCGCTAAAGCTGCGATTTAATAAGATAAAAATATAGTTTGCATGTGCAGCACTTTAAATATGAGTGCTTGTGAATGTGTAGAGTTGGTGACATAAAGGTACAAAGAGCTCAAACCTTATAAAGATCCTTGGTTTATACATGGAAAACACCATTATGAGGATTGCGCAATCGGTTTGTAGCAGATGACAGCAGGCAGAGCTCTAATTCACTTTTTAGCACGAGGCACATACAGACTACATATTATTTCATGAAATAATCACTTTGAGTCACGTAGCGACCTGCTTTTCCAGAGTGGTAAACTACCGTCATAATATACAAGCTCCTTGGTCATAACGACACAGAAACCCTTCAAAATAAAAGCTCAGGGAAAAAGTATGACAGAAATAAATCACTACTGTATAGTTATGCAATATTCACTTTAATACTTCAAATAATAATAATAATTATAAATCAATAGTTATTTTATTATATTTAAGCAATATTTCACATCTATGATGCTCTGTTATGCAGCACTTTATTTGATTTGATTTGTATTCTGGATTGTGCTGTGAGGATCTTTATAAAATCGCTTAATTTGATTAAAAATAATACAGTATCGTGTTGAAAATTAAATGTTATACTTCCATTTGAGAAAGTTTTAGGGAATTCATTTATTTAAATACCACTTTGATGATAAAATTGAAATAAATTGTTGATATGGAATTCTGAAAAAAAACAACAACAACCAGGAATCGGACTTGTACTCCTCCAAAAAATGGTATCGGGTCATCCCTACTCAAAATATCAAATGAGAAGAACTGAGCCTTGTAGTGTACACTTAAGTTTAACCATGAACCTATCCCTAAAATCTGATTGGTTTATAGAAATGTTTTTCCTGGACCAATAATGGTCCAATGTAGACCAATATTAGCTACAGAGAAAGAAACATTGTCATTTGTCTACTAGACACAATGATCTGCAGAACTTTGTTTAAATACAGCAACGTACATGGTTTTTGTTTTTTCATTTTATCCTCAAATCACCAAACCCACAACTCTAAATATTTATCCTCTATGTTTTAGATTTTTCTACATGCAATATGAACAGATGCATTATTTTATGCCCGGAAATGGCTTCCACATGGTTTTGCTATAAATGAGTCTCTCTCCAAGACTTTTTGCCGTACAACCAAAAAAAATTTGTACCAGTTCACAAATGTCCATGTGGTCACTTCGGTCCAGATGGACAGAAGATATGTGGTGTGTTAGTGTATACTGGACTCTGCACTGTTAATTGACAGCTGCACAGTAGACAGGAGAGATAGATGCTTTGTTTTCAGATTCATTCACAAGCTATATATACTCATGAAGGCAAAACAACCAGTCTCGTTGCCTTAAGGAGCAAAGTGATTTCAAAAGCCCAAAAGGACATTGTTGTTTGTTTGAGGATGCTTTATGTGTGGTTGTGTGTGTGTGTGAGATTCCTGAGGTTTTGTTGAACTGTTTCTTAATGGAGTGCGGTTTGGAGGCTTTTTTATAAATCATTTGGAGATGGTGCTCCTTTTTCCTGTTTTGGTAGGCTTGTGTAGTCAGACCTTTGACTGAACTGCAAAAGTTCTGGTCCACATTGCCGCCTGTTCTTGCTAAGAACCAACTTTTAATAGAGGAGAGACAGTCTGACTGAGATATAAAGCAACCAACCATAGTTAATTTTGTTTTTATGTGCTTTTTAGGGGCAGTTTAATCTGAAATCGATTATACAACAATAACAGGTTGTCATGAAAAAAGTAAATAATTGCACATAAATCTCCTCAAACAGTGTTTGAAAACACTGTAAAAATTGTGGAAAATCTGTTTAGATTCTGTGATTTAAAAGGTAAAGATACTTTCACAGACATAACTCAGAAAGTGGAATATGTGTCTCATGGACATCATGGATTTTTCTATTTTACTTGCTTGTAAGTACCTCAAACAAAGCAAAATTCTGAAAATTATTGATAAAAGTTTCATGCCACATACCTGGAAAAAACCTTGGTGACCAAATCCAGTAATTAATTTATCTTAAAAAATGCTTGCTATTTCAACTCAGTACCTAAAAAGTAATTTCCAGTTTTGTGGCTGAGACTAAGACAAATGTTTGTCAGAATTCTTTATTCTTTTTACAGGCTTTTTGTACCAGATTGATGCACTTGTGTTGAGTATGGTGTGGAGGTTGTAGTTTAATTAGAGAGACTGTTACATATAAAAAGTCCTACGAATGAATACTGTATATGTATCAAACTGTTGCAAACAGCATAATGCCACCTTTAAAATAATATGCGCAAAACTCTCCCTTTACCATGTGAAAAAAAAGTATGTTAAAAGTAAGTATTATGGCTTTCAGTCGCCGCTGATAGACATTGTTAGATACATTTCTTTAAGGCTAAGCAGTTCCCTTGGCTATGCGCTTCCATGGTTTCCTCTTCAGGGTTCCCCAGAAGAATAACACATGCATTGTCAATACCTGCTCAATGCCATAAAAGGTGGTTACCTTTAAATTGTTTTAGGTGTGATATTCCACATCTGCTTCCATTTTTCCTGCTACAGCACTCAAGGGAATGTGTGTTTGTAATTTGCCACTTATTTGCCAACACTGCAATTATGCACCATAATGCTAACCGCAAAAACGCTGGTGTACTAGAAGCATAAAATTGGTCTCGGTAGCATAATATATATATAATGATTTTAAGGTACAGTAAGTAAAGTGCATTCAAAATATGTTCGGGTCATCTTTCTAGCATCCACTTGAATAAAAATAGCTCCTGAAGATCACGACATGAATCAAAGTGCCCAACCTGTGGACTGAGTCATCTGCTTTAATTAGAAAAGCTGTGAAGTGGAGGTAGCCGAGAAAGAGTTCGGTCACCTTAAGTTACATGCAGCATAGCTGGAGGGTTTCAATTGAAGATGAAGCCAAAAAATGAAGAAATGAAGGCCTTGAAAGTGGGTAGGGAAGTGACATTAAAGCATTACATTTATCTGTTGAACTCTTTTAAAGGCAAAGTAGTAATTAATTGAATTTCTTTATTGAATAACATTGTCACATTATTTAGAGGACTGGGCGATATAGCTAAAATATTTGTTATCTCAATATGTTTCAGCCTTTTTGATATCTCTACTTCAATATATATATATATATATATATAAAATTATTGGCACCCTTAACTTTAATATTTGGTTGCACACCCTTTGGAAAAAATAACTGAAATCAATCGCTTCCTATAACCCTCAATAAGCTTCTTACACCTCTCACCCGGAATTTTGGACCACTCTTCTTTTGCAAACTGCTCCAGGTCTCTCATATTGGAAGGGCACCTTTTCCCAACAGCAATTTTAAGATCTCTCCACATGTGTTCAATGGGATTTAGATCTGGACTCATTGCTGGCCACTTCAGAACTCTCCAGCGCTTTGTTGCCATCCATTTCTGAGTGCTTTTTGAAGTATGTTTGGGGTCATTGTCCTGCTGGAAGACCCATGATCTCGGACGCAAACCCAGCTTTCTGACACTGGGCCCTACATTGCGACCCAACATCCTTTGATAATCCTCAGATTTCATGATGCCTTGCACACAGTCAAGGCACCCAGTGCCAGAGGCAGCAAAACAACCCCAAAACATCATTGAACCTCCACCATATTTGACTGTAGGTACAGTGTTCTTTTCTTTGTAGGCTTCATTCCGTTTTCGGTAAATAGTAGAACGATGTGCTTTACCAAAAAGCTCTATCTTGGTCACAAGACGTTCTCCCAGAAGGATTTTGGCTTACTCAAGTACATTTTGGCAAACTGTAGTCTTGCTTTTTTATGTCTCTGTGTCAGCAGTGTGGTCCTCCTGGGTCTCCTGCCATAGCGTTTCATTTCATTCAAATGTCGACGTATAGTTCGCGCTGACACTGATGCACCCTGAGCCTGCAGGACAGCTTGAATTTCTTTGGAACTTGTTTGGGGCTGCTTATCCACCATCCGGACTATCCTGCGTTGCAACCTTTCATCAATTTTTCTCTTCCGTCCACATCCAGGGAGATTAGCTACAGTGCCATGGGTTGCAAACTTCTTGATCATGTTGCGCACTGTGGACAAAGGAACATCCAGATCTCTGGAGATGGACTTGTAACCTTGAGATTGTTGATATTTTTCCACAATTTTGGTTCTCAAGTCCTCAGGCAGTTCTCTTTTCCGCTTTCTGTTCTCCATGCTTAGTGTGGCACACACAGAAACACAATGCAAAGACTGAGTCAACTTCTCTCCTTTTTATCTGCTTTCAGGTGTGATTTTATATTGCCCACACCTGTTACTTGCCCCAGGTGAGTTTAAAGGAGCATCACATGCTTGTAACAAACTTATTTATCCACAATTTTAAAAGGGTGCCAATAATTTTGTCCGGCCCATTTTTGGAGTTTTATGTGAAATTATGTCAAATTTGCTTTTTTCCAGTTTTTTTTTTGTGTTGTTCCAATACACACAAAGGAAATAAACATGTGTATAGCAAAACATGTGTAATTTCAATACTTTTCTGTGAGAAATACTTCATTTTCTGGAAAAAATTCAGGGGTGCCAACAATTTTGGCCATGACTGTGTATGTATGTATGTATGTATGTATGTATGTATGTGTATATATATATATATATATATATATATATTATTTTGTACAATTTTATCATTTCAATCAAACAGCCATTTTTGTTGAGTAGATTTAAAATGATTGATGCTAAATCTAAGTTAAAAATACATGACTGTTTTCACACTTTTTTTTGTGTGGAAAACATTATTATTTTCATTTATATGCACCAATATAATAACAATACATAGAAAAAACAGCAATATTTACCTACATACTGTATAGACCAATCCCATTGTAACAAAGCTAGTTATAATCATCAATTAAAGGTGCTTTAAGCAAATTTAAACATTCCACTTCCACAAGACTGAGCTGTTGGATTAACCACTCCCCCTCTTTCCAAAACCCTACACTCCTAAGATACCAAATTAGCATTATTGAGACAAACATCATGCAGAAACAGATTTGATTCAACAAATCTTTGTACTTGAATGAATCAATTAATTGAAATGGACTGTTTAAAGTGATTCACGAAAATGAATCCAACTTGACTGGATTTTAATTCAGGGATTTTATTCTGTCATAATGACCTCAAAATTAGTCTAATGACATGCTCTTTAGGAAACTAAAATAAAAATTGCATTAAACCAGCCATGATATTTCTGATGTTGCTTGATTTTATATTACTAGCAAAATCATTGTGAATACGATTGTCGCCCAGCCCTCATCATCTCTATGACTTTTCTGCAGGTATTGGACCAGTCCTGGGCCTTCTCTTCATCCCCCTGATTGGCTCAGCCAGTGACCACTGCAACAGTAGCTATGGCCGCCGGCGACCCTTCATATGGCTTCTGTCATTGGGTGTTCTCCTAGCCCTCCTTATCATTCCGCATGCTGATGTACTGGCCGCCAACCTTAGCTGGGGCAGCGCCAGCCGCAACCAGGCTCTCCAGGTGGGCTTGCTCATCCTTGGTGTGGGACTGTTGGACTTCTGTGGGCAAGTGTGCTTCACACCACTAGAGGCATTGCTCTCAGACTTATACCGTGAACGGGACGACTGCGGACAGGCTTTCGCAATGTTCTCCTTCATGGTTAGTCTAGGCGGTTGCATTGGCTACTTGTTACCCGCATTGGACTGGAGCAGTGGGCTTCTTTCATTCTACCTGGGAGGGCAGGCAGAGTGTCTGTTCTCCCTCCTCATCTTCATCTTCATGGTCAGTGTGTTGGTCACCATGAAAGTGTCCGAGGAACCTTCATGTGGAACATCTGACCTGGAACCTGGGCCATTGGAGTCTGGATGGTGTTTTCCACACTCGTGCTGCTATCTGTTTCAGTATAAGCTGCGTTATCTGAAGTCAGGCCCATTGCTATGTCTGCTGAGGACTTGCTGGTCTATGACACCAGCCATTTACCGCAGCTACTGCCATGTTCCACGTGTTATGCGACAGCTGTGCTTGGCTCAGCTATGCAGCTGGATGGGTGTTATGTCCTTCATGCTCTTCTACACAGATTTTGTTGGCGAGGGACTGTATGAAGGAGTTCCAAGTGCTGCTCCGGGCACTGCTCTCAGGCAACGCTATGATGAAGGTGAGTTGGTTGCATGAGACTTAGTGGAGTTTAAATAATTTTACATGAAGCAGCTTATTTTAGTGATTAGAGGCCCCATTAAATATAAATGTGTCCAAGTCTTTTATCTTTGAATCCATATAAACTCACCTAGCACTTTATTAGGAACACTATGGCCTAATAAAGTGCCCAACGTGGCCTTCTGATGTAGCCCATCTGCCACAAGGTTGGGTGTGTTGTGCATTCTGAGATGCTATTCTGCTCATAGCTCATGCTCATAGTACAGAGCAGTTATCCGAGTTACCGTAGCCTTTCTGTCAGCTTGAACCAATCTTTTCATTCTCAGTTGACCTCTCTCATCAATAAGGCATTTCCGTCCACAGAACTACCGCTAACTGGATTTTTTGTTTTGTTTTTGGCACCATTCTGAGTAAAATCTAGAGACTGTTGTGCGTGAAAATCCTAAGACATCAACAGTTACAGAAATACTCAAATCAGCTTGTCTGGCACCAACAAACATGGCATGGTCAAAATCAGAGATCACATTTTTCCCCATTATGATGGTTGATGTGAATATTAAATTAGTACACATAAATTAGTAGATGTACAGGTGTTCCTAATAAAGTGCTCAGTGAGTTTAGTGTACACTTTAAGGTCGACAAAAGGAGCTCTCTCTTCCGGGAAAACAGACCAGAAATATTGTTGACTGATCCTTTACGACACAATTTTATTTTATTTTTTTCAAATTAAATGCTCTCTAGAATGAGAACTGATACACCAGCTAGCAATTAGCAAATTATAGATAAATAGGATGAAAACTGTGCTCATCAATCGATTTCGTAGGCTCTTCTTCATTTGTATGCAATTCAGATCCGACTAATACATCACACATTATACTCATGTTTTGTTAATGTTATGGAAATTTGTCCAGATGTATTCAACATGCTGTAAGTAAGGAAGGAAGGAATAGGTAGTGAGTGTGAGAGAGAGAGAGAGAGAGAGAGAGAGAGAGAGAGAAATTAAGATTTACAAACCTTGAAATCATTTTACACTCCTGTCTGCTGTCAAAAAGAGCCTGCTTTTTTAAGGCACAATTTGCTGTTATTCTACTGGTGTTGGTGTGGTTTGTCATTTCCCTCCAATGGCCAGATCGTTTGGCTCTGCGCTGTGAACTTGTTTTCACCTCTTCCTGTGGCCTCCATCCATGTTGTGCTACAGCTTCAAGCAGGGTCAATGAACAAAACTCCCCATTCTTAGCTAGTCAACAACAGGTTTACCAAATCTAGACCTAGTAAACATTTTTTTAGTAAACATTTTTATAAATGTGGTTAAGAACAACAGGCAAAAAAATGAAGTCTGTCAACATAGTCTACCAATAGCTAAAGCAAACTATGTCTACTGTAGAGTTAAAATATGATAATATAGCTGTACAGAGGATGTGTACGAACATCCTTACAATTCAAATAAGTTATAGACTTATGGCCGAAACATACTCCATGCAAGTATGTGAATGCAGCTCAATTTTGTGCATTGTTGCGTTCCAAAATGTGTCAGACCACAGTTCATAGCAATGCAAGTACGTGTTGCATTCTCAGTGTTGCAGCAACAGTGTGAAAGAGAATATTGCTAAACAAGTGACTTCAAGCCAGTATATTTAGAGCAACTTACCTGAAAAATAACAACACATCCAGTTTAATGGCTGATCTTCGAAGGTAACTCTATTGCCCCTTTGAGTTATGAGGTTGGTCCCACTTTATATTAGGTGTCTACTACTATGTACTAACTAACTACTATGTACTAACATTAAAATACATACAAAATACAAAATGTACATATTGTGCAACTACATGTTGTTTGCATAATTCTCACAAGATCCACATTTGCTGCTACTGAGGTTAAGGTATGGGTAGATTTAGGAGTAGGAGTAGGGTTTGTGTTTTAGGATAAGGGTTGGGTTAGGATTAGGGGTAAGGTTAACAGTGGAACTACATATGTTATTAAATGCAGGTATTTAAGTGCAATGAAAAATACATATGTACATTATAAGTACTATGTATCAAATGTTAAGTACATAGTAGTTAAAGACATCTAATATAAAGTGGGTCACTGAAGTTTGTTTCAGAAACAGTAGCACAAGAATGCACATTAAGCATGTTCAGCAGGACCTAGCGTTGCCAAATTGCTCGCATATGCATACTTGCATAACTTATATTTATGGCCTCATATTCTTAGCTTGCCCTGACTCTGAGTTTTTATAATAGAAATAATTGTGTTTGTTGACCTTATGCTGATGTATGTTTAGTCTTCTCACACACTTTTCCTGACTGGTGCAAACCATGTACAGGCAAACAAAACCTGTTTTAGATACATGTGTTTAAAATATTAATTCCTACTGTGAGGAAAATTCCAAAGTCTATGCAAACATATGCATTGTTAAACATTATTCATAAGATTTAGTCATAGGACACTTTTTCTATTATGTTTAAATGGTCAAAGCAAATAGTTTGAAATGACCTTATCTCTCAAAAATAACAAGGCTTAGACAAGGACTTTTGTTTACATGTACATGTAGCTGTTGAACAGTTTATTGTGTCAAGAACATTTCAGTCCTTTGGCTTAAATAGAGGTCAACGAAAGGAATAATTATTTCATTATTTACTCACCCTTAAAGGGATAGTTCACCCAAAAATGAAAAGTCTCATCATTTACATACCATCTTGCCATCCCAGATGAGTATGATTTTCTTTCATCTGACAAACACAAACAAAGGTTTTTTTTGACAAATATTTCAGACCTTTCAAGCTCCAAAAGTTAAATAAAGGCAGCATAAAACGAATCCATACAAACTCCAGTGGTTTAATATATGTATTCTAAAGCAATGCAATCACTTTGGGTAAGAAACAGCTCAATAATCTTTCTTTGTGTTCTGCAGAAGAAATTTGGGATGCATGAAATTGATTAAATGATGAGAGAATTGCCTTTTTTTAAACCAATATCTTCATCTGATTCCCATAAGTAACTTTTGTAACATCGCCCTTTCAGGTATTCGTATGGGCAGTCTGGGCCTGTTTCTGCAGTGTGCTACCTCAACATTCTTCTCACTGGTCATGAGCAGGCTGGTGCGTGTCTTTGGGTCCAGGATGGTCTATTTGAGCAGCATGGTTAGCTTCACCATTTCTGCCCTGGTTATCTGTCTGTCCAAGAGTGTACTGTTGGTCACGGTTATGTCAGCCCTCACTGGCTTTGCCTATGCAACACTGCAGACCTTGCCGTACACACTTACCTGCCACTACCACAAAGAGAAAGAGGTAGGCACTTGATACTCGCGCGTTTTCTCTCTCTTTGCCTTATAGAAAATTGCATAATGTAAAAACAACATTTTTAAGTAGTTTGAAAAAATGCTTAACCTCCTGAGCATGACTGCTGTTTGCATTTTCAATTCCCCTTTTTGATTTGTTACGAGTAGCCCCTAAGAAACAAGCAAAACCAAATACTATTCCTAAAAATGTATGTCCACATATTTGGACATCGGGACTAAGAAATGTTAAATAATACCAAGCTATAGAAAGTCTAATATATATATTATATTATAAATATTATATTATTATATTATAATATTATATTATAAATAAATAATTTATATATTATAAATTATTATTATTTTTTTTTAAATCAAATTGTGTATTATGTTTCCAGGAGTGTTTGTTATTCATGTTTTTTTGTCGTTACAGACATTACATCAGACATTAGAATAAATTATTCTGATTCATAGTAATGGCCAGCATCATCCAGTCACTGCCAACCATGTTCAAATAAATCTTTGCATAAAAAATTCTGAATCTATGTACTGATTACCATTGTCCCATGTCTGCCAAACATGTTGAGTTGTACATCATCTGTAGCCTGAAACTGAACTCTTAACCGAATGTTAGGAGTGAATGCACTTTGCTGCGTAGAAAGCTATAGGATGCTCCCTAATAGGTAATGACTCAACCTCCAGTGTGCTGTCTGTCTGCACTGGTCTCAGAACAGTTTGAAATGCACTGTATTTTCATCCTAACATTTTCCAGCTTTTGGATGCATCCATTGATTCTCAATGAGAAATTGCACGGTGAATATTGGATATTTTAAGGAAAATTATACTATAGTCCACATATGTGGTCATTATGTTTAACAGCGCACTGTTTCACTATAAATCACTGAAAAGTTTTAATTGAGAAATCATATGAAACTAGAGACTACTCTTTTGACTCAAACCGGTTTTAATGTAAAAATTTAATGAGATTTCTTACCAGATGTGGTTTTGTTGCAGTTTTCCCCAAAAACAAATTCAGCTGAGATTTGCAGCATGTTGTTTTGTCACATGAACCGTGCTTCGAAAATGTAACACTTTTATGACAGCCTAGAATCTCCTGAATGAGATCAGTTTGTTTATATAAAATTTAATCATGCATAGTCTATATCGAAGCCAAAATGTCTCAGGAGGTCAAATGTTTTTGATATATATATATATATATATATATATATATATATATATATATATATATATATATATATATATATACACACACACACAAGATATCTCACTTGTTTCTTGTTGCTAACATCCAACAGGTGTACATGAAAAACAGCAAAACCAAAAAACTGCACAAGAATGGATTCACCATCACAAGGGATTCTGTTTGTTTCAATTTAGACAATGACACTGGAGATCTCAGCCACAAGAAGGGCATTTCCAATGGGCATGCTTATCACAACAGTGATGGACAAGAATATTACCCCCCTCTGCACAATCATAATGGTACACCCCTTGGTCTGGATTCAGAGGATTTAGAAAAACGTGGGGTGGGACTAGACTTTGCCATATTGGACAGCACATTCCTTCTCTCTCAGGTCTTCCCCACCCTCTTCATGGGCATGATCGTCCAGTTCACAGAGTCTGTTACTGCGTACATCGCCTCCTCTGCCATCTTTGGTACCATTGGCATTTATTTTGCCACCAACATCATCTTTGACCAAAAGGACCTCAGAAACTGAAAGATGCAGTTATGATGTGAGTCATATCTTAAAAATCTGTCCCCCTTGAATATTTTGACTTAATAAATGGCCATATTGTGTTTAAATGTGAATGACTTATTTTACTGTCTATACTATACTGACTGCATTGTTTCTACCTTTCTCCTTTAGGTCATGTTTGCTTTGAGGATGAATTGTGCATAAGCGGTATAGACTGCTTTCTCCATCAGGTGTCTATGCCTAAAGACAAATAACATTGTTGGCACCAATGTCAAACTGGACTTGATGTAAATCCTGTTATTTCGTTAAGACTTTTTGTAAAGAACTATTTTATTGTATATATTTTTTATATTGATAATATATACATATATTTATATCCCTATGGGAATTGTTTATGCAACCCATTTTGGTGAGGTCATCTGTATTGACGTAGTCACACTAACCTCATTTGACTTGTCAAACAAAAGTGTCTTAATGAGGTTTCTTGGTCAGTAATCAAGACTAAAAGCACAATATAGCCATTTATAAAATGTCAATCTAGTGTTCAAAATGACAATCTGGAATATTTTTCCACAGGAGACACAGACCATAACTAATGGAACATTATTGGAAAGTGTTTCAATACTTTTCAGAGCTGAATATCTGTCTGACCTATTTGTGTGTGAATAAATGTGCAACATTAAAGTGCATAAGAAAGACAAACCTAGCTATGGAATTATTTATTTTGTTAGAGGGAAAAATAATAGAATAGCTAATAATAGCTAACTTCTGGTACTTTTGCTTTGTTTTCCTGAATCTGTAAATTGTGATTAATTAACATTTGTATGTCAACAGAGGATAAACACTTCAACTAAAGAGGTGTTAAACAGCCTTTAATGCTTTAAATTAGCACATTATCATACTATAAATGAAGTGGATGCAATTGCAACACCAAGGTGTCATAATGCTGTCTCACTCTATCACTTTATGCAACTTTCACTTTTGTTACTTAAATTAGACTTCTGAAGTATCTTGACAATGAACTCTGGCTGTCTTCCAGTTTAATTGAGGGTGTAAGAATGGCAGATAAATGGGTCAAGCTTTTACAAGGAAAACATTTACTGCACTTTATCTGTCATCCATAGCGATTATGTCTGCCTCAGTTTTAATTTGTATTTATTCATTACTTTGAATTTCAAGGCTCTTGTAGTGACCTTGACCTAGAGAAGTCATTATTTAATGAGTTTATTGTTTATTTTATTTTTATTTGCAACACACTCCAAATTAGTTGAGACAGTCGAGAGTTTACCACTGTGAAACAATTTCTTCTAATAACCCTTATTACGCATTTAGGCACTGAAGACACAAGTTTAAGCTTTAAAAGTGGAATTTCCCTCATTCATCCATTATGCAGGTCTTCAGCTGCACAGTTGTACGGGGTATTCGATGCCGTATTGTGTGCTCCATAATGCACCATAATGCACCACACATTCTCAATTGGAGATGGTCAGGACGGCAGGTAGGCCAATCTAGCACCAGCACTCTCTGCTTATTCGGCCAGTATGTGGTTTGAAGTTGTCCTGCTGAAATTCCAGAATGTCCCTGGAAAAGACGGTGCTGGATGGCAGTATATGCTCCTCCAAAATTTGTACATATCTGTCTGCATTAATGGTGCCCTCACAGATGTATGAGTTACCCATGCCATGGGCACTGACACACCCCTGGCCCATACAAACACTGGCTTTTGGACATGACGCTGATAACAGCTTGGATGGTCCTTTTCCTCTTTGGCCTGGAGAACATGACAGCTGTGTTTTTCAAAAACTATTTGAAATGTGGACTCATCATACCAAAAAACATGGTTCCGCTGTTCTACTCTCTATCTCAGATGAGACAGAGCCCAGAGAAGTCGGCATCTCTTCTGGACAGTGTTGATGTAGGGCTTCTGCTTTGCATAATTAAGGCTTAACTTGCATCTGTGGATGCAGTGGCGAATGGTGTTGATTTACAAAGGTTTACTAAAGTAATCCTAAACCCATGATCATGATATCAATGACAGATGAATGTTTTTTTAAGAGAGTGATGTTTGAGGGATCAGAGATCACGCGCATTCAGAAGTAGTTTTTGTCTTGCCCTTTACGCACAGAGATTTGACCAGATTCCTGGAATCTTTTAGCTATATTGTGTACTCTATAGGGTGAAAAGCCCCAAATCCTTCCAATTTGTCTTTGGGGAACATTGTTCTCAAAGTGCTTGATTATTTGCTGAAGCATCTGTTGGCAAATTGACAAGTCTCGAATGATCCTTGCTCTTGTAGGACTAGGCTGTTTTTGGAGGCTCCTTATATAATATAACATGATTGCCTCACCTGTTTAACATCTCCAGTTTCACATTGCCTTGTTATTTTAACTCGACAAATTGTTATTAGTCTTAAATTGCCCCCGTCTCAAATTTTTGGGAGTGTGTTGCAATCATCTGACTTGAAATTACTGTTCATTAAAAAAAGACAATGAAATTCACAAGGTAAAACATCATATAATATGTAATTGTAGTGCTTTCAATATAGCAAAGGGTGAATATAATTTACAAATCACTCCTTTTTGTTTTTGTTTGCATTTTTCATTCTGTCCCAATTTTTTTAGAATTGGGGTTGCACATCAGAGGAGTAGGACGTGCGTGGGTGACGTGAAATTAGACGTTTTTGCACAAATAAATCATGGGGACGCATTCAAAATATAGCTTAGTGAAAGCTTCCTGGGCAAACAGCAGCGCAGAAAGTGTTTTGCAAGATTGCCATGGCTCTGCGGTGACAACTGGACTGTTTTTACACCTTCCTTCTAAATAAGGAAACGGCCCGTCAGGCATATGACCCCTGCCGGTGTCCAATTTGGGAGCTGCCAGAAAGCCCATCACGTCCTCAAGTTCTCCTGTGAGGTCTCACTCTCTCCGGGTACCTCGTGTGGATTGACAGCGATAGACAAGGCTGGGAGTCGATTCCAAAAAGAATCGATTCTTCGATTCAGAGGCGCTGAGAATCGAAAGTCGAATCCAAAAGCTTCGCATCGATAAAGCATAGAGAAAATTAGCCAGGAATCGACTCTTGGAATCGGTTCTACAATATCTGGAATCGAATAGCACTAGCGATAAATGTTTAGCTGTGGTCAGAAAATTGTTTGCTGGCACCCAACTTTTATTTGCCCATCCCCTTCTTTCTGCACTAGTTGACAAGGCAGCAGTATAGGCTACGTGTGAGGTCAGCGTGATATCATCTTGAATGCGCGTGATGTCATCTTGAAGACCTCTCCGGCAAGGTGATCTTGCATTTTGGTGAGTGAGTGTGTGGTGTTCCCACGCCAGCGTTTGCCCATCGAGAGAGTTGAAACATGGTAATCATCAGCACCTTCACCACCACCACCAGCACAAGCTCTGCAGCCCTGCTCTTCTCATCTACCGAGGGGCTTATTGCGTTACACGCGCGCAGCCCCGACCTGCCTTCCCAAAATAAGCCCCAGCCACCATGCCGAAAGAAGAAAAACAAGAGTGGTATTTTTAGGGTCATTAACTTTGACCACGTGCCCCGAGGGTAAACCGGATGGCCACTGCGCAAAGGCTCCTCACCAGTATGTGCGAGACCAGTGGGCGCTGGACGTGGATTGCGATTGTGCTGCTTGGCTTTCTGCTCGGGATCGTGTTCCCCTACCCCACCTCGGACAGGACTAATGCAGCTTCACTGGAGAAAAGGTGGGAGACGCTCTTTTCCCGCTCCGTTTTGGGCATCTCGGTGGATAAATCGGACCTGAACTGGGAGAGCGACTATTTGATGGGCATCAAGAGAGTGCGGAGGCTGTACTGCAACGTGGGCATCGGGTTTCACCTGCAGGTCCTGCCAGACGGAAGGATAAGCGGTGTACATAATGAGAACCAGTACAGTGAGTTGTCATGCGACAGATGACACATTATACTATCAGGGATGGCGAATGAATGAATGCGCACCTGCATCCCAATTAGGCTATTATTATATTACTTTTATTATTACGTTGCATGGTTCTGGGCTCGTGCGCATCACATCAGTGCGTCCTGAAGCAATGACA
Source organism: Moxostoma hubbsi (assembly GCA_032164185.1). Classification (NCBI taxonomy): domain Eukaryota; kingdom Metazoa; phylum Chordata; class Actinopteri; order Cypriniformes; family Catostomidae; genus Moxostoma; species Moxostoma hubbsi. The sequence goes on along the minus strand of JAVLUX010000049.1, from coordinate 16,730,485 downwards.
TATCTATTAAAACAATCCCCAGTGTCAATCATTGCCATGGCTCAAACATGACACGAATGCCAACTAATTTTTAACAGCGTTCATCTGCGGCCTCATAAGGCGTAAATGCAGCGATTATACGTCATAGTATAAAAATTATGGCATTTAAGCAAATGCAGAACAAAGACAGTGCATCCTCTGAGTCCACACACATTTAACAGAATGCATCGTCCTGCAGATTGAGTAGGCTAAATGAGCTGTGTCATAATATGCCTTTGTCGTAACGCATTGATGTTCTGTTCAATCAGGTCTGATAGAAATCTCAACGGTAGAAAGAGGAGTCGTTAGTCTGTACGGCGTGAAAAGCAAGCAGTTTGTCGCAATGAGCAGCCGCGGGAGGTTATACGGAACGGTAGGTATGCCTATTCTTTGATTTCATTGTATTTGTTTGGAAAACGCATTAAATAAATATATCGGGCTCCAAAACAAGTTAAGCTTTATCGACAGGATTTGTGGCATAATGCTGATTACAAAATAATAATAATAATAATAATAATAATAATATTTCGACTGGTCCCTCCTTTTATTTTTTAATTTTTAATATTTTTTTTTTTAAATTAAAAAAGGACAAATCTGCGTTACATTGAGGCACTTACAATGGAAGTTAATGTGGCCAATCGATAAACCTTCAAATTTTGTCTGTCAATTAACTAAAAGTTTTAATCAATCTAATTAAACGGTATAGCAATTAATTAATCAATCAAATTAATCGCAATTAATTGCATACGTAAATATTTGCTGAGAAAGACCCTCAAATAACAATAATGAAATATAGAATGATTAAATAGCTATATTTAAATAATTATTAATCAAATATATGGGCCTACATATTATATACAAAATATATCATTCAGATAATTAAAATGCATTACATTGGCAGACGAGTAAAACATTGATAAGCCAAAACAAAAATTGACTTCAGGATCCAATATATTGTTTATTTCCATATTATTGAACATAAGCCTTTCATTGGCCTACAGTCCACAACAATAATTTATTATAAGGGGCTTTTCTATGGATGTGTCAATGTACAACTTTGTCAGACAGACACATTTGGAGCAGTCATAAAAATACCGCTTTTATGTCACTGTGTCATGTTAAACGTTGTTTGAAATTTAGAAAAACATGTCTTGAGATCCCTAGGTTCAGATTTGTGCTCCATCAAGCTGTACTTTGAAAGCAAGAAAGCTGTCTGCTGTCGGTATGTGTGGTTTGTTCTGTGTATAAGCTGCACATTGCCTATACATCTGGAGTATCCCTTACTGCCTCCTGGAGAAAACAGGTGGTTTGCTACTTCAAGCTTACTACCACTGCTACGATGGTAGTAATATTCCATATTAATGTCCTGGGACATGATTAATTGCATTCATTTATTCAGTTATTTTTTATATAATTAACAGCAATTAATTAATTAATGTGTTAAATCGACAGCCCTAGTTAAAACGACTGTAAAAACGATGATTAAAACAACTTTACAGCTTGAATCATACACAACTTTTAACAGAAGAATTAATGTAAGTGCTTTTATAAAATGATAAGCTTCACATTTCTGCCATTAAAGCCTCCATAAATTGGCCACATTTACTCCCACTTTAAGTACTCTCACTGTAACCTCAATTTTTTCTTCTTCTTCTTTTTTAAAATAATTATTTAGACCATGAACAATGGAAACATGGGCAAATGCATCATGCGGCAACCCCCCGATATTCAAGCCAAATCTGTGCCCTTGGTGGTAATAAACATTATGCCACAAATTCTGGCGATTGAACTTAACTTGTACTGAACCCAGATTTTTCCTTTAATGCATCAGTTTTGATTTATTTGAGGTGCTCGTATGTGGATGTCTTCTAATGTAGTTGATTAAACAAGAAATACCTTGGCCTTGTCATTCATTTAGATGAAACTGTATAGACTCAAATGTGCAGTGAAGTGGGTTATTATGTTAAGCATTGCTTGAATGTAAATTTGACCTACTTTGCAGTTGCTTTGCTTTGATGCCACATATTCCCATGAATGACACATTCTTTCTTTTGATTGTGTAGGCAGAATTATGTCTCTTTAACGCTTGACTAATTAATTAAAGCTCCTTAATGCCTGATTTTTTTAAAGAGACGGTCATTTACAGATGCATTAAAAAGCATGCATATTCTTTCAAAATAAAAAGTTATTTTAAGACTTTACACTAAGGTTCCATTTGTTTACATTAGTTGTTGTTGTTAAATAAATGTTAACGAATGGAACCTTATTGTAAAGTGTTACCACTAGACCTATATGAAGTGTAAGTCTATTCGTTTTTATCATAAATAAGTGATTAAATAAGGGCATTACAGGATAATATGTTTATGCAATATAAGTCCCACTCCACTTAAAATATCGCTTTTGTTTGTTGTTTTCCAGTTTTCTTTTTCAAGCACTTCAATCAATTAGGAAGTTAGTGCTTGGTTTAGAATATAAGCTTTGTGCATGTCATTAACAGGCCCACATTTTTGTGCATGAGACAAATCTACCCTAGAAATAAAATCTGTCACTTAAAATCACGTTGCTTTTGGCGCAGTCAGAGGTCAGTTTAGCAGATAAAGTAATTTTTATGCAATTTTAAATCAGACTGTGGCATATTATATGATGATAGACTGATAAGTTCTTCTTTTCTGCACTGATGTTTAACTTTCAGATACTGACTGGTATGAGTCTAACCTTGAATCCACTTGTACATCATGTCGTAATCGTGAAAGATGTTTAAAAATCTATTTAGCATGAAATGACATCTAATGTAGGATTCTAAGGAAACTCGATCTGAAATTGCCTGGGTATTTAAAGCAATGCTTTTCAGATGTTCAGTATTCATAACATTTAGGATCTGTACTTTCCTGCACTTTACTCTAGTTACTTGAATTCAGAAAGGAGGGGTGGGGCATGAGGGTTTTGGGGGTGATGGAGAGGGGTGGGTTGGGCTTAGGAGGAGGTTGGCGGGAGTCATACCAAACTAACCTTCTAATCCATACCATTTTTAGAGGGTCTTCCGTGACGAGTGCAAGTTCAAGGAGACACTGCTGCCCAACAATTACAATGCATACGAGTCTTCCATTTACAGGGGCTTTTATATTGCCCTCAGCAAACATGGCCGCTTGAAGCGAGGCTACAAGGCCTCTCCAGCAATGACTGTCACACATTTCCTCCCACGTTTATGAGCAAAACTGGCAATAACACAACGATTTGCACATGTTGTATGTTCTCGTAGGTAACCTAAACATGCTTATGTGAGAAGAGGTGAACCGCAAAGAACAAAAGTAACACTCTACATAGTATTTATTCTCACTAAAATAATATATGTATATTTGAAAGCTTACTTTGTGTCTGAACTTTCTGTAAATGCTATTCTTTGCTGATTATGATTTCTATTATGAACAGATGAGAGATGAGGAGCTTTTTATTGTGCTCTCTCACTTTATGGGTGCTTGCCATAACTGGTGTAAACCTTACCCTGTCATTGGAATGACTAACATCTTTAGCTTTTAGAAGTGAAAGGGATCCTTTTTATTACCTCTAAGAGCCACGTCCGCACTAGCAAAAAGTGCTTGAAAGTTATAGAGGGAAAAATAAATATCAGTTTACTCTGATCTTCATCTGTGTCACCATTTTACAAGAGGGATGAAAGCATTTATTTTACTGCAGTTATTCATTATTAGTTGGTGCCTTAGCTTCTGATATTTTGGCTCCTTTTACTCATGCAAGGGAGAACTGTGATGCTCTGGGGATCTTTAGCTCAGTTCCTAAAGGGTCAGAAGTTAGTTTGGTTTATTTTCATTACATATTTAGATCAATAACTAAATGAGACTCATAGATTTGGAGATTAGAAACCCCTTGCATGCACACTTATTGGGAGTTAAAGTCAAAGAGGACCATGCAAGGTCAGAGTTTGACTGCAAGTCTTTCTGTGTACGGCTAGTTCTGAAAGGTTTGGGTGCTTCTGTATGAATTTGAATATTCAGTCAACTTTGCACTGGAGTCATAATCTGTTAAGGAAAACTGATGAAGCTAGAGATATCCAATGAATTGCCTTAATATTGAATTATGTGGCAAGGTTATTTGATAGTGTATGTAGCAACTCATAATGGAATAACAAAGCATAATGTTACAACTGCACATAATGTAATAAGTTAAGTATAATAAATGTTTAGAATGTATTTTTTTTTAAATGTAATAATATTTTGAGCTCATAATATAATAAAGTTTTTCAAAATAATGTAACAGGTTATTTTATGGGAAATGTATTACATTATGAACTCAGTGTAGCAACTCATAATAACACAATCAGTGAAACAATAATTATAATAATTTCCTCTCAACATAACATTATGGGCACAAGACGTAATAATAATAATAATAATAATAATAATAATAATATATATATATATATATATATATATATATATATATATATATATATATTGCTAAATTGAATAGGTTATTATTACATTAAGGGAAATATTTTCTTAAAAATGTAATTATTTTGTAAATGTGACCTGCTCCATCATTTTGAATTACTTTGACACAGAAACAAATTTTGAGCTTAATGCGCTGACTTAAAAAAGAAAGACTTAGCTTTCTGATTATATAATTATTACGTTTTGAATCATTGTCTAGATTTAATTATTTAAACAGTGAATGCCATAAAAACTTGTTTTGGAGGAAAAGGACTCTAAAGACACCAAGCAATTTGTTGGCATTTGATAGAATTAGGAGATTTATTCAAACATAGGATACATTAAATAATTTATAGACATCAATCACAGGTAAGTAAAAATATAATGCATTATATACATATACATGATCAGCCACAACATTAAAACCACCTGTCTAATATTGTGTAGGTCCCCCTTGTGCTGCCAAAACAGCGACAACCCGCATCTCAGAATAGCATTCTGAGATGCTATCCTTCTCACCACAATTGTACAGAGCAGTTATCTGAGTTACCGTAGACTTTGTCACTTCAAACCAGTCTGGCCATTCTCTGTTGACCTCTCTCATCATCAAGGCGTTTCCATCTGCAGATTTGATCAATGAGATAAAATTTTCCCCATTCTGATAAAAATCGAGTGAGGTGCCGAAAATCGAAATCGAGCCGAAAAAAATCCCGTGAGTTGCAGTTCTGTGGAACGCCTTGTTGATAAGAGAGGTCAACAGAGAATGGCCAGACTGGTTTAAACTGACAAATTCTACAGTAACTCAGATAACAGCTCTGTATAATTGTGGTGAGGAGAATAGCATCTCAGAATGCTATTATATATATATATATATATATATATATATATATATATATATAAAATTCTGCATATATTATATTATAATAATATAATATTAGTGCTGTGCTCCTCTATAGAGTTGCTTGCTAACTATTGAGCTAAGGACATTCAGGCCTAACTTTCCTGAGGTAAACGAAACAGGTGACAGGTTGTTCAAGTGTCTTTGGCTCATGTATAATTACAAACAAATATATAACATATGATTATTATAATAATATGTAGTGGCAAACTGTATGTTAGTAAGTATATATATATTAGTAATAATTTTCCATAGTAATAATAATAATAATAATAATAATAATAAATGCATGAATGTTTCAATCTAGTGTATTTTTTAGTACTTTAAGACTAGATTTAGATTAAAAAAAAAATATTTTTTTTTTTTAAAGGAATACCAAAGTTTTTATGCCTTAAAAAAGTATACTGTTGTTTTGTTTTGAAAATTGTTACAATATGACAAAATAATAAATGTTTTAATTAAAATTATTTTATTTGTTTATGGAGAGTTCACAATGTAATGCCTTACTCATATTGTAATAACTACTAACATTTTGCAAAAAAAAAAAAAAAAAACTTTATTACATTATAGGCTCTTACATAATGTAATAATTATTACATTTGAGAAAATTATTACATTATAAACAATTATTAAATTTACCTTATTACATTATGCTTTGTTATTACATTATGAGTTGCTACAACTTAGCTATTTTTCTCAGCGATAAGGAAACTGTTCATTTTACATATGAAATGGTTTCTTTTATCTTGCATGCAATTAAGCTCTTCCTGGTTTTGTGTCATAGATATTTATTAATAATGGACTCTGATGTCTATGTTTTACCTCTACATGACAGTGACTGATCTACTATAAGATATCAGCAATTTAATCTCACTAACATGTTGACTGCATACTTGAACACCCCCTCAACAATTCTTTGGAATGTAAAAAAAAAAAACACAACCATCTTAATCTGTTTAAGATAACATAATCTGCTCATTACGTAATGTTTGAATACCAGGCCTGAGCTCAAATACCAAAGCACACGCCTAAAGAAATATTTCACCCAAAATTGAAAATTCTCTAATCATTTACTCACCCTTATGCCACCCCAGATGTGTATGACTTTCTGTCTTCTGCTGAATACAAAAAAAAATTTTTGGAAGAAAATTATTAGATTCATACAATGCAAGTGGATGGGTTGAAATGTTAGAAGGCCCAAAAGCACATAAAGGCAGCATAAAAGTAATCTATAAGACTAAAGTGGTTAAATCCATATCATCAGAAGCAATATGATAACTGAGAAACAGATAAATTTGTAAGTATTTTTTTTTCCTATCTATATTCACTTTCCCTTGCTGCTTTTTTTTTTTTTTTGGTGATTTGCTTATCACACCCAACTGAGCAGGGAGGAGAATTTATAGGCAAAAATATTGATCTGTTTCTCACCCAGACCTATCACGTCGCTTCTAAAGACATGGAGTAAACCACTGGAGTCTTATGGATTACTTTCATGCTGCCTTTATGTGCTTTTTGGAGCTTCAAAGTGTTTGTGCCCCAAATATAGGCATGCAATGTGATTGCTTTAATGAACATTTTCAAATATGACTGCTAATTTATGTATGTGATGACATGTTAATTTATTGATATTTATCTCCACTGTACCCTGTCCTTTGTTACATTTTTGATCTTTCTCTCTACATAGCAGAATAGAATTTTGCATGGTTTTTAATGCAAAATGTTGAACTGAAATGTTGTATCTAGAACACAAGCCCTCTTATCTAAGTGCTTATTCAGAAACAGCTATTTCTCATGTAAGTTCCACCAGAGGTTTACTGTACTGTACTTTGTCTCCAGCTGTGAAATGGCCCTATTTGTGGTTTGCAAGATGAATGTGGGTAAGGGGTGGTGCATGTATGTGTGTGTCATTGTTTATATGCAGCCTTTATGTCATTTCTCAGTTTTGTATTCCTGCACTGAGGGGCAGATGCCCCTTTCAAATTCCCCTTCTATTTTCTAACATATACCTCACCTTCTGCCTTAGTTCCAATTTGTTGAAATGATTGTACGATTTGTTGGAGACAACAATGTTTTTGCCAATCATTTCTTTCTCTGAAAAAAAGAAAAGAAAAAATGAGTAAGAATTCTAATATATAAGAAAATGTTTCCTTTTATTTTTATACATATGTGCTGTGCACAGCAGCCAACTGTATTACTGAAATGAAAATAAAGGGTTGTTTTATAGCTTCTGTGTGCATTGTTTTTTGCCTTATGCTTTTTATTAACGTTGAATGAATAGGTCAGTGGCCAGCATTTGTATTTGAAAGATTTTTAGTTCACAGATTAAAAAAAAAAGAATAAATAAAGGTTTTCAACAAACTGAAACTGTATGTTTGATGAGATTAGTAAAGTTAGAGCCTCCTCAAGTGGTCAAAATCAGAAACATACAAAGAATCTCATTCAATTCTGATTCATCTTTATGTAAGTGAGCTTGCCACTGGCTTCAAGGTTACCAACCTGCACCCTTTAAATTGACATGCCTGTTTATGCATAAAATGAAAAAAAAAAAATTCATTTGTAATTATAGTTAATTTTTGTGTTAAAGAAAGCACTGAAAAAATTACTAGTAGTATTACAACCCCAATTCCGAAAAAGTTGGGACAGTATGAAAAATGCAAACAAAAACTAAAAGGAGTGATTTGTAAATTATATTCACCCTTTGCTATATTGAAAGCACTACAATTACATATTATATGATGTTTTACCTTGTGAATTTCATTGTCTTTTTTTTATGTACAGTAATTTCAAGTCAGATGATTGCAACACACTCCCAAAAATTTGAGACAGGGGCAATTTAAGACTAATAACAATTTGTCGAGTTAAAATAACAAGGCAATGTGAAACTGGAGATGTTAAACAGGTGAGGCAATCATGTTATATTATATAAGGAGCCTCCAAAAACAGCCTAGTCCAACAAGAGCAAGGATAATTCGAGACTTGTCAATTTGCCAACAGATGCTTCAGCAAATAATCAAGCACTTTGAGAACAATGTTCCCCAAAGACAAATTGGAAGGATTTGGGGCTTTTCACCCTATAGAGTACACAATATAGCTAAAAGATTCCAGGAATCTGGTCAAATCTCTGTGCGTAAAGGGCAAGACAAAAACTACTTCTGAATGCGCGTGATCTCTGATCCCTCAAACATCACTCTCTTAAAAAAACATTCATCTGTCATTGATATCATGATCATGGGTTTAGGATTACTTTAGTAAACCTTTGTAAATCAACACCATTCACCACTGCATCCACAGATGCAAGTTAAGCCTTAATTATGCAAAGCAGAAGCCCTACATCAACACTGTCCAGAAGAGATGCCGACTTCTCTGGGCTCTGTCTCATCTGAGATAGAGAGTAGAACAGCGGAACCATGTTTTTTGGTATGATGAGTCCACATTTCAAAATTAGTTTTTGAAAAACACAGCTGTCATGTTCTCCGGGCCAAAGAGGAAAAAGACCATCCAAGCTGTTATCAGCGTCATGTCCAAAAGCCAGTGTTTGTATGGGCCAGGGGTGTGTCAGTGCCCATGGCACGGGTAACTCATCTGTCTGCATTAATGGTGCCCTCACAGATGTATATGTACAAATTTTGGAGGAGCATATACTGCCATCCAACATCGTCTTTTCCAGGGACATCCCAGAATTTTCAACCATCTCCAATTGAGAATGTGTGGTGCATTATGGTGCATTATGGAGCACACAATACAGCATCGAAGACCCCGTATAACTGTGCAGCTGAAGACCTGCATAATGGATGAATGAGGGAAATTCCACTTTTAAAGCTTAAACTTGTGTCTTCAGTGCCTAAATGCTTAATAACTGTTATTAGAAGAAATTGTTTCACAGTGGTAAACTCTCGACTGTCCCAACTTTTTTGGAGCGTGTTGCAATCGACTGATTTGAAATAACTAACTACATTAAATAAAAAAATTAAAAATTAAAAATTAAATTCACAAGGAAAAACATCAATAATGTTTAGTTTAGTGTTTTCAATTTAGGAAAGGGAGAATATAATTTACAAATCACTCCTTTTGTTTTTATTAGCATTTTTCATTCTGTCCCAACTTTTTCAGAATTGGGTTTGTACTTAAAATTCCTTTCACAATTTTTTGCACAGTTTTTCTAAGTACATTTTTAATGGTATATAGTTAAGTAAAATCTACTGGCCTTTGTGACAATATAAAATATACAAGTTATTACTGTTTTAGTACTTTAGGATTGATACTTTAGAACTCATAGTAAAGATAACATACAATACTAAATAATACACATACACACACTAATCTAAATTATATTTACTTATAAGAGCATAATGTTTTATACATGTTTTAGCTGAGTAAGTTACTTAATAGTTCAAGTTCAAGTTCTCACTTGAACTAATTCAATGTAGAAAGTAGCGTACTGAAAGGTGCACTCAGTCATTTTTTTTCTCATTAAAAAGTTTTACTCTTAAAGAATTGTAATTGTATATGTATAAAATCATGACCACCCACATGAGATCTCCAGTCATATAAGTAATCTTATAAAAGCTGTTTTATTCTACATGGAGAGGGTCCGCACATGGGGGCTGCCATTTTAAATCACATGACCAGCCGAATAATACTAATCTCAGTAACTGTCCTGTTATTTGACACTTTCACTCATTGAATAAAGTATCATGTCTGACTGTGAATAATACATTTCTACAATGACATCTAAAATTGAAAACGATTGATTATGAATGATGCTGAATCCGCTAGGTGTCAGTGTAAGTTCAAGGTCACACAAACACTTCAGTTACTGAGTTCACCTTTGATCTTTTCTGCTTTGTTTATTTCACATCATCAAAATGTTTTCTAAAACATAATATACTTGTATGAATTGTCTGTTAAATAAGACATAAAAGAAAAAATAAACTGATCCAATTAGTCTAAAAGTATTATAATTTTTTTAATTCCACAAAATGGCATTTACAATACAGCCGTTTCTGTAATCCTCTGGAGTTGACTCAATTAACATAATAAAGAACTTTAACTGTGTTCTAAAATGTGTAAAATTCTTACTGTGCAATCCCAGAATCACTTGATGGTAAGGTGACCTGGTTACAACTGCCAGTTGGATGTGACCAAACGCAACGTTCTTGTACAGCAAACATGACTTTTGAACTGACTTTCACCCAGTTATAAACATTAGCAGTGAGACGCCAAAGTGTGTCCTGAGCCCTAGTCCGATCCAGCCTGATCATGCGCACAGACGGAGTTCTCTGTCTGGCTGCACTAAGCTTCTGCACAATACTAACTTGTCTTCCTATACAAGAGACAACAATGCAAATAGGTATCACTAGAGATTATCAGAGAGAGCAACATATAAAGACCAAGATCAGCAGCTTTGATTATTTTTTGACAAGATTTTATAAAAGAATGAGGATTCACCAGGATTCAAAAGGTAAGTTTGGGATTCATCTTCATTTTGGAAAATTGTTTATTTCTATATTACCCATGTAAACTGTGATTTGAATATGAATACTTACGCTCCTCTTCTAATTTACAAAGGTGCTGTTTTATTGAGGAAAAAAAGCAAAGACTGCTTCTCAGTACTTGAAATTAAAAGTAAAAAAGTTGTGTGTTTGGATTCAAACATAAAGCCATACATTTCAGTAAGTATGAGAATCTTTGAAATATAGTAATCATGTTAAATCATCAATGTTACATCAATATTCTTAATTATCTTGTATTACAGCTATTCACAATTATGAAGGCTTCTGCTATCAAAATTGCCACATTATTATAATGTTTGTAGTTACAGCATAATTAATGTATAATATCAGTAAATGAAGTTGTAAATAATGTTTTTAATAAATTAAATGTGCTATTATTCCCAGGTTGATGCCATTAAGGACTACCGTTGTCATAAAATTAAAGGAAAGAATTCCAATAATGCTTTGTGTCTATGCTGGAGGGGTCATGCAATGAAGCTTGTAGAAGCTTATAGAGCATCAGAATTATCTCCTCCACATTCAAATAGCCATGAAAAGCATACACACCTCAGACAAAGAAGAAGTCAGCATTTTGACCCATCTGACCCTTTGGGATCTGAGAATACAAGGTCAAGGACGATAAATTATCACAGAAAAAATCGAGAGCAAACGCGTGAGCGCAGCAGTAATGTTTCTAAAGAGACCATCACTTCCTATGATGATCCTTTACATGTACTGCTCTCCAAGAGCCCAGTCAGTCCAAATTTGCAGAAAGAGAAGAAAAACAAGCAAGTTGCACCATCTGAACAGATCTGAACAAAGAACTGATAGTTCAGATTTAACCAACTACAGTGCTGGGTATTGAAAATTGAATCTGTATGTAATCAGATTACAAAAATCGAGTACTTGGACTACATTTTAAAATGTGTGTAATCAGTTACTTTTTATATAGGTTACATGATTGCATTTTTCAATTACATTGCCAATCAGCCAACAGTAATATCTAGTGAAGCGTAAGGTAAAAGTTTACGTATACTGATTACAATATTTCATGTAATTTGTAATCAGTAATAGACTACATTTCAGAGGTAATCTACTCAACACCATCTCTCTGCATGAAGAATATGTGATGTTTCATTATTTAAATGTGTTTGGAATTTAAGTGCATGCATTTAAGAGATACTCTATGTTCCATACTTGCAAAAGCTTTTCTCATAGTTGGAGTTTTATTAATACATACAAAACTGAAAGTTAAATCTACTATTATAGTACTTAAAGGGATATTTCACCTTAAAATATAAATTCTGTCATAATTTACTAACCCTCATGTTGTCCCAAACCAATATTTGAACCTGTGAGACTGACAGCCTCTGTATGGAAAAAAAGATGCAATGAAAGGGAATGGTGACTGAGGCAGTCAGTTAACATTCTCCTTTTGTGTTCCACATAAGAAAGTAAGTCATACAGGTTTGGGACGATATGATGGTGAGTAAATGATGATCCTGGGGGAACTAACAATTTGAAAACAATACTGTCTATATCTCAGTTTTTATAGGGTGCAATCTATAGGGCTTATTAGTTGAGGCTAGGTTAGGTCACTGTTTGTTAGTCCTTTCAACCTTTTAAGTCAGCTAAAACTTAAATATGGCTGGCACTGAAAGCAATGAAATGTTATTTTCATGAGAACTGTGCTAGAATCGTGTCCACTGATTGATGTGGGTATTATAATCAAATAGTAGGAATTATGTGTGATCTGCTCCTTTTTTTTTTAAACAATTGCAGATATTTTGAAGGTTAAGAGTATGCAGTTGTTTCATTTGTATACATAATTCATGTTCTCATTTCTCATGAGTTGTCTGTAGACCTAAACATCACAGTTTAAAACATATAATAGATGGTGCTGGCCACCTCTACTGAATTATTTATTGAACAATATTCATTTTTATTTATTATATTTTATATGAATGTCTTTTAAATATAATCTCAGAAAATTATTGAGTATTGTTTATCCAGTGTGTTTGCTCTAAGAGCAAAGGCCAAAGGCAATGAGACGTATGTTTGTTTAAGCTGAATAACCATTACTTTAAAAGTATAATTACCAGTATTTAGAAGATTATATATATATATATATACACTACCGTTCAAAAGTTTGGGGTCACTTACTCATTCTTTATTTATTTATTTATTTCACATTTTAGAATAATAGTAGTCAGCAAAACTATGGAATAATAGAAATGGAAATATGGGAATTATTTTGTGACCAAAAAATCCAAAATAAATCCAAAACTATGTAATATTTTAGCATCTTCAAAGTAGTCACCCTTTGCCTAGATTTTGCAGACATGTACTCGTGACATTTTCTCAACCAACTTCTTGAGGAATCACCCCGGGATGCTTTTTAAACAGTATTGAAGGAGTTCCCATCTATGTTGGGCACTTATTGGCTTCTTTTCTTCATATTTTGATCCAAGTCATCCATTTCAAAAACTTTTTTTTTTTTTTAGGAAATTTTAGATTTGTAATTAAATAAATGTATATGTTTTGGCAGAATAATATTTTGTCTACAAAGTTAATTTCAAACTTTTAAGCATACACCTTCAGATCAAAAGATTTTTAAGATCATGAGAAACATTTCAGACAAGTGACCCCAAACTTTTGAACGGTAGTGTATATATATATATATATATATATATATATATATATATATATATATATACATATATATATTATTTTTTATATATATATATATATATATATATATATATATATATATATATATATATATAAATTTTTTTTTTTTTAAATATAAGAGTAATTAATGCATTCAAACAATAAAATGAATTAAACCTAAATTGTTTTTTCTTGTCCCATTTTCATTTTAAACCCATTCTTAAATTTAGTATCTCAAATGTTTCTCAGCTTGTTATATAAAAACATAAACTAATAATAAAGTAATTAAATATATGATATGATTAAATAGTTGTTGTGAGCTGATGATAAGATTTACTTTTATGTTGTAAGACCAGATTTTATGTTTTCATGTTTCATAATGATGAGTACAATGTCAAATTGTGAAATATATACTGACATAATCTGTTCAAAACTGATGTTGCCATTTGAATTGGACTTATACCAGTTGGACATGTTGATGTTTGTTTTTAGTTATTATGTAATTTGAAAAAGGGCAAATTAGAAGCTTGCATAAACAACAAAAACATACATCCCTTTCCTCCAAAGACACAAGTTATTTACTTGAATTTCATTGAATTAAAGCAAAACAAACACCCTAAAATTACAACTAAAGATAGAACAGAAAGTTAAGAGTTCAATATTGACTGTTCTGTGTTCTTTCCACCTTACCAATAATAAAAAAAAGCAGTACGTCAGGACGCTCTGCAAACATTTTTGCCATTATGAGGCTTAAATGAATATATATTTATGCCCTGCTTCCTCTCATTATTTGAGTCAAAGGTGCTTGAAAATACATATAAAAAGAAAGAAATGAAAAACATGAATGAAGCAAGTAATGCATATAACGACACAGTAATGCTTGAATGCCGATTACAGTATAAACCAAGCTATACCCATAACATAAAATGCATTTAGTTTGGGGTTTAAGAATATGCAATTTTATAGTGATTGTTTAAAGATAAAAACATTTAATAAACTTTGATTATTCTGTAATCATTGGAGAATCTTGGTGAAATTTCAGTGATTCCCATGAGGAACCATAAAATAACATGCCTATTAAAATAATAATATGGTTTTGTTACAAAGAGGCGGCAGACAAGGAGTGGGGATCTAGATGCAGCTTTATTGAAATAAAAAAAACAAAAACACTGGAACAAACAAAAGGTCCACGATGGGAAACATAAACTGACGGGAACAAACAGGAACAAGCAGGAACTCGGGTAACATTCGGGTAACATACGAACAACGATCGACACTGGGTGGAAAAACAACAGGGTTTAAATAAACAGGGATAACGATGGACAGGTGCAAACAATGAGGGATAATAGGATGTGATGAGGGCCGGGAATTGTGGGAAACGTAGTTTAGGGTGATAGTGAGGGAAAAACACGAGGCAGACAATGGGGAATCGTGACAGGTTTCATATAGAAGCGTATTTATTTAGTTAATTTTTACAGTTTTATAGGATTAAAAACAATAACTTACATACACATAAAAACTCCCACACTGTTGTTGAACAGCTTTAATATGATTTTTTTTCCATTGACTGTGTCTAAATTGTAAACATACATGTGATATTTTAAACCTAGCCAATACAGCGATTTGAGTCACCGGAACGTCATATGATTCATAAGTTGATTCATAAGTTATACAGTTTGTCAACTCAGACCTTTGTGAAGGTCACCTTTCAACAGTGTAATTTACATTTTGAAATGAATTAAGGTAAAGTGCTTGGATACAACACTTTATCCTTGCATAATTCATGTAAACAAATTTTACTGCGTGACTTACCATCCATGTTTCGTTTATTTTACATTGATATTTGTTCTTATTCAGACATGATGTGGTCTCTTCTGTTGATGAACACACATTTAATATCTGAAAGAGTAAGACCTGCATCTCTACAATTCAAAACAATGATAAATTGGCACATTCCAGTGTTTGGGCAGATGGAAAACCTTTGAGCTGGGTCTGAACCATGGGGTGAAGGGCACTTTAGGTCCTCAAAAAAATACTGCATTGCTATGCTCATATAAGCCCCATGGCCAACCACCAGGGCATGGATAGGTACATTTAGGACACCGTCACCAGCCCCGTCTATTTTAGGTATAGGTGTCTCACCAACTTGTACTTTTTCTTGATGGTCATTAACTATTCGCTGGAACATAGCCTTAAGAAAATCCTTGATTCGTACCTTCACCTGAAAAAAAAAACAATAAAAGGCTTAATATTTACTTGTATTCTTTCCAATAAAGTTAAGCACACAAATGCATAATGCAAGAAATAAAACATTGAAAAAAAAGTTCCACTATAGATAGAGTGTCCTGCAGTTGCATCATATCCAGATAAAGATATGACACATCAATGGGCCTCTGAGGCAATGGATGCGTCATTAGTGTTGGCATGCCACATGGGGCAGTCAGGTCAATGGCTACGTAAGTATGAGCAAAAAGTTTTAAAGGGCTCCAGAAATGGAGATAAAATTATCCTTGATATTTAGACATATAAGAGGTAACTGTATTATAAAAAAAACATATTGTAAGTTTCAGGATCAAAACTCCCTCCTCAGTCTAAAAAGAGCATTTATTGTTACCACCCTGCTGAAACATCTAGTTTTGAAATCTGTGTGTTTGTGATGTCAAGAGATATTGCTCATTTGCATTTACACACCCCCACATCATGGGTCATTGTCATAGGCTCATGCTCACTGGTGCTCAATTCGTAAACAGAGTGAGAGAGAGCAGGACAGACAGGCCTAGTGTGGTCTACTAACTATTTCTGAAAATATCAAAGGGGACCCATCTGGACTATTTTTAATTATCCCTGTATATAAAAATTCACTAGACCAGGGGAGGGGAACCTTGCTCCTGGAGGGCCACTGTCCTTCAGAGTTTAGCTCCAACCGTAATCAAACAAACCTGGGCAAACTAATCAAGGTCTCCAGGATTACTTAAGGAAAAAAATTAAGGGCAGGTGTGTTTGATTAGGGTTGGAGCTAAACTCTGAAGGACAGTGGCCCTCCAGGAGCATTGTTCCACACCCCTGCACTAGACAGAAATCTTTGACCGTTGTTGTGAATCTCATGCAGCTTTTAAACGATGTGGTGTCAAGTTACAACTCTGAAAAGGAGACCCCATTCTGTTTCATTCAGCTGCTCTGCCTCCTGTTGTTTTGAGCAGAAAAGCATCCTGGAAGCATTCTAGTGTCCATCTATTTTTAATTGATGGTGTATGTAAACATGCACTAGATGGACTTCTTTGACTGTTTAGATGTGTTTCCGGTGATGTGCACCTCAGTGCAGGATGATCCTGTGTGCGTCATATGGATGTGTCTTCAGTATTACAACATGGATAGTATGATTTTTCAGCTCATATAAGCGTGGACTGCTTGTGAACCAAAAATAATACGATTCAAGCTTTACAAAGAAACTGTTATTGAAGGATGGGGCAGTAAAAACACTTGGACCCAATCGAAAAAACTTATGTAAACTGTTTATTTCATGAATATTTCAATTGTGATGTTAAATGTGATGACTGTTTGAAAGTTTATGGTGCTGCTGTGCTTGAGTGAGCGGTTGAATATTTTTGGATGCAATGCATTGGATGTAAACCCTGAAAATTGTATAATATTGTGGACCTTGTTCATACTCTTCCAATTGAGTTTCAAATATGGCTGTATTCGAGGGGCTGCAAGATGTTAGACAATCCTAAAAGTGGGTGTTTACGTTGAAGTTTAAGGAGGCGCTTAGGCCAAAACAAAGCATTTCAGACAGAGGGCCAAAGACAGGGTACAAAATGACCATATGTTACTAAATTAAACAACTTTAATAACATTATCAGTGGACCAAAGGGAAGATGATAAAATTATAAAGGGTGTCATCATGACCCCTTTAAAGGAATTATATACCACAAACAATCAGATATTTGTTGTTTTTGTGACTTTGTTCTTATTTTCAGAATATGTGAAGTATAGAACTCTAAAAAACAAGATTTGTTTTAAATCTCAAAATGTTTAAAATATAGGGTGCGTGAACACGCAAGCACACACATACAGAATTTACCTGATCCATGGTCTCTCCCTCAGGAGGAGTATACTCTGGTAAAGACTGTCCGGTTGCTTTAGCCATATTTTTCATTTCTTTAACTTGACCTCCTTCACCTATACCAAAACTCTGAAAAACAAGACCTGCAATCTCTCATCAATTTAATTTTTTTTTATTAATAAATATTATTAAGTAGTAAGTATCATACTTTGAAAATATGATAATAAAATTAACACACACACACAAAACAATCATCAGACTCTGTACTTACTCTCTCTTTAAGTGATGGATCCATTACTAATTCTATGTCATGGCAGGTTCTGTTGTTCCTCACAATAATCTCTGCAGTCTGTAATTTTTCAAAGATGTGATGATTCTTCTTTTTTTTAAAGATAAATATGTAAGTAGCTAAATACAGCATGCAAATTAATATACACAGTTCAAATTGTATTCATTAAAAGCAGAAAGTAATCGTTTGATATGATCACAGTCTTTTTTTAATGAAAACTTTTGTTGCATGTGCATTCCTGTAACAAGGTACCTTAAAACATTATAACATCTACTGCAATAGTTACAACATTTGCATAATAGCTGCATAACCACAAAGCCATTTCTGTGACAAATATACTAATCAAAGTAATAGTTCACCCAAACATTATAATTCACTCATCATTTACTCACCCTTATGTCATCTCACACTTTTTCAGAAGACTTGCTTTCTTCTTTGGAACACAAACAAAGATATTTTCATGAAGATATGCAGTAAATATATCTATACAATGTAAGTCAATGTAAGACAAACACCTACATACAAGCTATTGAACTTTAAATCATAATCACGCCTAAGAGGCAGCAGATGGCAAGATTTAAAGCAAAAAAAGGAGTTAAATTTTGGTCTGTTCTCAAGCAAAACCAAACGTATCACTTCAGAAAACCTTAAACAACACGAGTCCTATGGATTATCTTTATTCTTGGAAGTGTTGATCCACAATTACTTTTGTTATTTGCGTCATACCTTAAAAAATATATCTTCATTCTTCTCTACAGAAGAAAGAAAGTCACATGAGTTTGAGACAGCATAATGGTGAGTGAATGATGAGAGAATTATAATTTTTGAATGAACTATTCCTTTAAATAACATTTGTGGAGAAAAATCGCCCTCTACCTGTGGTCAAAGACTAGACTTGCCTGCTTGGCACGCTTCATGTCACTGACAAACACATTTGTGAACTTCACATCCCTGAGGTACTGCCCAGCAGCCTCAGACTGGCGTATCCCAATATCAGAGAGAGGAGAGTCTATCTTCTGACCTAAATGCAAAGGATTGTATGAACTGGTATGTGGGATAGTAAAAATGTGGCACATAAAAATTGTTTGTTGATGATTGTCATCGTTTAATGGCAAAAAAAAAAGGGATGCCACTGATAGTATGGATAACAGATAATGTTTTTTTTTTTCCCCTAAAAAACTTACCTTGTAAAAGCCCATCTTTGTTGCACTGAGTTTCACCACTGGTAAACCGAAGCAGTAAGACTGGTAAATAAATATTTAATAAACACACACACACACAAACTAACAAGAGCTTTAACAATTCAAAATGTCAAGGTATAAAGATTAACAAATACTCCAAACCTCAAGCAAGTATTAAGATAACATTGCTTCAATCATTTGACATGGACACACAAGTGTGCGATTTATTTAGTTTGTGTTGTTAAAAATGTTACAGGATCACAACAAGCATGCCTCTGATCTTTCTTGGTGGAAGAAAGGCACACTGACCTTTGGCATATACAGAGATAGTCTATAGACTAGAGAAGCTCTTAAAGAGCTTAGAGAAAGAGCTTAGAGAAGACTTTAAAACAAAATTTTTAAAACAAAATTGCCACATTAACTAGTAGCCTTTATTTAATACTAATCTACAAAATGTCAGTCAAACCTCATACGTATAATGGCATGATGATGAGTTAAAGTGGTATATTTAAAACAACTTTTCCAAAGAGTTATTAAAAATTTTCTATCAAATGTAGTCGCCTTCATTTACCGACCAATAATGCAATGAATAATTATCAGAATAGATTTGAATGGAAAGAATTAATATAGGCTATCCCATTGCAAACGAAACAAAAAAGGCAACTTACTGACGGACAATTGTTAGACCGAAAGCGAGCATTTTTGCAGTTATAAAGGTGTAATTAACAGCGCCGTGTGGTTATAAGCTGCTCATCCATTGAGCAAAGTTGTCACGCCGCTTTCACTTCCCAAGAACAAGTCCCTAATGTTTGCTACTTTGGGGTGACAGCGCTTCTCACCGTATTTGATTAGCCGGAAGTTTATACGCAAGGAGACGTAGAGGCGCGAACAATGATTGGCGCCAATGGTTCATGGCGGGCTTTCAAACCGAGTAACGTCTGACGGAGTCTGTAGCTTAACGGTTTTATTTTCAATTGTATCTTCACTGATTTGTTTTAACAGGTTGAATTATTCCCCAGTTGTGAAACGCAGATGTTGGACTACTGGCTATTTCAGTTTTACGACGTATATATATTTTGAGTTAATAACGCAACTGAAGTGCACAAATAAGACGAACGGGAGATGACATGCTTCTTTCATGGTATGTTTATTGACCTTAGCATACAGCACGACCTCTACTTTAACTTCAGTCATGTTCTCAATGACAATATTCGAGTTTTACAGCAATCCAAAGAAGAATAGCCCTATTGACATTACTCCCTATTTTAACCTGTTTACCTCGTGGTACCCTCCAAAATCTCACGTGACAATTTTCCAAAATCGGTTTGAATTGATACTTCTGGAAAGTAACATTATTGAACAGATATGTAAGCAGTTTGTTTTTCTTTCGTTCTTTATGTCATGTATGAAATGTCTAATATTCCATCTACCCTTTAACTCATCATCCACACTACCTTTACTGTCATACTCTGAAACAAGCTGAATAGATTATCATTATTATTATTATTATTTATCTTTCAACATTGCCAATAAAAGGGAAGAATAATATAGGCCCAAAATAGCGCCACATTCTTTAAAGCAAATATTTATTGAACAGAGGTTGTGCAACAGACATAACTGAGGTACATGATCTGGTTTATAGTGGAAGGAGGAGAGCTTTTCTTACTGTTGTTGATAACCAGTGACTTAGTCTTAGTCAATATTTACAACTTTACATCCATCGATATGGGCAGAGTACATAAGACATTGTTCTTGAGAATATTAAACAGCGTAAAAACTTCTAAAAATGAGGGCAGGTGCGTTCTCAACAACATAATCCACAAAAATCTTTTATTCCCTCCTCCATCCACTATTTCTGAAGTCCATGTGGGAGCCTTGTTGATCAGACACAGCAAAGACGCCATAAACTCTTACATGTGCTGTCATTTCCAGGTTCCAGAAAAACTGTTTGTGAGTGGTGTGAGGTAATGGGAAAGTCTTTATATCCAGTAAACCTGAGGTATAGAGATACCACGCTTACAGAATGTGACAGAAAGAAGAGGAAGAAAAATATTAAAAGGTAAAGAAACATGCCTTAATAAGAGCACACTGTACAAAGAGCATTTCCAGTCGAATACTCATTTCATGTTCTTCTTTTACCCTCTACTTCTGTATTCTCAAAGTATTCTGTAAGCAGTAAAATAATTATAATACAATTGTTTATAAAATAGCAGCACACTGATGTGAAATCACAACTATGTAATGTTATTTTTGTGTATAAGATGAAACAAAAAATCATAGCTTTTTAGCAGCGAAAAAACCCAATAATAACTCAATAACAATATTGACACTTGATTGATGTCTTCACACCCTTTCCATCTCTCATCGCTTTGGAATACAGTATCATACCCCTTAAGGAATGTAACTTGGGTCCTTATTCAAAGTCAAAGCATATAGCCACCCATACAATCTGATAACAGTACTGTAATTCATTTTCAGAGCAGAACTGGGAAAATAATAAGACAGACTAACTTAATACAACACGATTGACTGGGGGTTTTGGTGTGAGGATGGAGTAAACGTGACTTGTGAAACTCAAGCGTTACTAAGAACTATTTCTGAAGCAAGGAAATTTATGATGAGAACAACTCCTCACAGTCTCCTTTACCCACAGAAAGACATGCACACAAACATACACATACATACACGTAGACAAACCTAAGCTCGACTGCCCCTTTTTAAGGTAAGCTATGAGAATTCAGCATATAAAAGCTGTATTGTGCTGCTGATGCACCCTGTTTTTAGCCACTGACTTTTGTGAAAGTTATCAAAACCCATGCCAGTTCAACCTTTGGAAGCAGCATATTTTGGATGACTGGGTACTGGATCTTATGGTTAAGCGGCCTGACCAATGTATGGCAACACAGGGTGAACGTCTACATTAGACTCAAGGCACTATATAGAACTGTTTTTCTGCAATGGTGCAGTTACACTAGTTCTTTACTAATTTCAAGAAAACTGCCCTTAGAGCGTGCAAATCAACAAACATATTACTCTTCCATTTTAATCAGAATGGTTTCTGTCTTTTGGTCTTTTTATTAATTTGTTTAATTATTGTTATTATTTTGTTGCTGTTATTGTCATAATGTCAACATTTTCAACATTGGAAAGCATCGATTTACAATACTTTAACTCTATGATGAACCGAACCATGCCATGATCTAAACATGGGAAACCAGCCCAAAAGGAAAAGACAAAAAAATGAAATAAAAAAAATGACTCTTTAACTATAACAGTTTGTTGCTCATGGGAAAAATGCTCTCAAAATACTTTGTTGAAAGCGATGGAGTAAAGACGCTCAGATCAATAATTGTTAATCTATGCCATTCATCATCCTTGCGTCATACCTTCCCAGTTATGAGCTGGCATTGCAATCAAACTGGTGTAGATACTGGTCTGTAATTCAAAGATGATACATACAACTACAGGACAAACAAAAATAAAAACAGACAAACAGACAGACATCTTAAATATCATGTGATTTCTGGAAACCATGGCTGTTTTTCTCCTTTGGCCTCCTATTCTGCTTCTCCTATCTCCATATCAGTATCCTCCTTTCAGCAGCATACTTCACATCGCAAACCAACCAGGCTTCATCATAATTTTACAATCATCATCCTCGATAATTCTTGCCTGCACATTCCTTTACTGCTTGCAGAATTTACACACACTTGTTTGCAAATCCAGACCGCCACAGCTGATCTCTTTGTCCCTGACAGGGACCAAATTTTTGCTAACACAAATCAACCTCCTTCAACACACACACAACAAAATACGTAAATACGTAATAGACTGTCTGTATCCAATACAATTGTAATATTTAGTTGGATGCTGCAACCAAGAGCAACCTTATCCACAACTTTAAGAAGATATGTGGGAACATAGCTGTCTCTGTCCGCTCCCTTTTCTTGCCTCCTCTTGTTCTGTGCACTGGATTGGGCTCAGCCCTCAAGCATTTTCCAGGCCAGTAAATAAAAGCATTTCATATACGCCACTGATACAGGAGGCCCTCAAAGCCGGCAAAAGCACTGTGGAAAAAACTTTTGCTATCACCTGTCCAGAACTTTGACTGGGTCCCCACCACTGAGCCAGTCTCTATTGTCAACACTTGCAGACAGATGATTAAACGAAGCCCACAAGTGTGCCTGATATAGAGAAACTTGTACATGCTTGTACATGAGCCAACATACACCACACATAAATGCATGCACACGAGCAGCTTGACAAAAGCTTATTTGAAGTGTCTGTAACTTTAGCATTGAGAGACAATAACTTGCTTGTTTAATAATAATAATAATTATTATATTAATAAAATAATTATAACAGTCTATTCTCATTACATAAGCCCCCATTGTCCTCGCAAAAGACCCATACATTCTGTGAGCAAGACTTCTGTCTCATCGCTGCAATTGAATCCCTTTTTCTGGTCCTAATGCACACTTGGGTGCATCCATTTAACAGCCTCAAGGCACTTTGTGTGTTCAGGCATTCCAACATGAACCAAAAATACAAAACAAAACAAAACAAAACAAAAAAAACACAACAAAACAGGAAAAACATTGCCCCACTTTTGTACCCTTTTATGCCAGTCTGATACAGTAGACTCTATTTTAAAAAGCCCTTTACACATCTCTTTTGCATTAAATATCATATTATTATGTTTACACAATCAAAAGAGTTTGTAAAATACTACACGCTTCCCTTCTAAGAGTCTGAGGCACCATAGAACTTTTTGCATCAGTATCAAATCGTTTAAAAAATATTAAAACTTTTTTTTTAAATCTAAAATAGCTTTGATTTTTTTTTGTCTTTTTTGTAATTATCAGGAGCAATTTGTACTGAAAAATGAAGATAAAATTCTACAAAGACTAGCAAGCACTTTTTGTTGGGGTTGTTTGTTTTTTTGTCGTTTTTGTTTTTTGTTGTTTTTTTTTCTTGAAGACTGATCACGGTGTTTCTGCAGCAGCCTCACAAATTTATGTCTCGTACGTCGGTGGGGGTGCTGGACTGGTCCTGGTCATCAAGTGCTTTGCTGCGGGGTCCACCCTGTTCCTGCTGCTGCTGTTTCTGCTGCTGCCTGCGGCCTTCCCTCAAGTTATTCATCAGCACTCTTTCAATCTGCTCCTGGCATGCCTTTAGCACATCCTAAAACAGCATCAGACACATGGCATTAAACAAAGAGTTACTTAATGGGATCTGTCTGAGCTTATCCAGAGATGCCTTTTTTCACCTTGGTCACTAGTTCAGTATACTACGTGAATAAGAGGAACTAAATTCACACTTCTGTTGGTTGCTTACAGTGACTAAAATTCAGTAATATTACATGTAGGTGTACAAAACATTCATAGACTTAAGTTTAGCGTCAAGTAACAACCTGTTATTGCTTCCTATCTGAGACTTGTACAAATAAACAAATAAATATGCACCCACAACGGTAGAAGTTGCTCTGTGAATTGTGAAAACAAAAACTGTACCACAGTTAGCTCTGATAATTGCATTAATATGCTGTGGATAAATCAAGGTGGTGTATCTTTAAGTTTTTCACCCTCTCATTTTCACATCAGCATCTCACTTGAGCCCACCAGATTCTTCTTCCTGCTTTATAGAGCTAAGAATATACACATTTACCAACTATAGCTAGATAAAATATTTTATAGATATAATTAAAGTAGTACACAATGCAATGACAAATTTCTTGGCCAGCCAGTGGGTGTCTCCAAAGAGCACATGGCAGACTTAAAATGGCTAATACACTAGGTTGCTCTGTCCCCAAGATGAGGGTTGATGCCCTCTAGTGAAGCTAAATAGATGTGCTGTGATCAAAGCTCTCCCTCCTGTTTAGTGGGTAGGTTTGTGGCACACCAGGAGTCTGTGGGAAGTTTTGCTGTGGACGGCCCATGGGTAGAGCCTATGGAGAATGTGGTGCTTATGAAGAGGCTGCATTCCTTTGACATTTACTGCTAATTAAAAACCGATGGGCCAAAGTCTGAAACAATGTTATGCACAACTCCTGAGCCAGGCAAGTGTTTTATGCCTGTAGAAGGTCTGAAAAAGCTATCAAACAAGAAAATGTCTAAGGTGTATTGTGTGAATGATGGAAGACATTAAAAAAAAAAAAAAAAGAAGTCCTAGAACCATCCAACCAGCAGTAATAGTTGCTATATGGCTGTTTTGGGCAGGCATGTTTATTACTTTTGTTAAAGAAGAGCCTGGTGCAATGAGGAGGGCATTGTCTTCTGTGTCACTAAGAATGACAATAGTTGCCATCCTTGTAATTTCTCCAAGTCCCCTGTTTCCCACCACAGTGTGCCCTTATTAGTCTTATATTCCTTCAGGAAAATTAACTAAAGCATAAAACATATAAAGGATCTGCCTGTGTCTTACCACAAGAATGCCAGGCCTGACTTCTTAAAAGAAACTTCCCTGTGAGCTGCTCTTTATAGCTGCAGAACCAAACTCATGCCAAGCCCCAAAGGCTTAATTCAGGCAACTCTTATAGCTTCAATGTGTGACTACTGGTAGAACCAGAACTTGCTCTAGAAGAGGATCTCAAAGATTACACCTAGAAGAAGGTGGTACTGGCTAAGCTGCAAAATGGGGTGGGTGGTTCCTGCTGAATACAATGCTATCCTCATCAAAAACACCCTCTATCCTACTGGAACATGGTTACATTTGCTAAAGCCAGACCAGTTAATGAAAATGGATTGAAACAACAAGGAAACTCTAGCTCTACTGAAGAACCAATTTCAGTCATTGTGATGTCACTCAGTGTGTGCTATCTTGGACAGAAGAAACAAAACTGAGAGACCATGCAGAAGCCACTTAAATAGCCACAGAAGAAGATATCTGTTCTTTATTGGTGAGTGAAAGCAAGGATTGCCGGGTTCAGAGCAAGGCCATCATAGCATTGAGAAATGAAAGGGATTAAGATGTCCCAGAGGCCTAATGCAAGAGGCCAGGGGGTCTAACTCATGATCCTGTGTACCAAAAAAGCCTTGAACAGAGTCTCTAAAAATTTACTTTTCAGCTGCAAAAATCAGCGTCCTTTGACATTATGACTTAAGGCAAAGGAGCATTCTCAACATGCCAGACCCAAAGTAACTAACATTTCACCTACTTTTAGAAACTCCAGTATCTCAAAGAGCTTTCACTGTGAGTGAACTAAACACAAGCACATCAATGTCTCCCTTCCCGATCAGTAATCCAAACCAGAGAGCTTTAATTTGTTCTGTATTGTAGGGGCACAGGGAGCCATGCTAACAACACAAATCCCACAAGAACACCATAAATTATCACTAAATGTGGTGCAAAGCCAGTGAACAGCATAGATAAAAGAAATTAAAACTGTGGGGCCAAGGAGCTTTTTGCTTCTTTCTTAGAGTGACCATAGACTATTTGCTGAAACTTCAAGACAATTTTTTATCCATCCAGGTTTGGCTTGCAACTGTTTACCTTACTGCTGCACACAGTATGCTCTGCCAGGTGTGTCTTAAGATACACAGACATTCCAAAGGCGACTGGAAAAGGCTGGCTGCCCTATCATATGTCTACTGGAAACTACAGGCACTTGACACCACAAATGTCAGCAGGGTTGCCGTGGGTAGCCTGGCAGCATCATCTGGCATAAGGTAGACTTTCCTTCATACTCTGTTTGACCGCTCACCTCCCAACCTCTGCCTCAATCTGGAAGGTCCTCATACACTGAGGAAACATTTTGCTGTACATAAAAATCTTTTTATTGAGATATTCAACTAGGTCTCCATTTCATCTTCTTTCCTGCCTTAGATACAGTATCGTTTGATTTTTCCCAAGCTATTCCCAGGTTAGTCATGAAAGATGTTTCAGTTTGGAAAGTAGTGAGTCCATTTGTCCTTAAGTTTCCATAAATCCTAAGAAATCTGTATCTACTGGGGTAAAAGTTTTAATCACAGACATTTAATGTGTCTGATTAACCAAATGGCAAATCACCATTAGTTTTCTCAATTTTATTTAATTTAGACTGGACCTCTATGATTTTCCCTCTCATAATTACGCAAATACAATTTACGCAAATCACACCCCCACCCCAAACTACCCAGTCAAATCTAGTGTAAGGCCAAATCTAGACACTAGCATACACAGTACTGCTTTATTCAAATTTTATAACTTCACATCAGAGATATTGTTGCAGTAGTCATCAGAGTGTACAAAGTCTATGATTTGCATCACAGATTAACCATTTTGTTTCCCTCTCTTTAGGCTCTAAAAATCAGTATGCTCAGGCTAGCGTGTGTTCACTCTACCTGCAAGTTTTCAAAGGTAAAGCTTGTTGGCATCCAGCAACGTGACGACTTGTTCATGGAGCAGGCAGTTCATTCCTTCTGCCTTGGACCTCACACTCCTCAGACACTGAGCACCTTTACTCCACTGGAAAATTATTTGTTTTTCCTCAGCCATGGTGCACGACTTCACACACCACATGCTGGGGCAGCAGGCATTTTACCAGCAACAGTGCACTCTAGGGTATCTTGGGTAGCATATAATATGTTTTCTGAGTTATATTTTTAATTATGCTTTTACACGTCCCCCTAATGAGAAACTAAAGAACCATGAGGTTGTCCCTTGTGGGACAGTATGTGTGAATTTGTGTGCAAGTCATTTGCATAAAACCATAGTATCCCTGACACTTTCCCCTAGCCCTGTTGATTCTCTCCTTACAGTCTCCCAGTCAGGGTCAATACCATTTCACTTCCAGTAATTCAGCGGCTGAATGTGAAATTGAATTGGAGCTGGACCCAAGCCCATTGAGTAAATAGGGGAAATGCACAGTCTCCTCTCAAAGTCCTACAGGCACAGCAAGACTTACTCCACTGATAACCAATATGTTTGCTATCATGGTGCTTTCGGCAGCCAAAAGGAAGAATCACCTAGAAGGGTCACTGTTTTAAATTATAGCATATATATAGCTATAAGCATATGATCCCCCCACACTTTTATTTTTAAATGTATGTCTTTAAATATGAAAATTACCTAGTGTAAAGACTTTCAAATATAAAATCATGGAACCAACTGCCTCTAGGGAAACCAATGTATCATAGTAATAAATAGAAGTTGCATTACTAAATTTGAAATTAATGTCATAGTAGCAATACTCACAACTTCTGTGTTTGTGATCTTGGCAAGCAACTTTGTAAGATTTTCTCCCCACAATGAGCGGTTAGTGCTGTTGAGCTGAAGGCCACAGATAGCCGCTGCCACGCTGCCCGTTGCGATCATGGATGGAGGGTACATTGCAAAGTTGAAATCTAAGGGGAGAGCAGACCAAGCATTAGGATCTGTCATGCTTTCAGTTCATGTTCATGTTTTCAGTTCGTGCATCTATTTTCCTGCAGTTTTATTCAACAGTTGAATATGCAAGATTATGCATTGATACAGTGAAATACATATGACAATAACAGAAATCAAAAATACTAATAAATAAAGGCCCTTCCATTAGGTCTATGCACAGTCTTGCTAATGACTGCAACCCAGGATAATGAG
The DNA here is from genome assembly GCA_032164185.1 of Moxostoma hubbsi. Lineage (NCBI taxonomy): Eukaryota > Metazoa > Chordata > Actinopteri > Cypriniformes > Catostomidae > Moxostoma > Moxostoma hubbsi. The sequence continues at coordinate 16,701,871 of JAVLUX010000049.1, read as the reverse complement.
GGTTCAATTAGCTTGAAAAGAATCGGAAAAGCACCCTCACCCCCATCCCTCTACTCCAGTCACCCTTTGCATATCGGGCCCTTTCCTTACAACTCCTAAGTAAATCGCGTGCTCCCTGGAAAAAAAGCCCTAAAGCCTTCGGAATGGATGGAATAAAGAGCCACAGTCCCCCTGCCAGTGCTCACTGCTGTAGGTCCTTTTTGCTCGTGTGGTCACAGGCGTACATCTCAAAGACCAATAACCTTGTTAGGTTTCTCACTGTCATTCATAATGCAAATAAGACAGGCCTGAAGCCCAAAAGAACGACTGACTGAGAGAGGGGGAGAAAGAAAGTGGAAACAAGAAAGAACAGGGAGAAATAACTGAACCGCTTAGGCTGTCTGCCCCCTGCCTCATTGATTTCTTTCTTTCTTCTTTTTCTATGATACCTGCTTTTAATTTTTTTCCAAGTCTGTTTCAAAAATTTTCTTAGACACGTAGCCCTAAGGTTGGGGCCAGTGAATGGCACACATGCTCAGGCTTTGTTGTTACAACAACCTAGGATTTTTATCAGCATTGATACTATATTTTAGCATATTTGAGTGATGCCACTGGAGGACCTGGGTCTAGTGAGCTAGAGAGTGTGGCCTCATTGTCCAAAATCATCACTTCATCTCATCCAATTGAGAGAGGCAACATCAAGCCCTCTCTGTGGATTCCAATTCAAACTGACAGCCTGCACAAAGGATGGGTGTTGGGGGAGGGTGTTGTTGGGTATAAGACAGCAGGGGTGGCTGGGGGGGGCATCATTCTTTAGTCGGTGTCCAGACCTTCGTAAGTTTAGGCAGAAGAAAAGAGCCTCCTACCCACCTCACCCCCCCCATGTTATTTCTCGAATGCTGGGCCATCTCTTGGCTCACAGTCCCACACTCCCTGGCAGCCTTTGCATTACCATATTGCCACATTCAATTGCAAAGTAAACTGTGTGTCATGACTCGGGGGGGGGGTGATTTTTCTTGCCTTTTCTTCTCAGGAAATATCAAAGACATGAGCCCTTTGATAGATGACGGGCCTTCCCTTCATTGCCTTCTTAACATTCAGAGCCAGCCATTTTCTGGTTTTGTGGCTCAGTGTTGACAAATATATGAACTTATTATACACTCGTCCCTTTGTAGCTGAAACCGGGCCAGAGAAAAATTTACTGAAGACAAGCGTGAAAAAATAAATAAATAAATAAATAAATAAATAATTGCATTGCAACTCTTCCTTTGCAACAGGGAGACAAAACATCTATCTAGTGTGTGCTAAGTGGGCTGCAATCTGATTTTTCACACAAGCCAGGTTTGTTGAGGGAACAAGAATACACGCGTGTTAGTGGCAGAGCTGAACACTCTGGTTTGTGAGAGTAGTATGGGAAGAATGGCTGTATTCTGCGCCTCCTTCATTGATATTCATTCAGAGGATAAATAGTGTATGTAGCTGAGTGGGGACGCCTGTGATGGAAGGCTTCTAGTAAGCGGTGGCTGGCTGGCATGGTATACCATCCTCTCACCCCTTTCAATGGACCATTCTCCTGCCCTTGCCACACGCATTTAACTTGTTAATTAATTAAGCATCTGGAAAGTTTAGAAACAGTGAAAGAGAACGATGATTTGAGGGGCAATATATCAAATGCCAGGCTTCCATGAAGATGCAAAGCTTACTAATCGCCAAGCTTACAGTAAGTTCCATTTTGGGCAGCCACATTCGGCTGATTAATAAAGGTCAAACATAAACATTTTTTATTTAGCATCTTTGAATATAACCCACTGCAGTCTACAGTTAAATGGAACAAGTCACTTAAAGCATGCAAGTGAGCTTTCTTAAAGACAGAGTGTAAACTCTTGTGGAGTAACAAGAGGGGTTGCATTCTAAAGCTTCTGCTCTGTTTGTTTCTGTTAAAATCATCTGGTGACACTACACATATTCCAATAAATGCTAGTATATTGGTACAGACAAAACATTCCTACATTTGTTAAACCTATACCATACTGTACTGCAAAGAAATTATATTTTAATATCTCAGCTATGTTGCATCTTATTATGAGACTATGTAAAACAATAGAAATCAATGCATGGTAAAAGGATGCCACTATAAGTGATTTCTAGGATATTACGGCATGCATACATCACATTATTTGATATATTTAGATTACAGTAACTACATTGCTCTTGTCATTTTTGAGAAAGGTCCAATCTGTCACAAATCTTTAAGTAATTTCATAATCAAAAGCAGTGTTGGTCTGTCCTTTTAAGGCATAGTAATACAGATGAATTGAAAACAGGAATTCTCTTTGACTGTTAAAATCCTGTAACAACTTGTTTCAGTATTGCTCCAGTACGGAGTCTTGAGCAACAGCAGTCAGGCCAGTGTGGGAGGAAACAGAGCCTCTTGAGTGAGAAATGAATTGGTAGATTTAATTTTCAGGCCTGCTTAACTCTCAACAAGTCACTAGTTATTTATTTTTCCTATAGGATTTCACTGATAGGACAAGAAAACAGAGGAAGAAAGGATCTCTACCCACAAAACACTGGTTTTATCATGGCCCCCATAACATAATTATTTCCATGATATTGTTTTTCTTCAGACAGCTTAACACTTGCCTGATGTTTGAAGTTGCCTCCCATATCATGAAACCTTTCTGACCATGTGACATATATAATTCGTTACAAAATCATTTTAGGCTTGGAGTAAATATTATCCAAATTAGGACTTTCAGAAGTTATGTGGTTTTAATTAGTATGGGAAAACAACTCCTAAACCACTTATGCATGACACAGAGAAGGAAATTCTATGGTGCATTGTTTTTGCTGCATGGACGAAATAAATTATTCAAAGCATGTAAAGTAAGAAGACTCACAGTTATCTGTGAATAGTCAAACCTTCCTCTATTAACACAAACACCAGTGCTTTCCAGCTGTATCCAGATATGAAAGGGTATACTTTTGAGGCAAATATTGACTTAATACTTTTATAAGGGCCAAAGTAATGAGATTGCATGTATGAGGGAGAAGCATATTGGATCGAGTTCATCCATTGACTCTTATCAGTCATGGTTTCCTAATAATCCCCATCCATTTGACTCTATAACTCCACTCTCTCCTCTCCACCAATAGCTGGTGTGTGGTGAGCATACTGGCGCACTATGGCTGCCACCGCATCATCCAGGTGGATGCTGCACACTGGTGGATTGTTGAGGAGAGTCATTCATTCATTTATTCATTCATTCATATATTCTTCCATCTAATATCATGCTGTGTCTGATGTCTGTTTCTTCTTATACATCTACAGACAATCTGTAAGGAGAAGTAGAGGGAGTGCTGGGTGTTTAAAAGGAAGAATGGGGCATAATAGCTTTTAATGAGCTTGTTCCTGTGCAGGCCTGCGACAGACTGCCCTCAGGAGAAACGTTTTATCAGGTGCTCCTTCTGTACTGACCCTTACATGCCTCTGCATATGAAATGGAGGGTCGTTCCTTTTGTCTCCTTTCTTGGAGTCTCTAGCTGAGCCTTCCAGTCATTTGCATATCTCTGAAAGGTCCATCCATGTTATTAATTAGTACTGAACTGGTCTAATCTGCTTTACCAAATCTCACCAAGTGCTCTAAATGGAACAGTTTTATCAAAAGCGAGGAACCATTAAAAATTAGCCGTCTTTTCCATCCTCTTCTTTCTCATTCAGATACAGGGGCCTTGATTTATGCATGTCTCCGAAAAGAGGGGGATGCTGAATTCTCAGCAAAGAATGGAAAGTATACAGAGGAAAAAGAAGCAGCAGTCAAGGCATCTGCCTAGCAACCAAAATATTCTGGATACACTGCAAATCCCTGTTGTTAACCTAGAAACCTAGTTTGTGTATTTTTAAACACAAAAGATGTTTTAAAAGATTACAGATGGGGTGTGTTCCACTTGCATCTCTAATTCCCAACCATCTAAAAAAACTAATTTCACTTAGCTTTTTTTCTTCTCCCAGCAATCACAAATCCTATTAAACTCAAGAGATGGATTGTCCCTTCAACACGATTCAAAACAGGTTCCATGGATTCTGACAATGACTCATGTCAGAGCAGTTTCACAAAACATTTTACAATATCTTTTGCACATTCCAACCAGAGAATACACATCAAAAGTTCCATGTTTAAAGACCTGCCAGCTATCCCACTCTTCCTCGTATCCTACTTTCCCCAAAGTTGGAGTAACTCCTGAATTTCTTGGGAAGCTGAGCAACCTCAGGGAGGAAGAGAGAAGCCTGGGGGGACAAGGGTGGTGCACTGGATCCCATTACCGCCTATGGTGATGTTGGTTGCAGGCTTGGCTGGGAGAACCAGCCCCACAAATGCTTCTGATCATGGGAATATCATCATGCCCTGGAGCATCTGGGAGGCGTGAGAAGAGGGGATAAGATATGAAAAAATGACAAGCTTCACTGTTTGGCTCGGTTGGAAATTTAAGCACGGCATAGTTCTAGCGGGAAGACAAGCAGCTGTACATCATCGCACCATTAGCTAAGGGCTTACGCCAAAGAGGGACATTACATTTCTGTTTTATATTCATCAAATAAACGTCATTTTAAATTTCATTCCAGTCTACAAGTCTTCCTGATAGAACAATACACTCCTCACGTTTCCTCACCCTACTCTCATCTCATCTCAATGTTTGATCTCCTAAAGGTGGTCCACCTCTAAGGGCACAGGCATCTTAACCATTAGCTCACCAGCATGCAGGAATATCCTTAACTATATAACTGCCATTTGAAGTGCCATTGCATACAGGGCTAACCACTGATGTACCTGCCAAACAAACCAGGCAAGCACATAAGGCTTCCTGAGCAATTCTCTCCATTACACAAGGCTATTTCAGTCCACATAGTTTCAAATGAATGTAATGAGATTGTTTTTGATAATCTGCCTGCAACAAGAATCTGAATAAAGTTACCAATAGACACTAACCTACAGAAGTCGAATTTAATTTCAGGTATAGCAAACAGAAATGTGGATATTCTGAAACTACTTTTCTTTTAATTTTCCTTAATAATTCTTAATTTGTTATAATTTATTTGCTACATCCAAAGTGCTGTTGGGGAGCATTACTGTTGCACAATTAAAGCACACCACTGTAACTAACAAGGATGGATACGGAGAAGCTACAGTAATGTTTACATTGAGATGGTATATAATGTGTGGTTGCCCCAAATTAATGAATGTGTGGAACAAAACTTGTATATCATTGAATATATTACCTGTTGCACAAAGAGCAATGAAAGTCTGAACGTGTTTACGGATCAGGTCCAGCTTATCCTCAGGAAGCGGAAGTTTCCTCATAATGTGCTCAATAAAGTCATTGGGAGTGACAGCTGCCAGGTTCCACTTCAACTTTCCCAGGACAACCAGCTCCCATTCCTATGAAGCAAGATTGAGGCAAGAGTCAATATCACTATGGACCCAAATCTAAATAATATGATTTATTTGTAACAAAGTTTAGTTTTGGATGAATGCTTTATTTAATTTATTTATGTTTTATTAATTTTATCCCCCTTTTCTCCCAATTTGGAATTCCTATTTTCCACCACTTAGTAGGTCCTCGTTGTGGCACAGCTACTCACCTCAATCCGGGAGGTGGAGGACAAATCTCAGTTGCCGCTGCTTCTGAGACAGTCAATCCATGAATCTTATCACGTGGCTTGCTGCATGGAGGCACATGCTACTCTCCACGATCCACGCACAACTTACCACGCACCCCATTGAGAGCAAAAACTCCTAATTTCGACCATTAGGAGGTTACCCCATGTGACTCTACCCTCCCTAGCAACCGGGCCAATTTAGTTGCTTGGGAAACCTGGCTGGAGATACTCAGCACACCCTGGATTCGAGCTCATGACTCCAGGGGTGGTAGTCTGCGTCAATACTCGCTGAGCTACCCAGGCCCCCACAGATGAATGCAGTATTAATTTGCCGTACCTGAAGTATTCAGAGCTCAGTGTTAAAATATATTTAGTCTATAAAATAATGTAATATCCCAGTTGCTTCCTGACCCTTGATGTTTTCTGCAATCCACACTACAGTGGATGTTCACAAGATCTAAATATTATACTGGTAAGATATCGGTGTTGGCATAACATTATATATTAACCATTCAGACAGAAGGCCTCATAAACCAATTTACTTGACATTACCATCAGTAACTAAATGTTTTCAACCTCTGCTCTTACTTATATACAGTATACAGTAAAATTTGAGCAGGACTCAGTTTGCCCTGGGTTAAGCAAAACTACAAGCTGGTCCAGCACTGTCCTTGGTAAGGGCACTCTTGATGCATCATATGAACTTGCTTTGACCTTACACACACTGACTAATATAAACGTAAGATTTTCACTGTCATTTGGCTTCAGACAAGTGAAAGAGAGCGCAACCTTCAAAACACCACCCCTTCCTGTTTTAAGTGGGGTGAGTAACAGGGGAGCAAGTGACTAATTGGGGAAACATTGCATTCGCAGGGACAGTCCTTGTGACTGAGCACTCGATCAGATGGAGGTGGTTTCACCACAAGTGAACCACAAGCACTTAAATCATGACACGGTACAATATGGTTTCCATTCCCTCTTGAGACTTATAGGTCTTTGTGACTGCTCTAAACTACTGATCAAAGATCACACCAAACTTGTACCTCTGCAACAGCTTTCTAAAGGGATCAAGAACACAATGGCAGCCAACCATGTTTCATAATGCATGATTTCTCCACTTTGCTGGATTTCACTGGAAAGTGACTCACTCATAAGTACAAACAGCCTCACATTCTTTTCTTTTCTCATCTATGGAAAGGTGCGCATGATGCTTGATGACATGCTGAAGCCAAAATCGCTTAATAATCAAGTGATCCTTGTACACCAAGAGGGGTATGATGGAATGTAAACTATGAGCAGAGGCATTCTTAAAAAAAACAATTACTTGCTTATGTCATAACAAGCTGTTGCTTTTAAACTGTCACTTTAGATCTGTTTGGATCCGAGATGTAGAGTATTGCAGTAAAAAGATATGTATGATTCATTTGGTGTGGGCTGCTTTGCTAAGTAGGCGGAAAATTATAGCAGCTAGTGAAGACTTGATGCTGCATAACGAGATGAGAGCCTGTATTAAAACCACAACGAATACCTGTATTGACCATCTCCATCTTTAGTCATGCTCATAACACCATTTAACGCACAGATTTTAAGTTACTTAAGGATGACACTCAACTCAATAGTCCAGTATCGCCTCCCCAGTGCTCTGAGGCCTGGCCTTAAGCTCACTCTGACACTCTTGCAACACAGCCTTGATGCAGGAACCCACTTCCTCCTTTTGAGCCCTCCAGTTGTACCTCCAAGCTGTCACTGCGGTTTCATTTACGAGAACTTCTTGCCAGCTTGTGAGGACAAAAATGAAGATGGCTATGACAGCTGATCTCTGGTGTCCTGCATCTGTTGTACTTTACAGACCAGCAGCAGCTCCAGCAAAAAAAAAAAAAAAACACTAGGCCAAACTGTGAAAAAAAAAAAGAATAAAAAAGAAGTTGCCTACAGCAGCAATTTGCTGTGGCCTCTAATATTTTTCATCTTTGGCCTGTGCTTCTAAGGCTCTGCCCATTTCCGTCAGAAAGACACTGATGAGCTAGTAGTGTCAAGAGCTGAGTAAAACTCCCTGACACTGTGCTGAGTGCAGACTCACCACACTCAGACTTTGGAATCCAACACTGTACTGTACTGGATTGTTTTTACACTGTTTTCAACTGAGCAGTGTTCATATAATCCAGCGCTGGCAGCATTGTAATTTAACCAGCATATTTCGCCATCATGTCGATGAGTTTTTTGTTCATGAATGATCCAATAGATGCCGTTTTTCGTGGAATTCTTCCATACCCATGGGACTAACATAGCACCATAAGAGGGCACAATAATGTATTATCAATTCAGAAGAACCACAGAGCAGCCCATTAAATTGTGAACAATTGTGATATCTTTAAAGAGGAAAAGCTAAAACAATAATTTACTTGTATGTTACCCTATGAACATGGAACTTGATAGAATTTACTAAAACTCTTAACACTCTTAACATTTGAATGATGATTTTCATGAAACATTTGCTAAAACAAGTCAAACACCTCCTATTTGAGAGTCAAGTCAGATTACTAGTGTGAAAGGGCCACTGTAAAAAAAAAAAAAATCTATATTATGGTTTAGCAAGTCTGCTAATATTTACAAGTGGAACAAGACATCAGCCCTGATGTAGCTGTGGGTAACATAGTTGCCACTAGATGGCGTAATAACCCTGTGATGCATGGCAACGCACTCCAATACACCTAGCTGATATTTCAATGTTTGTGAGAACATCCATCAGTAGGCAGAATATTTAGTACAACAGAACCTAGACTTGTCCTTAGTCTTATTTTGTACATTTACAATATGAAAACCCATAAAATCGAACTAATCACAAATTGCTGTATAATTCTTTTAGCATTTACTTTAAATGCACTTTTAAGTAAGATGACATAATATGCAATTAAATACACACAAACAACAGCAGTCTGTTACTGTAGATTATTAATGACTAAAGAAATAAACTGTAAGCAATTAATATCTGGAAAAAGTACGGGGGAAATGTAAACAATTATCTACATCAATCCTTTAAGATTGGCAAGCAAAGAGTTTATTAGGTGCTTACCAGCAGTTCCTGCGGTCTGATTGAGTTATCAGTGTAGATACACAGCTTCTCAGCAGTTAATGGACGCGTCTCTTTCAATTTAGACGCAAGAAACATGCACACTGCACCGAGCAACTGCAAGTTACATTTTCTTGTTGGTACCACCGCTAAAAATCGGTCCAAGTAGTTCATAGCCAATGGAAAAACTTCTTCCTCGCATTTCTGTTCCTCGCAGACCTGGAAAGGGCAGGGCATAACTTAGTTATAAGTTCAGAGGAAAAGATGCACGTGGCGCGACAAAGTTAGTCTAATTTATAATAGCCAATCACGATGACTAGAAGTATAAAATATTTATTATTAGCTAAATAAATACAGCATCAATTTCTACATATAATATGTTGTAAATCGCCACGGTAACGTTGTGAGGATTGATTCCAAAAAACGTGCTATTCTTATGTTATCAATATATTATAGCCTAACTGTATAATTTAAATATGGATGAAAAGGGGACTTTAACATCTTTGTCAATAGACTCGCATTCCATCGGTTCATGAATTCAAGTCACAATCACCAGAGCCAAAATACACCCATGCAACAGTGCGGGATCTGTTTTTTTTTAATTCGTCATATTTTCATAAAATATTTAAAAATATAAATAAATTGCTCACGTCTGCAATACATACCTCTAAATATTCAACATTCCCTTTCACATCATTCCCGACAATTCTCAGAATATTAAATCGAAGTTTTATATGTTTAAAACAGCATTTTATAAACGAAGTAGCATGCGGTCCTAGACGAGTGCGTCACCATCGGAACGAAATATAATTTTCAAAAATTTTTATAAATTATCCTGCTTGACGCACTTGACCATTTAAAACATGAAAATAAAGCTTAAGTCCTCCTCTAACGTTTACAACACTTAATTATTATAAATATGAAGGATTGTGAGAAAAACCGAACTTAATTCCAAGGCTATCGACTTTGATCAGCATGGGTTAAGAAGCATCGAGGGCCCTCGCCCCTTCCGCAAGTATATTGTGAAAAATTATACAAAATAGTAGAAAAGTAATTCACGCTATTTTCAACCACAACCATATACCTTAAACGCTCATGTATCGAGCCATGCACATGTTAAGATTTGTTATGAGCATTTTGAAGCGATAAAGTTGTTGTGAAATAAAAACCAACATGGCGATGGTAAGTTAGCACAGCGGCAAGCATTGAACTGCATACGTGTGCATGGAAATATTTATCCTAAAAATAAATAAATAACATTTAGAAGCATGATTCTCTTTTCTGTGTTAACACGACTGAACACTTTTAAAATAACGCGCTTATGATCGCTGACATATGTTTATAACCTCCATCCCTTCCAAATCTAATCGTGAACTTGGTCCAAAATCAGCGCTTATGACCGCAATTAAATAAATAGCCCGACAAAATCGGATCTGCGCTGAAGAAAATGTATTAAAGCTCCTTCGGTTCCATTTTACAATGCTAACATGACAGAATAAAGCAGAAAACGCTTCGCAAGACGTTTTGAAGATAAGGTGTAAGCACGGAAATGATCGGATATGTAGGCTAAACTACAAACCTCCAACATCCAAGTTGCAACCATCCTCCGCATAAAGGGCTGAATGTCTTTCTGAACGCATTTAAAATAAGAACACTGGGGAAGAAATCTCTCTTCGATGGTCAACAAGCTTTGCAGAACCCTGTCATCATATAAAAGATTCGGGTCAGGACGGGCTCTTATAATGGTGTCCATCTCGAGACAAAGCAGTTCCATGATTGTTACAGTCCTTTCGATCTCAAATATGTCAATAGACAGCGAAATATAATGGCTGCGAATTAACAAAAAGAGGAGAAAGGACTTCTTGGGGATATAAAGTCAGTCTACAGTGCAGTCCAGGTTAGTCCTGTTCCTTTTGCAAACGTTTCCCCAGCAGTCTCTTTCTCCGCTCTGCTCCTCTCGCTGCAACATTTGAGGTCTGCAGCTGTGACGCAAGCTTCAAAAGCAGATCTTATTATTGGCCAGACGCAACATGCTCGATCTTCCTCTTCTTTTTCCTCCCTATTGCTCTGGTTATCAGAGAATCAATAGCCCCACTGTCCAGGAAGACAACATTTGCTCTATATTTATGGATGATGCAAAACGTCCATCTTAAGTTTACTCACTCCAGCATGCGCAATTATAACTATTATAACGACGCCGGGTAAACACAAACACAAAATGCACCCAACGCAACACACAAACACGCACATACAACTCATGGAAATAAAAACAATAAATCAATAAATCAATAAATAAAACAACGTGGTTTTGCGTTGATCGTGTGTTTGCATGTCTTTATTATCAGATCAAATCTTATAACTGCAACATGATTCAATGCAAACAATCATAAAAACAAAACAATACAATAAAAATGGCCAAAACTTTACGTTTTTACTTTAACGTCACCTCATCGTGGCAAAGTCTAAATAGAGCAATCTAACATGAAGCAGCAACGGCTGTGGTCAATGAGATAGCTTTCTAGGAAATGCAGCGAAAGCATGAAGCAACGCTCTCTCGACAGAGATAGCAGCCGAATGATAGTTATTATTTTTAGCTGCCACAGGTGTATAATTTAAAGCACTATATTGCAGTCTCTATTCAGGGTCGAAAGGCCATAGGTATCCCCATAGGAGCTGTGAGCCTACCAAAATTGCGAAATACACCACCAAACATCCAGGAATTGGAGTTCAGTCTTTATAGCTTACATACTTATCACAATAAAAAGTAATGGAGGAAAGAACAATCAAACCTTTCGCACAATACAGAAATCAGACTGAAATATCTCGAACTTGTCTCACAAGACATCTTGAGAGTTATTGATCAATGTAGATAACATCTAAAGGTTAGCTAGTTGCAGTCATTCAAAAGAACTCAACAGTCTGCAGCTATTTAGCCACTTTTGCAACTGTTACTTTGCTTCAACACTTTAAAATGTGATCGGAAATGTCTCTTTAAAACATTTTTTTTTCCTGGCTGTAGATTGTTTCCTCCCCTTTTGTCGATTTGCATAGCCAATAGTTCTTCTGCGCGCATCTGAGGCTGTCGGATTGTTACTGGGCAGACTTTCTCTGTTGAAGTTCACCTATAGTAAAGTGCCAGGAAGACCTTAATCTATTTAAAGGATAACCTGATGAACGTTGTCAGAGTCTGCCACATGCAGCTGTCTAAAGTAAATTTATACACATCTAGCAGAGCGACAATAATGTACCATGAGTGATGCTTTGTGATAGTACCGTATCAGATGAAATTATACTAAATCAAAATGGATAAATAAAGTAGAAATAGGGTTTTAACATTTCACCAATTTGTTGGATAAAGTGGTAAAGCCATCATTTTCAAAGTTAGTCTACTGGGTAATGCAATTCTATAATTATTATTGTTTAACCTGACAAAAGCAATACAAATAGCTGTAATTTAACAGAGAACGCCATGCAAAATGATGAAGATCAGCGCTCAACAGCAACAAATGTAAGAATATTTAGAAATTTCAAGCTCTTAAGTGATGTATCCTTTTGTCATTTAAATTCCCCCTTTTTTTCTTTTTTTTTTTTACAGTCGCGTTCTTCAAATTCCAGTGTGACAGACGCTTCCGACACGAGAAATATGTGTAATAAATGGGTTTCATACCTCAAAATTACATTTCCAAACTCATTTATCGCTTCAAATCATTGGCTTTGCGTTTTATTATAACTTTCAAGGTGCATCATTTTCCATTGAAACGCACTGAAAACCGTTTGAATACTTATTCAGACGCTCTCCTTTAATCTAAAAGACTAATCAATTATGTAACAAAAATATTGTAGATTTTTTTTTTTTGTTAAAAAAAAAAACTGTTATAAAGTAGTTCCTAAAGGCGTTGTTCTTATGTTCTTACTGGCATAAAACAACCACACAAAAAAAAAATCAGATCCTGCGAGTTACATTTTGACTTCCCATTCAGTGTTTTGTAACCTAATTCAAACCTCATGATGGCAACAAATCAACATTTATAGCTGCCATTTGACTTCTTGTTAAGATGTTTAAGAACTATGATACTTTTAATCATTTTTCTGGTGTGCATCCGACAGGAACAGGTGCATATTCAAGCGTTTATATTTTGTTTTAACTTTGTAGGGATACATATATTAAAGGAGCAAACCAGACATTGAAGCAAATCGTTTATAGCCTATGATGTGTGAAATAAAAGACTTGTCCAAACCTAGATTCAACCTCTTTTAAATAAACGTTAAAAGAGTTAATAACATTGATTTAAATGCTGTCCGTGTTCATGCGTTTCTGCGGCTCACGCCTCTCCATTCTAACCTGTCCATGCTGTTTTTTCGCGGAATAATGACGTCACAAAAGCGCTTCTCTCACTGGGCTGAGCAGCTCATGCTGTTTCCCGGATGCATGCAATTAACGCGATATCCGTGAAGACCCACCCAAAGAAAGTTTGCCAGACCCTCCAAATACTATAGCAGATTTTATATTTAAGTTATTCACACGTTAATTTAAGATTAAACAGGATCAGGTCTGAGTTTCCATAAAACTGGGAAGTCTGGGTGAGCTATATAACACTGCAAGACGAAGCAAATTCTAAAGCACTGACAGTTAAATTCCTCAAACATGCAAGTTACAGTGATAATATTTAATATGCTTCACTGATAATGAATATACACATACATTTTCACCCAATAGAAATGTAATCACAGTAACGTGAAACCAGTATTATATCAGGAAGAAGTTCTCTTCACTTAAACTCAGATATTGCTCTTGAGCATTACAAAAATAGCCTACTGCACACACAGATTACCTGGATGCAAAACTATAGTTACTCAAAAATCCATAGCTACTTAAAAATGACAAAATATTTACAGTAGAAAATTTGAAATAAATAATTATTTAAATGATAAAACTCTTACAAGTGAAAAAAATCATTTTAAAATAATAATAATTTGATTAAGGAGATTCCAGTATTTATGTTTTTTAGAATATGAAAATGAAATGCATTCAATTATAATAAAACTTAAAATATGCTCAATAATATATTACAAAAGTGATTTTACTCTAAATCACTAAAAATCTAAAAAAATATTATTTGTACTTGTCACATTAATTTAATTCAGTTTTAATATATTTTACTTTATGAAAAATGTGTTGTAAAATTACATAAACATTTATTTGTTTATATTTATAAAGAATCATTTTAATCTAAGCAAAAAGCTTCTTTCTTATACATTTCAACATAACTAATCTGAGTTTTGTATAATATTACATTACATCAAAACAAATGAATCAATTCCTAGCATTCCCAACTAATACAATTTATTTCCTGGAGAATTGTGTGTTTTCGACTGACAGGTGAAAACTCAAGGGGCTTATAACTGATTATAATATATATATATATATATATATATATATATATATATATATATATATATATATATATATATATAATAATTAAATAGCAAATGTCTTCACCACAATACAAGTTTAATTCCTAGTCTAAAGTCATCGAAAGAGAAAAACAAAATAACAGATTTCTCAGTTATTTCGTGGTTGAACAACTGCAGATGTCATTGCTAAATGAAAACAAGAACGCTTAGCCGTCCATCACAAAAATATGTGATATGCTTCATTAATTTACATAGTTTACAGTTATGTGTCCTGTTATTGTAAACAGCAACTACTGGCCAAAGCTGTTTTGTACAAAACAAACTCAGTAAGTTTTATCTATGTTTGAAAAAAATATTTTTTCACGTTTACACAGAAAACAATTCAATATTCTGTATTTAAATAATTTGTGAACAAACGTTCAAATTAGTCTGTCAACTCATGTCATTAATATTTCATAATTTGATATACACATGCATGTAGTACAGCATAAAATACAACATAAATGTAAACTTTTTTTTTATGGTTTTAAAAGTTTTCTGTCGGCCAGACAAAATGAATAAAAATGAAGAAGATATACAGTATATAATAAAGGTTATTGTATGATTATACTTTATTAGCTCCCTCTATATTATTTATTTATTCACCATAATTTACATTATAAGTTACACAGCTTTTGCCTTAGATGACCTGGTCTGTTTGAACATAAGTTTTATGCTGCCTGACACATTCATTGGGACGAGACCAAAATTCTTTAAAACTTTCTTTATCTCATTAACTTAAAAACAAGCCAATTGGGAAGCAGTTTGTTTTCTGGAAGTGTCTTTGTTTTGCCACATAAGGTCTGAGATGTCCAAAGATTAATAACTGTTTGAAAGAGTAAAGTGAAGCAGAGGAATTTAGCATTTTTGAAATTCTGGTGAGGTTGTTGTAACATTGCTTCTCAATTTGATCTCATTTAATCTCAGAAAACCCATAACAGCTGTATCAAACATTAGGAAATAACTATATAGAACATCATCAAGTAAAAACAAAAGGAGCAGTCACAAAATAGAGGAAACTTACTTAATTTCAGGCATATATCTTCGCTTTATTTAAAAAATTGCTGGAGGAATCTATGTTATTTTTAGCCCATCTTCATTAGAAACATCAAAAGCCAACTCAGGACAACGTGTTGACAGATATTTTCTTCAGACATAGCCTGTCTACCCTAAAATGACAATGTAGAGCCCTGTCAAACTTTTGAAATGAAAAGCCCCCATGCCAGCACATGACCAACATTACAGCATTCATACACCCAACCCCATCACAGACATATCAAAATTTGGGCTCAACATGCACCGAGAGCCCTTTGCCCCAGGCATCGCCCTTAAGTAAATGCAAATACTATTGTGTCCAGGTACTGACTTTTCTTTGTATACTCTTATAACACAACAGCACATCTCTCAGCTACTGATGTGTCTTCTCTGTGCCTCTCATATCACAAGCCCTTGAGTGTGTCACTCATGCAACAGCTGCTGGGTGATACTTTACCAGTACAGTGCCCATTTTTCCCCCTCTGAGCAAAGAACAGACACAGAGAAACAAAAGCATTGTTGGAGAATGCAAGGACATTTCGGGGGCAGGTTGTGTCCCTCATGAATTCGTCTAACTTTGCATGGTTGACTCTTCCATTACTGGGAAAACATCCTGAGAAGTTCCATTGGGAGCAAAGCATACTTCAGCCTTGTCAACAATGTAGCAAGATCAAACATACTCTGAGGAGAAACACAGCTTTTCCCTCCTCCGATTTGAAACCAACTTGAAACTAAATGAACTTTTTTGTTTTGTAGACCATCTTATTGCTTTTTTGTATCAACTAAGAACCACCTGCTGCAAATAGTTTAAGAATGGACTCTGAGGATACACTAGTACTTAATCTGGGTTAACACTGTAAGATGTTGGCTACGATTTTGCTGTCTAGGACAAATTTCAGGGGGTCATAAAAAATTTCCCTTGTCATTGGGCAAATTCGTCAGTCATTGATTGCTTAATGCGACATGTTAACAGACAGCCAAATAATCACCTTTGGGATTAATCTTAGCCTCCGATCTGACCGTTATAGCAGTGTTTGAAATTGTACATCGCCGTCAGGCAGTGTGACCAAAGTCTTGTCTGAGATGTATGCCACAGCCATAGCAGATATCTCATATGTACAGTTTGACAAGCTACAACAATCGTAAAGGACCCTAAATGTTGTATATTGAACACTTGGCTTAAAGGAATATTCTGGGATCAATAAAAATGACACTCAATCAACAGCATTTGTTGCATAATAATGATTACCGCAAAAACTATTTCCAACTTGTCCCTCATTTATTTCAAAAATGATGTTAAAATGAGGCACTTGCAATGGAAGTGAATGGGGCAAGTTTATAAAAATTAAAATAAACAATGTTTCAAAAGTAGAGCCACGAGACTCATAAATATTACATGAGTTAACATGATTTTAGTTAGATTAAAATCTCCGATCACATGTGGTCATCATAAAATACAGCTGTAAAAGGGGAGCAAAATGTTTTGTGATCGGATCACAAAAACCAGATACAAAGAGGTAGTCAAAAATGCATGTGACCACACTGCATTTGAGGTATAAATGCTGATCTGTCCTGTAAAGCACCACCCCTCACCTGCCAATCAACTGCTGCGCTAAACAAGAGTTTAAACTTTGCCGTTTACAAGTAGCTTTAAAAGGATTATAACATCAGAAAAAGGGAATTCATACACAAGCACGAGAACACCACAGATCTTCTTCAGAGTGTCTGATATCAACATGCTGTGACAGATGAGAAGCACACACATCTGAAGCTCGGGCTAATACAACTCCAGCTGCATCTGGGATAAACAGCGAGGCACTTTTATTCATGCTTTCTTTGTCTTTTATGACTTTTTTTGCGGTATATTATTATGCAGTAGCAGAGACCCTCCCCTCCAAATCTGAACACAAGTGGTCACAGGAGAGGCATTTAAGTGACCAGGTGTAAACAGCGAAGTCTCACCTGACCACGTTATCGAATCACACGAGACACATCGTAACTCACCAGGTGTAAACGAGGTCTTAATGAGATAAACTGGTGCTTATATCATGCATATAACTTTACACAGATAAGGCTAGTAAGCTATGTTATCACACTAAAATCATGTTAACATGTATAATGTTTATATTTACATTTAGATTTATGCGTTTGTTAGACATTTTATCCAAAGTGATTCAAGGTATTCGTTTTAGCAGTTTATGTGTTTCCTGGGAATTGAACCCAATCTTGTTATTGCCGAACCACACTCTACCAGATGAGCTACAGGAAACCCTAAATACATCTTATGGCTATACTTTTGAAACAATGTGTATTTTAAAGGAATATTCCAATACAAGTTAAAGATGCTATATGTAATATGTTTATTGTAATAAACCATAAAATGACCATAGTATGTCATTAGAGAATTAGGAAACATGCTAATATGAAATACTGGCTTCTCTGATAACAATGCTCAAGCCGGTATTTTCTACTTTGAATTTTCCATTCCAGGCTGGAATTTCTGTTTATGTTTTGGCCTGTTTGATCCCGCCCACTGCCCAATCACCAATAGTATTTCAACACCGCCAGGTTGCCAGATTTGAACAAGTTTGCAGGCAAACAACACTGTGTACTGCAGCCATGGAAGCCAGCAAACGAACTGGATCAGAGATAACAGATTCCACCTGACCTAAAAAGCCGCTCATCTAAAAACCATCCATCTAAAAACAACTACAACCAGAGGTGTAGTGAAAAAGGATAAACATTGGAGATGCCTTTGGAAGATGGAGACAGCTTAAAGTCCAGAAATCCTTTAAAACAGATGTTGAGTTGGCTAATTTACATGTCAACATTCTGGCGACACGCATGAGTTGAGTCTGGGGCGGGGCAGACAACTCTCCAATATTTTGAATTTGAACTGCAGTACAACACTTGTTGTCAATCTTGCATATAGCACCTTTAAGCTCAATTGATAGTATTTGTGGCATAATGTTAATTACCACAAAAAATTATTTTGACTCGCCCCTACTTTTCTTTAAAAGAAGCAAAAATCTGGGTTACACTTAGGCACTTACAATGGAAGTGAATGGGGCCAATTTTTGGAGGGTTTAAAAGGCAGAAATATGAAGCTTATATTTTTTTTAAAAAACACATTAATTCTTCTGTTAAAACTTGTGTATTATTTGAGCTGTAAAGTTGTTTAAATCGTCATTTACATTCACATTTACATTTATACATTTATCCAAAGCAACTTACAGTGCACTTATTACAGGGACAATCCCCCGGAGCAACCTGGAGTTAAGTGTCTTGCTCAAGGACACAATGGTGGTGGCTGTGGGGATCGAACCAGCGACCTTCTGATTAACAGTTATGTGCCTTAGCCCACTATGCCACCACCACTCCATCATTTTAGGGTTGGTG
The DNA here is from genome assembly GCA_032164185.1 of Moxostoma hubbsi. Taxonomy (NCBI): domain Eukaryota; kingdom Metazoa; phylum Chordata; class Actinopteri; order Cypriniformes; family Catostomidae; genus Moxostoma; species Moxostoma hubbsi. The sequence continues at coordinate 16,683,275 of JAVLUX010000049.1, read as the reverse complement.
GCGTTACGTCATCATGGCAACATGGCTATAACTTTACACAGAAAAGGTTAGTTGCCGGGTTTTTTTTTTTACACTAAAAGTATGTTAACGCATATTGTTTACGTTTTGTTGCTTTACTTTCATGTGAGTGTTTACGAATTGGCCCCATTCACTTCCAATGTAATGTAAGGACGGGAACACAAGAGGGACGAGTCGTAATTCATTTTCGTGGTAATCAACATTATGCCACAAATACTGTCGATTGAGCTTAACTTGTATTGAACCCCAAATATTTATTTCATGTTTATGGACTGACCCCTGTAAGTGCCTTACAGTAAATGCAATTTTTGCTTTTTATAATAATTGTTGTGGACTTAAGTATTATGTCGGAAATGCTGTTGATTCTGCTAAACTTGTATTGAACCTGGACGATTAATTTAAGGGTTTGAAAGAATTCTCGTGCTATTACGCATATAACAGAACGCAGGTGTCCCGAGACTCACTTTTACAAGTTGATGAACAATAGAAAAAGAGCACAGACAGACACAAAAACGTGCTCATGTGAACGGCTCTTTGAGTTCAACTGTTGAATTCAATGATCCAAATGCAGGCAAAACACATTTATTTTGGTTTCGTTTTAACTGCATAGATCCCTGTCATGCTCTCCCACAGTGCCAGACTCACACCTGCACTGTGCAAACAGAGTTTGTGACATCTTGAGGTGGGTTTGCACATTGGTTGCTCTAGTCACCTAGTTATACTCTTGGATTAGGACCTTTGGGGCACCAGCAAAAGCAGATGGGGTTTAAGCATAGATGTGAGAGAGAGATCTACTGCAAATTCGCACATTCAAAAAACAACAGGTGTCACCTCATTTAGGGTGTTCAAGAATAGTGCTTATCAAAAATAACATAAAAATGCTTCAGAAACAATACTTGTTGAAAGAGGGTGGTATAGTAAGAGTTAACAATAAAACAATACTGTGAAATGAGAGCTTTGCATTCTAATGTATACTGATGACCTTATTAAGATCATGTTAACTTAAATTTTCTTAATACCACAAAAGGATCTTAAATGTTCAACAATAGCCCCCCAATTCAGGCCTCCCAGCCTGCTAGGGGCATTGCAAATCAAATAGCCCTACATCATGATTACTCTACCACACATGAATTCACAGCATAGCCCCACTCTCGGATCAGGCCGCTATAATCTGATCCTTTGGGGAAATTCTAGTGTCGGGTGTAATTTACGATCCGTATCTTTCAAGTTCCCTTTGCCCCGCTGCTGGCGTCAAACCCCGAGAGCAACTGTGTGTGTTTGCAACATGTGTCGCTTGCTATCTCACTTGCCGAGGCACACAAAGGTAAGGGGAAGCTTAACGTCCTGGGAAAATCTCAAACAGAGTGAAATTACCTTGATCCAAAGATTCCTGCTGCATACCAGCTCGATGAACCCATAACACTCCACAGTAGAACAGCTGAGAGAAAGGGGGAGTTTAGAGCAAGATAGAGTAGAATAAAAAAGCAAGAAAGAATTAAGATAGAAATAAATGCTAAAGCTGATTATAAAGAGGTTTTTGAGCATTCTGATTAACCTATTTGGATACTGTGGAACAGTTCCCTCAATACAGGAGCCATACAGTGAATTGATCTACGTGTGACGTCAATGGCGATTCGGCTGCACCTCCCCACAGGACAGGCCCATGACTCTGTTTGGGTTTATTTAAGAAGGGTGGAGGTTGTTTTGGCTGTGATGATATTGTGTGAACTTAATGCTGGGGAAAAAATTTCAGAGATTTGTGGAATTGCATCTTTTAATCTGAGACACAACAATATCACTATCGGGTGTTGCGTTGAGTTGGGTAAGTGTGAACCGCTCGCATTTCAATTATGCACTTCGTAAACACTGGCTTTATGATAGCACTTGTTAACCTGTGATGTTAACCTACAACCTGTATTTTCCTCTCACTTCTGTGGTAAACAGAGAATTTATGACACAAATTCTTGGGTTTCCCTACCTAAAACTAAAGAGAAGTCAAGGCTTCTGAAGAAAAGACGTCAATTCCGGGCTAGAAATAAATTTGTATGTAAAAAGAAGAACACCATGTTTGGAGTAACTTGATATCTTGGTACACAAAGTATTACCTACCAAAGCTGGGGCTTTCATGACAAAAAACTGAATTCTTAACAGGGCATATGCCTGCAAATAACAGACAAGCGTTCATTGGCAAAACAGTTAAGTAACCAACTCCAAAAAGAATCAAGACACATCAAACCATGACATTCTTTTAGTAACAGTACTTGCTAAGAAAAGGTATTAAAAGAAAAGACAGATCTTACATTGATTTGCAGTTAAATAAAGACAGAGCATGTTTCCGTAAGTTGCCATGCAACTTGGCAAAACATATCAAAGGTCTGAGTCATTGCATTTGCAGTGGTCTATCCACTTATCTGAATAATGCATTGATACAATTCAATCTATTTAATTAGATCATGGCAGTCAAAAGTTTATGGGAACAAAGGCAGGTACCACCTGCATAAAAATAATAGAAAGTAATAGCAGGTTATGGTCATCAGATATCAGTACAAACGTGGCGTGATGGATTGTTCTGCACTGAACAAATAACGAAAACAATAAAACAAACTGAGAGCAAAGTAAAATGGGTCTTCAAGTCATTTAGAGAGTGGCAGTTTTTATAGCTCCATGCACCTGTGCTGAGTGCCACTTTGTGAAAATGTATCTGTTATATCGTAACCTCAATGTCTTGATAAGCTCCTGCAAAATGACAAAAATGAATTCTTACTGTACGCATTCTTCTATGGTGGCAACAAGTGAAAATATTGTGCTTGAAGGGATGGTTCACCCAAAAATTCTGTCATCATTTACTATTAAGAATGTAATGGTCAATACCCATTCACTTTCATCATTACTTTTTCATTTATTTTTGGGTTATTACAATGAAAGTGAATGGTGACTGAGGCAAACATTTCCTTTTGTGTTGCACGGAAGAAAGAATAGAAGTAAACGATGACCGAATTTTCATTTAGGGTTGAGAAATCCTTTTAAAATAAGCAGTCTGAACCAACGCACAACACTCGCATCACAGACATAAACACACAACTGCCTGAAAGTCACTTTATCAGATCTAGCGTGGCCTTAAAATGTTTGTTGTGTTTGGAGTAATGCCAGGTCATTTTAGAAATATAGCAAATGATACCTCTATTCAAAGGGATTCGGTTCTGAATTTCCCCTTTCCGTTTCCTGAAAACATTCACTATGTGTTGCCCAAAGCAGACATATATGGAGAGTGTGACCTGAATGGGATCCTCACACCTGCTTGAACTTCATATATCAACTGCCTCTTCATAAAACATAAACAAATATAACATTCAACACAGGCTATTACAAGTAACTACAAAAGAACAGTTCCTTTAAAAAGAATATGCTTTTAAAAGGTTAGATCATCCTGAAATTAAAATACTGTCATTATTTACTATTTTAATGATACTTACAGTGGAAAGAAAATGTACAGTATGTGAACGCTTTGGAATTCGCTGGTTTTCTGCATTAATTGGTCCTAAAATGTAACCTTTATTAAAATCTCATCTTCATTAAAGTCACAAGTATAGACAAACACAATGTGCTAAAGCTAACAACACACAAACAACTATAATATTTCATGTCTTTATTGAACAGATCCATTAAACATTAACAGTGCTGTGGAAAAAGTAAGTGAATCCTTAAGCTAAAGATGACAAAATGCTAATTAGCCTGGCATTTAATTAATGAAACAGGATTGGAGGTGTGCATTAGAGCTACACTGACTAAACACTTGCAATTCACAAGAAGCATCTGCTGACATGGACCATGCCTTGCAAATAAAAAGAGATTTCAGAAGACCTATGATCAAGAATTGTTGCTTTGCATAAAGCTGGTAGGGGTTACAAATTTAGATATTCATCTGTCAACAGATGACATAAAGGGTATACCACAGAATGCTCATTGAGATAAAATAGAACCCTAGAGTGACTAGAGAGAATCATTGGAACTAGTTAACATCTCGGTTCATAAGTCTACTATATGGAAATCTTTAAACAGCCACGGTATCCATGGCAGGACACCACAAAGGAACCCGCTGCTTTCCAACAAACACATTATACAAAACAACACTACAATGCTACCTGGAAATTTTTTGTAGACTGATGAAACGATGATTTAATTGTTTGTGAAGAACACACAGCACTACATATGGCGTAAAAAAGGGCACCGCAAAGCAACAAAAAAATATCATCCCAACAGTGAAGTACGGTGGGAACATCATGATTTGGGGCTGCTTTGGGACCTGGACCACTTGCCATCATCAAGGGAAAAATTAATTCCCAAGTTTATCAAGATATCCTACAGGATAATATCAGGATGGCTGTACGGCAGCTGAAGCTCCCTAAATATCGAAGTAAATCCATTACAGAACGGCTTCAAATAAAGAAAATTCACCTTCTGGAGTGGCCCAGTCAGAGCCCAGATCTCAACCCAATAGAGATGCTGTGGAATGATCTCAAGAGAGATGTTCACACCTGATATCCTAAAAATATGGCTGAGCTGAAGCAGTTCTGTAAGGTAGAATGGTACAAAATTCCTTCCGAGCGTTGTGCAGGTCTAATCCGCAGCTACCAGAAATGCTTAGTTGAGGTAATTTCTGCATAGGAGGATCAGACAGTTATTCAATCCAAAGGGTTCACTTACTTTTTCCACAGTACTGTGAATGTTAAATTGGATGTGTTCAATGAAGACACACTACTTGTGAGTTTGATGAAGATGAGATCACATTTTATGACCAATTAATGCAGAAAACCAGCTAATTCAAAAGGGTTCCCATACTGTTTCTTGCCACTGTATGTGGTGGTTTTTTTGGGCAATTTATTTGATGTTTTTGGAGCTTGACATGGGCATGGTCACTGTTTGGAAAGAGCATAAAAATTATTACAAAATGTATATTTTTGTAAAATATTTGTGTTTGGAATTACATGAACGGTGAGTAGGTTTAAAACATTTTTGGTTGAACTATCCCTTTAAGACGGCAGTTAACTTCAAGGAAGAAGAACATTCAGGGGGTTAGGATTCATTTGAATTTAAATTATTTTTATTTCTGTAGGGAAATTCTAGAGAACCCTGATTTGTTACAAATTATAATGAAAACACATACACACATAATTAACTTTTCATTTCATTGATTGGTTTTCTAGGGAAGAATGTCATACTGTGCGTGCTAGAAAATGTTTTAGACAATGTTTGCAATTATGTGTCAAGTGCAACAAAAAACGTTTTATTTATAATCCATATGCATGATTTCAAATATTTTGCTAGAATGTCCACATTAGATCATTTCTCAGTGACAGAAGTCCAAATAAGTACAGATTTAGATCGTAGACCTACAGGACTAGTTCACCCCAAAATGTAAATTCTGTTATCATTTACTTGTCCTAAAGTTTGAATTTGGACAAGCGTGAATAAGATTTGACAGCAAATACAGAGATTTTCAGTGTGTGTGTGTATATATATATATATATATATATATATATATATATTTTCATTGTACAGAATAATAACTTAAATGTCGGTGCTTTGCTCACACAAATCTATCAAATGGCTTAAGAACAGTGTTCCCTAACCGAGTTCCCCACAGCACCAGCCGTAAGGCAGAAGAACCCCTTTATCGACACAAACCCAAATATCTATACCAAGACTGTATCATTTTACGTTATCATTAATATTATTACTGATCAATTAGTATTGGTTAAACTATGACATCCAGATTCAATTAGATTCTGATTAATTTGGGTATATATTAGTTAAATGTATATTTTGCTTACATATGAAAAAATGGTCTCTCAGCTAATGATCTTAAATATACAGCGGACCTTCTAATGAGGAACATTAAGAAATATTTATTTTATCATTAGTTTTTCATAATTAGTCACATTTTAGCTTTTCCATCAATAAATATGATGTCTTGAAATTGCATATGTTTTTATTAAATGCTTATTGTTTACATCATTTGCACTATTTACAAGTATTTATATTGATATGAAGAACAATAGTGAAAACGGTACTGTCTCTGTAAGACTACCGGCAGTTTAGCCAGTAGCACATATTGACAAAATAGGCGCATGGTTTCTTTAGCGGATATGTGCTGTGTGTGATTAGAAAGAATTTCCTCTTAGTATTCCATCTTTGGACAAACATACACAGTCAAATCAAACTTTTACACTCAACACACAGTGAAAAGATCTTAGTGATCGCGATTAATAAGAAAATCTAAATTTTTACCTAGGGATGTCCCAATAGCATTTCTTTGAGTACAGGTACTTCATTATTGGTACTTGCCTACACTAAGTCCGATACCTTTTTTATTTTTGGTACTCCATATAAAGAGTTTATATAAATGTTGTCATCAAAATTTTGTTTAAATTCATTAGTTTATTAAAACTTTCATCAGATGAAAATATAAGCCTTTTGTTCATCAGGAAAGGAGGAAGCAGGAGCCAGGTTATCAACCAAAGAGACTTTAATTACAACTTAAAAACAACACAAACACTGACGCACACACAACTCCACGTGCATCTCTCTCTCTCCAACTGGCATCCCCGGCTCCTCTTTATCCCTCTCCTGGCTGATTGGGCTGATTCAGCACCGGGTGTCCATCATTACGGCCCGGCTACACCCTCCTCCTCGTCGCATACCCCCAAAGCCTGATTCAGGCTGGGGAAACCTCTGACCTGACTTACTCCCCACCTCCCTTCCTAGCACAAATAAAAAAAACAATGTGAAGAAATGACTATTGATTCATTAGGGATGCTCCCTTCCTAGAGGGGAGGTGTTGCCTTTTTTTTATCAAATGAAGTGCTTTTAAACAAAACCTCACAGCACAATCCAAAATACCACATTGGAGTTATATTTTGTCAAATAAATTGCTACATAACAGAGCATCACAGATTTGAGATATTGCTTCAATATAATACTGTACATTTACTATTGATTTATTGTCATAATTATTATTAGTTGTAGTAGTAATACAGTGTATATAACACAACTATACAGTTGTGATATTCTGTATTTATGTCATACTGTTTTCATTTAGGATTGAGCTTTTATTTAGATCTAGCTTGTACCTTTATGATGATCAAGCTCAAACTTGAGCATGCTAAGAACCATATTGTAAATTTCATACTGCACCCTCTTCTTATTGATTATAATTGTATCGTAGTTGAAGAATGTAGAATCTCTAGGATATATTTTTTCTGTACAGGAAGGAGATCAACTGCCTTGCAGCTTGCAGCATTTGAGGACATACTTGTGGAAGGCAGCAGGTAGACTTGTTCTTTACTTTCTGCTCACTCCTGTCTACATTTTGTGGAGAGAAAGCTATTCATGATCCATTACCTCTGGAATTCCAGTCCACATCACAGGCCGGCACTCACCTTTCAATCACCCCTCTGCCCTAATCACGTTAGTTCATTCATAATCGCATTGCAATTACTGACAGGAGTGTGACCCTTGCTTTCCGCACTCCCAATCTAATACATGTGTTTCGCTGGAGACAGAGAGATGCTTTGTGTCAGAGAAACGGGGGGAAAGAGGGGAAAGGTGGAAGGAAAACAGCACTGATATGCTGTGTCATGCAAAGGCTATAAAAAGGGATGCAGGATTTTTCCTGAATCAGTCTGGAGAGGAGAGCACTATTTTTAGCAGCTATGTGAGGCAGGAGGGACATAAATAGTGTTGGCGACCCCCCCCCCCCCCTCCCTCCCCCTCTTTCTTCCATTTCCCTCCCCCTTCATCTCTCTGTCTGTCTCACCAGGAAGGTAATCTCCATTACCCTCCCTCCATGCCGATTCAGGATTCAGAAATGTCCGCTTCATTCTGGGGGTGTGAATGCTAAGAATCCATTCATAAAGAGAAACTCTGCTGGTATGTGGGATGGAAATAACCCACCCCCCTGCTAATTTCTCCATGGCTTGACTTCCACTCTCGGGACCTTCCCAGCATGTCAAGGGTCAGACCTTCTGACGGATGGGTCAAACCCCCTGACTTCCCCACCCTCTTTCTCTCTCTCTCTCTTTCACCAGAGCTCTCCATGAGAATGCCAGAAAGGGAGAATGGACAACAAGCTTCTAATGAACTGGGGAGGGACCAATCTGGACCCAGCATTTGGCCATAAAATATGCCTCGGAGAGACCAAATGCTTTAAAGCAATGGCTCTTTCCACGCTGCTTAGCTCAAGTGGTTCAGGAAGTTCATTGACAAAACATAGAAGCAGCTCAACAGACTAATATCAAGAAAGGCATTCCAGTTGCAATGTGGTGACAGCAGTAAAGCTACCTCTTAATTCCTATGGGAATGCATCTTGAACAACAGCAGTCATGCTACCAGAGCCTGAATCAGTTGCCCTTAGTCAAGCCTTCATCTGCACAATTGTAGGATTGAGTATAGGGTTCACAAACAAGGTCAGCAATGGTAAATAGTTAGTTCTAGATAAAAACAGTTCTTTAAACTTGTCACATGCTCCATCGAAACTATCATCCAGGTCATTTCATTACATGTATCCGATTAGTGAAATTGAGACAGGGATGGTTGCAGCCCCGATCCATGCGGCCACATGGGTGACCTGATCCAGTGAGAAACACATAAATAAACAAGCACAAAAATGTACTTCATTTTTTGATGTGCCGAACTTCAAAGGTAACCCAAATGCTTGGCATTACTTCCGTAAGCACTTAAGTTAACTTCACTTAAGCTTATAGTTTTTAATTTTACATTCACTTAAAGGGTTGGTTTACTTCACTCAAAAATGACAATGATGTCTTAATGAATTAATGTCATTCCAAACCCCTATGAATTTCTCTCTTTTGCTGAACACAAAAGGAGATTTTGTAATAAATACTGTGGGCCATCTTGTCAATACAATGGCAGTGGATAGTGCCTCACTTTAAAACCTAATATAGGACCTAAAAGTATCATAAAAGTAGTCCATGCAATTTGTGCATCATATTCCCAGTCTTCTGAAACCACAAGATAGCTATTGGTGAGAAACAAATGGCAATTTAAGTCATTTTTGCAGTAAATCTTGAGGTCCGTTGAGCACTATGAGAGTCTCGTTCACAGTGGCATGTATGTTCACATGAGAAGTTGCATTGTTTTTAGCACTAAACGAGCAACAATATTCATTAAAAAAGCTCTTTTTTGTGTTCCGCATAAGATAGAAAGAGATCGTACATGTTTAGAAACTACATGAGGTTGAGTAAATGACAGAATTTTCATTTTGGGGTGAACTATCCCTTTAAAAGCTTAAACATACATTGTTGTTGGGATATCAAAGGGAGTATAAACTGAAGTCCATTATCAGACGGGCAATGTTGGTGGTAGCTTCAAGCATGTAGACCATCTTCATTGCCAAACCCTAATTTTACCCAATAAGACCTTTAACACAACCACACTGTTGTTGCTGTCTCTAGGGGTGTAAGGTCAAGCATTTCCTGTGTCTGTGAATGGTCGTCATCATTGGAATTGTCATGCTGAGGCTACTGCCCTCCCCTCCGCCATTCATTCAAGAGTCATATAAAGTTCGGAATCTCTCTCACTCTCTTCCCCTTCCTCCTTCTCTCTTTAATCGACCCACACTTACATGTACAGTACACAGCATTTATTGAACTTTGAGCTAAAGGATCTACATAACAGAAATAAAAGTGAAGGCAGCCAAGTGACTCTCAGCTTGTCCGCAAATAACAAAAATTCAGTTTTCTTTGTTTGTTGTCAAATTACCTAGACCTCTAGTCAAATGAACACCCACAAGCTTTTATTTATATGAGAGCCATCTCACTTCATTGTTTTGCTGTCAAACCATTGGTTGAATTATTCCTTAAAGGGATAGTTTACCCAAAAATGCAAATTCTGTCATCATCTACTCACCCTCATGTTGTTCCCTCACTTAGAGAACATGAGTGACTAGTTTAAACAGTGGTGCCAAAGAATGGTGGGCCAGGGGAGTGCGAATCAGTAGTGTACCAACAGGTTAGGCTTCCACACCCTGTAGGAAAATAAATACTCCATAATGACTGCTTATTAAAACATGAAAAGTGGGTATGACCGAAAGTGTGCATTCCATAGGAAATCCATAACAAGCAAATACATGTTCTCTAATCAGCTGTGACATTTCAAAGACATGGGGGAGAGATTAACTACATATTTACCGTAGGTCAGTGACCATAATGAAAGATGGCATAGTAAAAATGTCACTGTGAAGAAATTAACAGATTGCCATCTTCCATGAGAAAAGCCCCATGCGTGATATAGAGCCAGACTCTAATTATTTGTAAAACATCACATTAATAATGAGGAAGAATTGCAGGGAGATGACTAGGAGTAAAGAGGAAATAGAAAGTAAATGTCTTTAATTCTCTGCGTTTGATTGACAAAAGTATTGCGCAAAGATACGTTTTTGAAATACTTCTAACTTCGCCTCTAACTCTGAAAACGAATAAGTAATTTCATAGCATTCCATCAATGGGAAACACTAAGGGGCCCGTTCACACCAAATGTGTTTTTAAGCTCAATAGTTTTCCAATGTAAACATGGACTAAATGGATGTATCTGACTATTGCGCTTGCATATTTTCCTGCATCTCAAGCAGGAACGCCACGCTTTTTTGAAATGGAAACACTAAGTGGTCGTTCACAAAGAATTGTGTTCTTTGCATCCGTCTGCGCTGTTTTTATTTTATTTTTCAATATAAACATGCACTGATGGATGTCTTAGACTGTTGCCCAGGATCTCTCTTTTTTTCCTTCATTTTGCACAGGAGTGCCACATTATTTACACTTTAAAAAAGCTTCCCAAGACACCTGCATTCTGTTCCATCTGTTGCGCTGCGTTAGCGCAAGAACATATTCAGTCTAAATGGCCCCTAAGACAGCAGTGTTCATCTTTCTTTTAGGAAAGAAGAAAAGGCTTGTTAACCCCCCTGAACAGCCCCCCACACTAGCCCACCCACTCACTGCTCAGACTCTGTCCTGGGCCCTGCAGTCTGCTGTGATATAGATTAGGTTTTAGCTCTGAACTTGCACTAGCTTTGCCAGAATGACAGGGGTGGAAATTTCGAAGAAAAGAAAGGACAAGTAGTAAAAAAAAAAAAAAAAAAGGAACAGGAAGAAAGGGGTGTTTTAAATACTGAGTAGAGGAGTTTGGTTATTATTGGAAAAAATCGAAGAGGTCATTCATGAGCCTGAGCCAAGCATAAGGAAACTGCTCTCGTGTCTCAAACAGTTGGGGGATCTGGCCAAGTCCTACTTCAGCTGTTGTTCCAGGCCTTGCATTTATCACAGAGGCATTTCCCCCAGAAATTGAGAGACTCTCAGAGGCCAGGGGATCTGTCCCATGCCCTCTCAACCTCCCTACACTAATATCATGAAAGAGGACACTTGTGCGGGGAACTCCTCCACTTAAAGCGCCTAACAGCTCAGGTAGAAAGACAATAAAGCAATACAAACTATCTGACAACCCATCTGCACCAAATCTACATCCTGTACCAGATCATGTGAGACTTCTACTTTGGTGGAGAGCACCCTCAAGCTACTCCTCATACTTTTCCTATCCCTCCCCCTCAAAAATTCATCACCTTTAAAAAAACTTTGAAATTCAAAGAGGCATTTGACATTTGAGGGGTTAATGATTATGGGAAAAAAATGTATTTCCAGGTTTCTGCCATCTGTCCGTTTTATGGACAGCCAAGAAGGAAATTGGGTCTTTGGGTTGTTTGGCCCAAGAATAATGAGCTACTGAAAATGATTGTTATAGATGACCCCTTCAGCGCCGTCCTCATATGGACCAAATCTAACTGCACTCGGCAAGCTTCAAACAATCAGGGATAAATCAATTGGATGTTATGAGGAGAGGGAGCCAGACTGGGAACAAGGTAATGACATCCGCTGTGCAATAGAATGGAGGTGCCAGGAATGCTTTCCTGGGTCTTGTGTCGACGAGGAGGGTTGGATACCTCTGCTGCCTGCACACAATTATAAGGGGTGGAGCCCAGCCATCTTTCAGCACATGAGATTCAAGGAGTATGTATTTTTTGTGCTGTTCGAGGGGGGCTGGAAGTTCCTCAGACAAAACAGCAGATAACTTGGTGGGAAGGAAGCCAGTCTCGAGAGACCCATTCCATGAGGAGTTATACATATAGTATGTGATTTTACAAAGAATTCATATGCACCGTGCAACAAGTAGTAAAAAGTGCACAATACTACTTGTTACACATTTACATGATGGAAAGTTACAAGCAATAAAGCAAAACCAAAAGTATTCTACGTCTTGTTCTACAAATGTCCTTGTTGTGAATGTTGTGGTTGCAATAATGCTATAAAATAATAAAAGATATGATTATGATACTCTATAAAAAGTAATGCATAAAAGTAGATTACTCTTTGAAAAGATAAGGAGCTTGAGAATGCATGTGCGAAGTGTCAGTTTGGCCTGCGGCAATGATGCAAATCAATGCTCAGAGCTGTTCAGAAATGGATCAATCCATCTGCGACGAATGGCTCGCAATATTTTAGGTATGTGCATTAATTCCACTTGCCATAAGACACATCTCCTGTGAATCCTCTTATTACAGGATTAGGGGTCATTCCATAATCATATGACTTTCTTACTTCCATGGAACACAAGAGTATGTGTGAATGGAGAATTTTAGCCTAAATTACCATTCACTTAAAGTGTATGGAAAAAGATGCAATGAAAGAGAATGATGATGGAAGCTAATGTTCTGTCTAACGTCTCCTTCAATGTTCCACAAAGTCATACAGGCCTGAAATGGCAAAAGTGGTAAAGAACGAAAAAATTTTTTGGGTGAACTATCCCTTTAACTATCCCTTTAAACAAGAATGGTGAATCCCATGTTATGCTTTGAAAATCCATCCAGAAACCATCTTCATATACAGTTAAATATCATTTTCCTATGAAACACAACTTAGCAATGGGGAAAAAATATGATCTCAGTGATTTCGACCATGGCATGATTGTTGGTGCCAGACTGGCTGGTTTGAGTATTTCAGTAACTGCTGATCTCCTGGGATTTTCACACAGAAGAGTCACTAGAGTTTTCTCAGAATGGTGCCAAAAACAAAATAAAAAATCCAGTTAGCGGTAGTTCTGTGGATGGAAACGCCTTGTTGATGAGAGAGGTCAATTGAGAATGGCCAGACTGGTTTGAGCTGACAGAAAGGTTACGGTAACTCAGATAACCAATCAGTGGCAATTGTAGTGAGCAGAATAGCATCTCAGAATGCACAACATGTCGAACCTTGAGCCGGATGGGCTACAACAGCAGAAGACCACGTCGGGCACTTTGTTAGAACCATAGTGTTCCTAATAAAGTGATCAGTGAGTGTACATGCTTCACAGCTGCTTTATGATGTTATGTAGTGTCCACTATTTATAGCATGATCTGTTGTATGTCATAACACTTGTGACAACAGATGTTGCTGAATGAAAGTGAAAGCTAGAGGCCAGGGTTTTAAGCGGCATCTGTGGCCACTGTATACAATGTGCTGCATCATACTAAGACAGAGGCCCTTTGCCTATGGACAGGAAGTGCAGGCTGCTGCCACTAAATTGCCAACTTTTCTCACAGCAGCCTGAGTTATCATGTGCCACCATCATCTGCTGTGTCCCAACAGCTGCCGGGACAGTTGTTGAGCAGTGGGGCAGTGACGTACATTGGGGAAGCAGCAGGCTTGCCCTGTAGCACAATTAGAATGACAAGTAGGGCTCAATTTGATAGTGTGTGTGTTGCGATTTCAGAAAATCACTTTTGGAAGATGTGGCAGTTTTCATGTTTGCAATTAAGTCTCAGTCTGAATTTTTACCCACACAAAGGTATATATGACATCAGAAATAAAATATTTTGTAAACAGAGGTGAATTTCAGGCATCAAGCATCTGCCAATGTCTTTCCAGCCATTAGAGTACAGTAGAAAGACCATCACCCATGCCGGCCTTATTTCTCCCATCTAGAAGGAACTGGGGACAGAAGGAAGGCGAGAAGGGGAGGTGGGCTGTGGAGGGGGCTGCTTAGCACAAAGCAGCAGCCTGGATTAAGTCATGAGCAGCAAATGACATAGGTTGGATTTTTAACGGGTGAGATCACATCCTCTTCCCTGAGTGGCTGAGAGACTCATCCTCAGTCGTACAGCCGAGTGTTTGGCATGCAAAACGGGACATCCATTACTGGGACAGTGGCATGCGGTCACACGCATAAGCACGTGCACGCACACGCACACACATTAGAGCAAAGTTAACTACAGATTCAAATGCAAATGTACAGCGTACAATATAAATATTTGCACTGAAACATAAATACTGAGGCATCAAGTCACACGCACACACAGTCAGATCTATGGGAAGTTGTATACGGACACACAGCCATCGATCATATCTACAACACATGCGTGTGCCTGAGCAGTCGGCACAAAGGGACATGCAAGCAGAGTGTGTCTGAGCATGTGTGCGTTCGTGTGTACGTGTGTGGGTAAGTAGTCTGGGAGGGCCGCGGGGTTACATAACTGCGCTACAGCGGGCCCCCTTGATCTCTTCCATACGAGGACACCAAAGGTTTTGCGAGACCCTTCAGTGTTTAGGGAGAGGTTCAGCCTAATGTGTGGCTTTCTTGTGTATGATTCTTCAGTGCAAGCGCTGGGAGTGACTATACATTTTATGTAAAACCAGATGGCAGATTTGTAGCCACAGTTTGGGCCTTTGAAATTCACAAAGCTCACGCCGCGCTTGTGAAATTTTCCAAACTAGTCTGGAAGTAGTTCAGCTTGGTGCTCATATTGACAAATGGGAGTACTCGTTAACACCATGTGATGCACCAGGCTGAATCACTCCCTCCCTGCTGCTGTCGGAACTAACCTTGACCCTTCGACAGAGGAAAGAGGGGTAGAGAGGATACGGCGCTAGACTCGACAAGCTGAGTGGAGATGGTGCACAGATGGAGATATTCTCCGCTTACAGTCTCAACACTATAAGGAAATCTTAGACAAGGAGAAAGATGGGAGAAGAAAAAAATTAACTCAGTGTGTTATGGGAATTTTCCTCCCTTTCTAAAATATTTACTGCATGTCCTCAGCCGGGTTGCCTGTTTTTATCCCCCAACCCCCCCCCAATTTTCTCCCTCTGCAGACAGCCTTTCACTTTGGGGGGCCCTCAGATCCCCACAGCCAAGCAGGGAGCTTTCAGGGTACCCTGATGGATGCTAATGGGGGACTCTTTCAGATCATTTTACAGGGCTGGTCTTTGATCTGCCGGCTGACTTGCTCTCCACAGGCTGGATATCCAGAGAACATACAAACCCCCCCCCCCCACACACACACACACACACACAAACAAACACCTGTGAAAAAACTCTAAGAGCAAATAGGGAAGAAAAGAGGAGCTGGCAAAGAAAGACAAACGTTCACGGGCATGAAAGAAAAGAATGAAAGCGAGTGAAAGAAGAGTAAAAAAGACAAAGGAAAGAGTGAAGGGAGAATATGTCAAAAAGGCAGGGGCTGAGAAAGAATGAGAAAGAGAAATTCGCTTTTGGGGGTGGGGGTGGGGTGTCATGGCCTGAGGCGGATGTGTCTGCTCTGTTCAGAATTAGGAAGGAAGAACTGGAAAATAAAATCCGGTGAGGGAACCTCGTCAGTAGCATGCAGCAGCCACACTTTGAATGGTGGTTAAGTGTGGGGACAGCTGGAGGCAGATGATTGGCTAAGAGGCTATGGAACTTGTGCTTCCTGTGGCCAGCTGCTATACCCACAACCCCAAGTGACAAGGTTTATAATTGATTATTATCTGGCAGTTCAACAGAATGTATAGAGTGCACAGACCTGCCAAAGTACAGTACAGCTGGCTATACAGTATCCTCTCAAGAAAAAAAATGAGAGTATACAGAAAGAGTAGTTTTTTTTTCAGTCTCTTTCTCTTTTGGGACACTGCAAGTATGGCACAGCATGTGGTCTGACACTTTCTAGCATCCCTTTTCCCCATATTTTGCAGCCTTATCTTCAGAACCGAGTTTTCGGCATCCATCTTTCCTTGAAAGTGCGTTGAAAAGTACTTAACTTCAAAGCTATGCATTCAGGTGTATGGATTGCTTGCAGACAGTGCATGCCAAACCAGAGCTGCTCTCCTGCATTGCTGGAGACCTTCCTGTGAGCTGTGAGCTCAACCTTGTGAGCTCTATATTGCAAGGAGAGACAAAAAGGGCTCTTGTGCGCTGGTGCCAGGCTCAAGCCCTAATTCACTTTATTAGTTTCATTGCGTTATTAGATTACGTGCAAGGGGAAGAGGGAGAAAAAAAATTATGTCCATTTCTGAAATAAAAAGGATATTTTTGTTGCCTTTTGGAAAGCTGAGCCAGATCAAAGTCTCCTTGAAGTCTAAGGTAGGTTTGAGGTGCCATGCTTTGAAAATTGCAGATAAGTCCCTCTCTGTCATTCTGTTCTCCAGCTTTCAACCTTTTCTTTCTTCTCCTATTCTCCTCCCCTTTCAGGTTTAAGTCTATTATGTCATGTTTTGGATGTCTTAAAAAGGAAGGAAGGATGAAGTCTTCTCTCTTTAGCACTTCTTTATACTGTTGGAAAGCCACATCCGTCCCCATGGCCTCGCTGCATCCAGGGGGCAGGAAACCGCTCAGGCCAGATGAGAAATAGGAAATGTGAAAGGAGAATCCTTGCTGGACACGATACACTCCAATGAAGATTTCTCACTGTAGATGAGCCTGAATGGAGAACTGTGGAGTCTTTTGAAAAAAGAAAAGAAAAAAGAGACTGGCCATTTAATGCAGCAGACAGTGTCACCTGTTGTGTTAAAGACAGACTTGTTTTTTTGTGCAGAAAGCTTAGGTGATTTCTTAGGTTCTAGCCTCAAGCCCACTTTACCAGAAATGGAATGAACAATTCAACAATGCAGATGGCTAAAAGGATGTATGTGGTGTCACTTTCTGTGTCTCTGTATGACTACGAGTGACAGGATGGTGACTGTACACATCAGCGGAAAAAAGTCTGAGTCATCTATTTGAAACTGTGCAATGAGTTCAGCAGTATCCCACCCCTAAATCAAACTTCTCACTGGCCTACATTTACAAAAAGTCTGACCTGTTGCAATGGCCTAGGAATTTCCCATGAATGGCGGAAGAAAAATATAAGCTTTAATTTAAGCTTCACATACGCTAACTGATCAATTTATTAGGAAAACTATGATCATAATAAAGTGCCCAAAGCATCTTCTGCTGTTGCAGCCCATCCGCCTCAAGGTTCGACATGCTGTGCATTCTGAGATGCTATTCTGATCACTACAATTGTACAGAGTGGTTATCTGATTTAGCAAAGCTTTTCTGTCAACTTGAACCAGTCTGGCCATTCTCCGTTGACCACTCTCATCAAAAAAGTGTTTCTGTCCGCAAAACTGCCCCTCACTGGATGTTTTTTGATTTTGGCATCATTCTGAGAAAGCTCTATAGACTGTTGTGTGTGAAAATCCCAGGAGATCAGCAGTTACAGAAATACTCAAACCAGCCCGTCTGACACCAACAATCATGCCATGGTCGAAATCACAGTGATCACATTTTTCCCCATTCTGATGGCATCACTGCTGCCACATGATTGGCAGATTAGATAATGTCTTAATTTCAAACAATATATGTACTGTTTTATCATTTGAAACTCTAACAATA
Source organism: Moxostoma hubbsi (assembly GCA_032164185.1). Taxonomy (NCBI): domain Eukaryota; kingdom Metazoa; phylum Chordata; class Actinopteri; order Cypriniformes; family Catostomidae; genus Moxostoma; species Moxostoma hubbsi. The sequence goes on along the minus strand of JAVLUX010000049.1, from coordinate 16,665,527 downwards.
ATAAAAAAAATTTCACTTGAAAAGTGCTTGTGCTATCTTTCTTTCTCAACTTGGTTTGATATTTTGTTAACTGTGTAATGCAATGACATTTATACATTTTTAAGTATGGCAAAAAAGTTTTGAGGTCACTTTATGTACATCACAAAACCATCCTGCCATCAATTCCAAGAATTTTCAAGTAAGAGTGAGAAAAAGAGAAAGGAGAAAGTGGTCTATCATTGTTTGATTTGTTGTTTTGTTCTCCTTTTTCCTTCCTAAATTCCGTCCTCCTTTTTAAAGGTCTAATGAATAAGTTTAGTGTAAACGAGCAGAAAAAAAGCCTTTCCTGTGTGTCCTGGAAGCAGGAAGACATAGAGAAGAGGGCCCAATGATGACTACAACATAAGCAGAAGCATCAGAGTCTCTACCTCGGCGCCAGGCCCAGACTCTTAGATTTGTGTTATCCACTGGCTCCTAATCCATCTGAAGGTAATTTAGCTGTAGAGGAACCAGGAAGAAAACACCCCACTATAGCTGAGCCCCACAGATGCAGCAGACATAGCTAAGCTCCCTCCCTCTGAGCTGCTATACTAAGAGATAGTGTTGTGAGAGAAAAGGACACTTTGTACCAGCAGAGGGAGAGGCACATGGATAGAGGGGTAGAAACAGATAGGGATGAGGTGATGACAACTGTGATCCCTCTCTTCAAACACCAAGTCCTGTTCCCACACCAAGACTATTAACTTGAGAAATTTCCTTAAACAGTTTTGCAACATCAAGGATATATGGGTGTGCTTACTTTTTGGTATGCAACCGATTTCAAATGTGACATGAAAGATGAATAGATGGAAGTTTCCATCCAATATTGCTAAAATAATCTGAGACCAAAGCAGCATTCCCATCCCATGTGCTTAAGAGAACAAAATCGCCACTTCTGGGGATAATTATGGTGAAATTGAATTGAAAATGGAAGTCGAAGGCACTGTAGCTCTTTTATTAAATATAATTAATTACTTGGGGTTTAAAGTGCGCAGAAAAAAAATGTGAAAGTGTGTTAGGCAGTTCTGGGAGATAATAGCAGCCAATCATTTTTGAAGGCTTTGATTCTGGCATTTCAGGATAACCAGAGCAACATTTCAGATGCTAAGTGATTATATAGATGACATTCTCTGAGAAAATTATGTATTCACATGGCTTGTTGAGGCAAAGCCACATGACTTAATTCAATAGGAGTGTAATGATCCACACCGTCTTTGGTTTGTGTACCTTTTTATTTAAGTTTTTGGCACTTTTTATGTTCCACATTGTTCTTTGTTTATGCACTCTTTGAGTTTTGGCACCTTTTATGTTCCGCATTGCCTTTTGTTTTATGAACTCTTATTTTGAAGTCTTGTCAAGTCCTGTTTTCCCTCCTTGTCCATGTGTCTGGTTTTCATTGGTTTATTGTTTGATTTATCTTGTTATCAGTACTAGTCTTGTCATTGGTTTTAGTTAATTACCTTTCTACCTTGTTATGAGTTCTGTTTGTCCATTGGTCTATGTTTCCCCTTGTTTTGTATTTAAGCCCTCATGTTCACCTTGTCCTTTGTTGGTTGTTGTCTAATGTTTGATGCTCAGTTCATGTTGCTCCAGAAGCCTACCTTAGTCCGTGTTCCTGCCTATGCCCTCCTTGGAAATCTCCCTGTGTCATTATCTAGTGTTTATGTCTTCATTTTTTCCCCTCGTGGACGTTTCATTTGTTCCAGTGTTCCTACTTCCCTTTACTTTGCAACCTTGAATAAAGCTGCATTTGGATCCTTACTCCCTCGTCTGCCCTCTTCATAATAGAACGACCAACCAAAATGGATCCAGCAGCCTTCACTGCCCAACAGGCCAATCTCCTGCTTCTCGGCCTCAAACAGGAGGATCGCCCAATTGAGGCCCACGTCCGTGAGTTTCTCGAGCTGGCCAATTTGTCTGACTTCCCGGAGTTTCTCTTGGTTGGCTTCTTCAGGGCAAATCTAGACTCTTCGTTAAAGGAGCTGCTACCACCAGCAACCCCTGGCTGGACGCTCATCGACTTCCTTGATGAGACCCTGGAAATCTGTGGCTCATCCTTCACTGTGGGTGTTGCGGAGGAGGACGCTACCTTTCCTCCCACAATGGTCACCCCCCAGCCTTCCTTAACTCGTTCCTCCAGGCCTGCCACGACCAACGCACCCCCAGTCTCGTCTGTCCTAGGGCCAGCGTTGACAACCCCGTCTGCCAGGAGGAGGAGGAGAAGAGGAAAGGCTTCTGCTCTCCAGTCCACGCCTGCCACGGCCAACGCCAACGCCCACGGCCAACGAGCCAACGCCCACGCCTGCCACGGCCAACGAGCCAACGCCCACGCCTGTCCCAGCGCCAGCGTTGCCAGCCTCGTCCGTCCCAGCGCCAGCGTTGCCAGCCTCGTCCGTCCCAGCGTTGCCAGCCTCTTCCGCCAGGAGGAGGAGAAGAGGAGGGGCTTCCGCTCACCAGTCTCCGCCCTCCACGGCCCCGTCGCCAGAGCCAGCGCCCGTAGCCTCGACCGTCCGAGAGCCAGCGCCCGTAGCCTCGACCGTCCGAGAGCCAGAGCCAGCGCCCGTAGCCTCGACAGTCCAAGAGCCAGAGCCAGCGCCCGTAGCCTCCACTGTCCAAGAACCAGCCCCCCTTGAGCCTTCCACGGCTCCGCCTCTCGAGCCACCCAGCGCTCTGCCTCTCGAGCCACCCAGCGCTCTGCCTCTCGAGCCACCCAGCGCTCTGCCTCTCGAGCCACCCAGCGCTCTGCCTCTCGAGCCACCCAGCGCTCTGCCTCTCGAGCCACCCAGCGCTCTGCCTCTCGAGCCACCCAGCGCTCTGCCTCTCGAGCCACCCAGCGCTCTGCCTCTCGAGCCACCCAGCGCTCCGCCTCTCGAGCCTTCGAGACCACAGTCATCAAAGCCTCCCTCGCCTCAGCCACCCGAGCCGTCCACGCCTCTGTTACCAGAGCCTCCCAGGTCTCCGCCTCTGAAGACTGCCTCGGCTCTGCCTGCACCTGCTCCGCCACCAGACCCTTCCTCGGCTCCGCCTCAGAGCCCTTCCTCAGTTCTGCCTTCCACGGCTCTGCCTGCTCCGCCTCCCACGGCTCTGCCTGCGCCTGCTCTGCCCCCTGACCCTTCCACAGCTCCGCCCTCTACGGCTCTGCCCCAGAGGGCCTTCATGGTTCCGCCTTCCACGGCTTTGCCTGTTCCGCCTTCTATGGCTCTGCCCCTGAGGGCGCTCATGGTCCCACCCTCCACGGTTCTGCCTGCGCCAGCCCAGCCTACTAAACCCCCAGAACCTTCCAAGCCTCCTTGGTCACCGCCTACCATGGCACCGTCCCTGGAGTCCTCCTCGACTCCTCCCTGGCCTTCTGACCCTGTCTTGTGGCCTCCTCCCTGGCCTTCTGACCCTGTCCCGTGGCCTTCTCCTTGGCCTCCTGACCCTGTCCCAGTCCTATGGCCTTCTCCTTGGCCTCCTGACCCTGTCCCAGTCCTGTGGCCTTCTCCTTGGCCTCCTGACCCTGTCCCAGTCCTGTGGCCTTCTCCTTGGCCTCCTGTCCCAGTCCTGTGGCCCTCTCCTTGGCCTCCTGACCCTGTCCCACTCCTAAGACCATCTCCTAAGCCTCCTGACCCTGCCCTAGCCCTGTGGCCATCCCCTAGACCCCCTGACCCGATCCCTGCCCTACGGCCACCTCCCCGGCCTCCTGACCCAGTCCCTGACCTAGTCTCAACCCCACAGCTGCCTCCCAGTCTTCCCGACCCGGTCCCCTCCTTCAAGTCATCCCCTGGGCACCTACCTGGCCTCCTTGATCTCCTGGCCACCCACCTGTTCTGTCACGGTCTCCCTGTCCTAGTCTTGTCCCTCTGTACCCCTCGTGTTCCCTTGATCTGCCTGTTCGTCCTCGTTTTTCGTTGTCGTTTTGCCCCTCCTTTGGTTAGGAGCGTCTGGGATCCGCTCCTTAAAGGGGGGGCTCTGTAACGATCCACACCGTCTTTGGTTTGTGTACCTTTTTAAGTTTTTGGCACCTTTTATGTTCCGCATTGCCTTTTGTTTTATGAACTCTTATTTTGAAGTCTTGTCAAGTCCTGTTTTCCCTCCTTGTCCATGTGTCTGGTTTTCATTGGTTTATTGTTTGATTTATCTTGTTATCAGTTCTAGTCTTGTCATTGGTTTAGTTAATTACCTTTCTACCTTGTTATGAGTTCTGTTTGTCCCTTGGTCTATGTTTCCCCTTGTTTTGTATTTAAGCCCTCATGTTCACCTTGTCCTTTGTTGGTCGTTGTCTAATGTTTGATGCTCAGTTCATGTTGCTCCAGAAGCCTACCTTAGTCCGTGTTCCTGCCTATGCCCTCCTTGGGAAAACTCCCTGTGTCATTATTTAGTGTTTGTCTTTATTTTTTCCCCTCGTGGACGTTTCATTTGTTCCAGTGTTCCTACTTCCCTTTACTTTGCAACCTTGAATAAAGCTGCATTTGGATCCTTACTCCCTCGTCTGCCCTCTTCATAATGAGTATATTTTATCTCAAGTGAGAGTATAATTTAATTTTCACATTTTGGAGATTTATTGCATCGTGATGTTTCCATTTAGCAGTTTTTTTTTTTTTTTATGCATTATACCAACATTTTCATAAAATACAAGGACAAAAACCCAGCTAATGTTAACCTCTCTACATGGGTAAATCTCACAAAACCTGTCAAAAACATGCCCGGTTCATATTTCACCTCAAAATAAGGGGTGGAATAATAAAAGTACTTTCAATATATTTTAAATATTTATATACATAAAATATTTTAATATTATCTTATTAAAAACAATAAAAGAAAGAAAAGAATTCATACTTTGCATAAAGTAAATAAAGCCTATTGCATTGTGACATAAGAATTCAGCACCTGCATTCTTATTTCTGTAATGCAAATAATAATAATTCATTCTCATTACTGTAAAGAGAAAAAATATTTATAATAATATGAAATGAAAAATTATTAAATATAACTGTTGGTAATTTATAATTGAAACTAAATAACATCATAAATAATAACAATTTTTTAATGAGAAATTTGTTGTACTGTTTTTGAATTGATGTTGATTAAATGATATACAGTAAAAAAAAAAAAAATGATGTATACAATAATGAGAATCACTGTTGAGAATTATTTTTTTAATTTTTATTTTTTTTACACAGTTTTCATGAGATTCATCTACAGCACAGCTTTATATCATCAGGGCATTATTGTTTTGCATTACAATTTTTCTTGTTGCTGGTGAGTTATGGGCCTCCTCTTGTGTCTGCTCTTAAAAATAAGAGCACCTAAAAATACTCGGTGAGGTAATGAGAAAGCCTCTGCACTATTTACATTTTGGCGAATTAGGCTTTCAGGAGAGACAAATCTGCAAGATGACTGAGAGGGAAATGTTTCAATGGCCAGCACAGAAACACATGGAAATCTGGGTCTAAGATAAAAAGGACAGACAGACAGACAGACTGAGACAGAGAGAGAGAGAGAGAGAGAGAGAGAGAGAGAGAGAGAGAGACATCTAGAAATGGAGAAGAAACCAAATTAGACAGAAAGAGCAGTCATACGGTGAAAAACAATCAAAAAGAGACAAAAACGCAAGAGAGGAAGGTGTGTAAGACAGGAAGTCAGAGACAAACACACGAAACAGAGGTTAAAAGAGACCAGGATGATGAGAAAGATCAAGATGCTGTCTGAATACTGAAAATATCCCCTTCCCTTGTCTACTTCCCATTATGAGTGCTGATATGCATGAGGGCTGGAAAATAGAAAGCAAGATGGAGGTCTTGATGTTGTCTTCTGTCCCATCTGTTTTAGAATTAGCACGAAAGAAAGAGCAAAGACAAGGTAAGGCAATAATTTGAGGCAGGTTAGAAATCCCAGCTGAAAAGACCTGCTTGAATTTTACAGAAAGAAAAAGTGACAGATCTGTAGCAGAAGTGAGAAGAAATGTCAATGCAAGACCAAAAACAAAAGAAAGAAAGTGTGAGGCCAGATTAAAGAGGGAAGGGAGTGTTGAACTGAGACAGTTCAAGGAAATGGAGCTGTTTGGCCATTCAGGTTGCTGGAGATGAGCCTGTGATGGTTTCTCATTCCAGCCTAATGGCCAAAGGCCTCCAGATAATGGATTGAGCTCCAAACCTCCCGGGTGTGCAAATTTATGAATGATTGGGATCACAGTAGAGGCACGTGGAAGGAAGCACCATGTATGTCTAGCCTGCATGTGACGGTGTCATTCAGTTCAGATATGATGACATCTTTTGGAGTTGCCTTATGTTTCACTAAAACAATTATTATAATTTTTTAACCATGGTTCCTTTGACATCTGACTGTGGGAATTACAACCACAAGACAGTCAGATAAGGCAAATATCGGAGTCATGGGCTGGACTCTCTGTAGTCTAAACATAAAAGCAAGGGAGAGCGAATAAGAACCAGCCATGGTAAATTAAAACCTATACAGCCTATCAGGGCCTGCAAATGATCTTAACTGATTTTCCTCAAAGCTGGAAACAATTTGCAAGGTCTTGGGTGAGTAAAGTAATAGTGTAATACAGGCCTGATTAAGCCATTAAAGAGGTAGAGATTGGAGCTGCAAGTTTCAATGGAAGGGGCCAAACACAATGAAGCATAGACAAATGGCAATCGTCTATTCACAGTACTTTACAATAGCATGTGTATAGTTACTGTAGATGGGCCATTACATAACCTATGCACTCAACATGCACTACAAGTACAATACAAGCTAATTGAGATTGATTAACATTCCTTTAGTCGAAATGATGTCAATCACTCCCCCGTCGCACCCATTCCCTCCCATCCCTAAAAATAAGAAAAGAGGAGAAATGTTTGGGTCTTATCTGCAGGAAATAGCGTTTTATGAAATTACACTCCTGGGCCAGAGCTTGAAAGTGATGGCCGGGCCCCTACACTCATTATCAAGTCCCTCGACGCGCGGCCTGCCCTTGATCCTCGGCCGGACCCGAACGGGAATGCAAAAGGTAGACTGCGGAGGGCCAACAGAGCTGGGTGGGCTCGCTGCTTGGCACTCGCTCTGGGACATGTTCAACTATCAGCGTGGTATGTCGGTATGTACGTTGGTGCTCCTGTGAGTAAACAAGGGCCTGTCCTCAACGCCGGACAATGGCCACCCTGCCCAGAAGACCTATGCCCCTCAATGTCTGTGGTGGTCACAGCTGTAAACATCTATACTTTTAAATTACTTGCTGAAAATATAATTTTAAGTATTCTATGTAAAAACAAACAGAGGAAAAAAATTAAACACTGCACACCTGATATACGTGACTACCAGCAGGTGCGTAGGAACAAACACTGAAGTAAATAAACAAGTAAGGAAGTCCTGTACAATGCTGATGCTTGCAAATAGTACACAACTTATTAATATACACTCACTGCATACTTTATTAGGAACACTATGGTTCATACTATAGTACACACATTCCTTTCATTAAACATTAGCTAAAGTGACCTCAAAAAACAATATGCTATTTGTCAGTCCCCGAGTCAAGTCAAGACTCATAGGTGGGTCATTGACAAATAAGGTTGTCCAAGGTGATAAAAAAAATATTTTAAAAGTCTAGTTTAAACATGCATCAAGTTCATAAAAATGTCAGCTTTGTGTCCGTGCTGGTTTAATACATTTTTGAAAAACTTCCATGGCATTTTCTAAAAAAAAATACAAAATTACTTTAAAAATGTCATGTGGTGTAACCATCTAGTAAAATATATATAAAATATTTCCCTTGCACCTTGAATACATGAGTGTACACAACCTAATCAATGATTTATCAAACACATTTTTCAAGATATTTTCTTTATTATTATTATTGTTTTATCTTTCATTTTTCTCAGGGTTACTCCATATGACCTGAATAAAATGTGCCTTTTCATAAAAATGTTAAAATAGCTTACATGACCATAAATGAGACTTCCGGAAATTTACACCACATTACATCAATATCAGATTTATTCAAAATATCAAAATTACATTGAATTCAAATACCGAAAACATATTCATCACGTGTATTTGGAGACGCCATCCTTCATCGGAAATGTGAACTCTGTGCACTTTGCTAGTTTTAATACTTTTTATGTCATAAACCGGTGAGATTCGATACACCCTGTTCCATAACTGTTCAAGGAAGACAATATGTCAAATAATTCAAAATCTTTGTGCTCCGGAGACATTAAAAGATACTGACGTGGTCAAGCTGATGCCCCCAAGCCACAGGCCGCGAGCCAGGGAGCGATTTGGCTGGAGAAGTGAGGGAAATTCGTTGTTGAACATGTTGGCAATGCTAACGAAGGTCGTTGCTGACTTGGAGAATCTTGCTGTAATACATTGATCGATCACTGCCATGGAGATGATATTCACTGAGGTGGTCACAAGAGTGGGGGATATTAAAATGGATCGATTATCTGGAGTCATCGGAGAGGGAATTAGCTGCAAATCTGCTAGAGATCAAAGTGGATTTGGAGTGTGTCTGGGAGAAACTGGAGGACATTGAGAACTGCAACCCGTAGAATAACATCCAAATCATCAGAATTCCTGAAGCTGAAGAGGGTCAGGATATGGTGAAAATCTGGACGGGCTTTTTCAGAATCTGCTTGACATAACAGGCCATAAGCTAGAAATGGAGCGAGCTCACAGGGTTCTGGCTCAGCGATCCACTGAGGGAGACAGGCCCGAGCAATTCTGGCCAAATTTCTGAGATCATCTGATAAAGATCTTGTATTGCGTGAGGCGAGGACTAAAGGAAGGCTTTTTTGGCAGAACCATGGAATTTTCTTTTTCCCAGATTTTGCGAATTTGACAAGAGACAAACGTGATCGATTCAAGGAATGCAAGAAACACTTACATCAGTGGTAGGTCGCTTTTGCACTGATGTTCCTGGCCAAATTGAGAATAGATGCTAAGGATGGCCGTAAAACATTAAAATGCCCACAGCAAGCGATGTTCTTCATAAAGTCAATGGAGTAAGTTATTTTGTGTTACTCGCGTTGTAGCCGAATGGACCGACTCACTGAACATTCACTTGACTGTTTAAGGAACTGAGTGCCTCTTTTTGTGCTGGTTCTGCCTAATGGCTGGAGTTTGTTTTGTTCCTTCGGGAATGTTGAGTGGATGAATCTGCACGTTATTTGTGCTAATGCCTCCTATTGGCTGGATTGTTTTGTGGAGTACTTCTTGCAAGTCATTGGAAAAATTGGCTCATTTGTTGCACTCATGTAGCAGCCGAATGGGCCGGCTCACTGAACATTGTTTGACTGTCTGAGGAAACGGACAGTAAAAAATTTGTAACTCTGTCTCACAAAATTTTTATAGAAACACCGGATTTGAGAAATCCATCATCCAAGTTTTCGCAGGGGCTCTTGTAGGCATGGACTGTTTGAGTTTAGATGGATGGACTACAGTTGGCGCTGTTGTGCGCGGGGTTATTGCGCACATTTGTCTTTTTTCTGTTTGTTTAGTTCTGGGGAAGTTCAGGGTTTGATTGTTGCACTGATGTTTTTATAATTTTGTTTTTGACACAATTTAGTTTTTTCTCATATGTCAAAATGTCAAATGTTAATATGACAATAGTATGCATATGCATGCTCATGAAAATAGTAACATATGCTAGGGCTTTCCCTGTTGGTAACCATAGAGACCCTATGTCACCAGCACAGCACAGGCCACAGGTCAAAGCTGCTTATCTATTTCCGATACTTGAGCAATTCCCATACTCCTATAAGAGATACCGATTTGGGGTGGAACACAAAAACTGGGAACAACTCACCTGAGAAAGTCCCCCACTCATTTGCTCGGGGCACTGCACCCCAGGACAGACTTGTAGTTAATGCCTGAAAAGTCAAGAGGAATAGAAACCTGGATTGGCACTTCAAAAGCTTAATCTCAGGTTGCTTTCTTTTACACATTCAAGTGTCTCACTCGCTAGATATACTAGATACTGCACACTTGTGGTCGGAAAAGGCACTTTCCATGCTATTCCTTGATTGATTCGGTCACAAAACATTCTTGCAAGTAGAGGCACTGTGGTTCTGCAAACTCAAAAAGAGGCCTATTAATAATATAGACACCCCAGAGACCTGAGACTTATCCTTCATACTCAGAGACCCAGAAAAGGAAGTCATCGATTCTTCCCACCACTTGCTCTGGGAAGAAGAGGGACTGTGCTTTCCATTTAAGTAAACGGTATATTATTATTTCAAAGTCCGAATGGGCCCTACCCACGCTAGACTATTTATGTGGCTGGGAGAGAGGACAGCAAAGGCCAGTGGCAGTCTAGACCTCAGAAGACCCACAGCGGTAGCCATGTCTTAACAGAGAAATAGCCTTCTCCAGGGGGAACCTGACATTGGGTTTAGCCTCTTAACCCCAGGAGGGTTTGGACACAGTGGATAAAACAATACCAGAGTGACCTTCACACACATAATACAGCACTATATATAGCATTATTACTCAGGTGAAACATACCTTGACAGTACATGCATCAAGGTTATACCACAGACCAGTGTTAGGGAATGTTACTTTTGAAAGTAAAGCGGTACTACATTATTGGATTACACCTAATAAAAGTAAGTAATTTCATTACATGAAATTAAACATAAAATGAAAAACATTTACATGCTTTTACCCAACAGTAGAGCTGAGCTTGACTTGCAGATGTTTTTTTGTTTATTCGTACAATAAACACATGCTGCATCCAAATATTCATACTATTTAGAGTAGTATGCCAAAAATAGCATGCCAATGGCATGTCTGAATTTTCACAAAAGAGTAAGCAAGAAATATCTGCATTACTTACTAATTGCGGTGAGATGAGAAGTGTGCATTCACTGGACAATTTACTATCCCATATTCCTGCAGAATCGGTGGAGACATCATGTTCAAAATGCTGGATTTATAAAACGTGACAACCGCGAGTCAGGCATCTCTTTCTAACTGTAAGTGTTAATGTATATATACCAAGAAAGTTGGTCCTTGTGCTTAAAGGGATAGTTCACTAAAAAATGTAAATACTCTCAACATTTACTCACCCTCATGGCATCACAGATGTGTATGGCTTTCTTCTGCAGAACAAAACACAAACATTTTTAAAAGAATATCTCAGCTCTGTAGGTCCATACAATACAAGTGAATGATGGCAAGAAATTTGAAGGACCAAAAAGAATACAAAGGCAGCATAAAAGTTATCCATATGACTCTAGTGGTTTAATATAGATCTTCTGAAGTGATATGATAGGTGTGGGTGAGAAACACGTCAATATTGAAGTCCTTTTTTACTATACATTCTTTTACCTGCCCAGTAGGTGGTGATATGCATGAAAAATGTGAATCGTCAAAAACAAATAAAGAAGAATGTGGAAGTGAAAGTGGACATGTAGAGATAAAATTACTTAAATATTGATCTGTTTCTCAACCACACCTATCATATCGCTTGATTCATATGGATTACTTTGAAGGTCCAAAAAGCATATTAAGGCAGCAAAAAAGTTCTGGCCACCATTCATTTGCATTGTATAGACCTACAGAGCTGAGGTATTCTTCTAAAAATCTTAATTTGTGTTCAGCAGAAGAGAGAAAGTCAATCACATCTGGGATGGCATGAATGTGAGTATATGAAAGACTTGATTTTTAGGTGGATTATCCTTTAATTGGTGCTTGTTTAACAAAAATGGAAGCAGATTGTTTTGCAAATGTTCTTTAACGTAATTGTAAAGGGATTGGTGGAAAGGAGGAATGACAATATAAATAATATTTTAATGAATAACTGAACCAGAGAACAAACACACGCACAGGTGTCGGACAGCTGTCCGTAACTCTCGCTCTGTCGCACTGCTGTCTCCAGTCGGCCCTTATCCCTCTCGACTAATCAGCCCAATTAGGGGCCAGGTGTGTGGAATCACGACCTGGCCTTGCCCTCCGCCCAGCCACAGTAATATATCCGGGTCACGGGACAATGCCCATTCCCGGATGAAGTACAGCATGTTCGGGATGTATGCATACTGCTCACCTACATACCTAAAGAATATATTGTTTTACCGGCCAAGAAGTGCATCCTTCATCAAATCTAGTACATATTCTGACAGTACGCGATTTCGGGAGGTGTTGGTGTTTGTGTGAAGCGAAGGTCAGAGCAGGTGTGGGGTGTGAGACTGGGCTTATCAAATCTACTGTAAGACACATTCAAGTCATCAGTCAGTTGTTGGTTCCCTAAAGTTAGTAATGTCTTTCAGGCCTCTCCACACTGATGCAGGTCCGAGTTTTCCTATAAACCATGGTTTGTCATTGTTGAACGTTTAATAGGTCCTAGTAGGAATGCACACTTCCTCACAGAAACTGATATATGATGTCATAGTATCTGTGATCTCATTCAGTTTGGTGTCTGCAGCTTCAAAAACACTCCAATCAGTACAAAGCAGGCTTGTAGTTCCAGCTCTGCTTCATTGGTCCATTTCTTAACAGTCTTTACTACAGGTTCTGCTGATTTTAGTTTCTGCCTGTAGGTTGGACGAAGATGAACCAGACAGTGATCAGAAAATCTCAAAGCTGCTCTAGGGACAGAGTGATATGCATCCTTTAATGTTGTGTAGCAATGGACCAGTACATTTCTGTCCCTGGTGGGGCATGTAATGTGCTGTCTGTATTTTGGCAGTTCACTGGTGAGGTTGGCTTTGTTAAAATCACAGAGAATAATAATAAGTGAGTCCGGGTGTTGATGCTCTGTATCTGTGATCTGATCATCCAGCTTGTGCAGCGCTGCATTCACGCACGCATGTGGAGGAATATAAACACTTACCGGAATTTCTGTACTCCACAAGAGCACAGACCAGAGCTGATGGCCAGTGTTGTGGATCGACTACAGGCATGCTGGATGAAAAGAAAAAGTTCAAACTGTGTTGACACACATACATACACAGCTGCTGTTGAGGATGCTGGTAATATGCTGAAGCAGAACTTGTGTGTGTGAGCAGCAGTTGATCTGGCGATGTGGATGTGCCGTGCAGCAGTTCTCTCTCTGTTAGCCGGCTGTGGTGATCTGGTGCAGACAGTGCAACATGCAGGCAGATGTTTCCTTCATTCAGTCGCTGTGCACAACCAACCAGGGCACTAAAATACAATGCTTTGTGTGTGTGTGTGTGTGTGTGTGTGCATGAGTTTGTATGTGCTTCTCTACGTTCATGGTTGGAATGCAGTCACTTGCATTCAGTTATTAAACCAGCAGTACAGGGCCAACCAGACACCCCCATGGCATTGCAAAAGACAAATAGTGAGTCAGAGGTTTGTGTTTGAGATTCATTTAGTGCAGTGGTTATCAACTGGTTTTATTTCAAGAGGCAACCCAACACGGTACCAAAATTGTTGATCATATTTATCTAATTTTATTGTTATTAATATAAATACTATTTGTATTTAGCACTGGTTATCCCAGTGCTGTCCACAATCAGAACAGACCCATCAGAGTCACTGATGTAGTCTGTCTTTGCAAACTTTTTAGATTATTGACTCATAATGCAAATGAAAATGCAAATCCTTGTGCAACACATTGAAAGCGCATAGACCTGTTCCACATCCTAAGCATGCCTTTTTGTGTTACTGTGGTGGTAACCAGGCCCAGATGGAATCTGCAGACTTTTGAAAAAATTTCTGCACTTTTTTTTTTTTCCCCAGAATGGGTATAAACATGGTAAAAACAAGGCTTAGAAGGTCAAAAAGCACTTACGTTTGAAAAATGGTTTTGAAGTTTTTTGATTGTGAGCCAAATGTAGAATATAAAATTGTCTTATTGTGTTTTCCCTGAATCTGAACATAGCTGAGCCAATCCCATGTCACAGGACAGATCATTGTCTCAGAGGCCCGGTTTTGGTCAAAGATTTTGGATTTGCAGGGCAGTATACTGCACTTTGGTTGGAAGAACACATACTTAAATTATACAAAACATTTAATAAATAAACATGCAAGGGGCGGTTATGTGTAGAACTTTATGAATGACAGGTGTTCCAATTCTGCAGAACTTTCTGGAGTGATGTGTATGTGCAGATTTCAGGTGGGCCTGGCGGTAACAAACTTCTGTACTCAAGGGGGCGACAGGGTTACCTTCAAATGTCTGTGCCATTAAACTAGATACATTACTATTCAAATAGCTAATTATAAACATGTTTACAGTATAAGATATATGCTTAGAGCAATTTTCTCCTCAAACCCCAATATACGTCATACGAAACCGATGATCGAACAGGTATGACGTCATTTAAAACAAAATCTGGCCAAAAAGGAGGTGTTCTTGCTTTCATTTCGGTGGTACGTAACAGCTCGCCTGGGTAAACTTTTACGTAAACTTCTAACCGGCTTCTAAACACCTTACTGCCATTGGTCCACGTCATCAGTAGGTGTGACATGAATCTCCATCTTCTACTTTGTTTATGTTTTTTTCAGTCAGTATTCAACAAGCAAACAATGTCGTGCAAGAACATATCATGCAATTTCTTTTGTTCTTTAATTAGTCTACAAAAGGAATTAAATCTACTCAAATACTCTCAAGTGCCCATTCACTCACGTGCCATCTGCAGCGAAAGCCATTCGCACATCTTCCCAAAGATATGCCTCTGTCATCATCATTCTTTAGTCTGTATTCTGAATATTAAAACTCTTTAAGCAGTTGTATCAGTGTCATCGTAACTTACAATAACAGAGTGTAACCGGTGCATATTATGGCTGCGTATAGTGTGTTAGCATCATGAATTCAGAATGTGAACAATACAAATTAAATATGGTTAAAACAGCATCTTTAACTGATCTAGTGTTACATGTAGCATCCTCATATTTAATTGTACTTCTAAATGGCATTCAGACAATGTCTGAATGTTTGCAAACAGTACACCATTGCTCAGCTGTTTAGAACTTCTTTTTACCCCAGAACAAAGAATGAAGAAGAACTTCTCCGAAAGTATATCAGGGCCTTAAGAAAGAAAACTGATTGAAGATATAGACAATTACTCTAAAGCCTGCTACAGTGCCCCTTGTGGCAACACTGAGAATCCAATTGCATTATTAATTGTGTTCTGACACATTTCTGGAAGCAACGACGTGTGAAACCATGCCTGTGTAGCTAGAAACCTCTCCGTTCATTTACATGTATACAGTAGATGTCTGTTTCGGGTCTAAGATTCAACAAGGCGAGCACTCACCAGGAAACCTTCTAAACAGGAAGCTGTCATGAAAATTTTGTGTTTATCACCTGGGATAATTTTGTGGACTAGACACCTTATATTAAAGGAAACGTTAATAAAAATGTTCATCATTTACTCACCATCATATTGTTCAAAACCCGTATTACTTTTTTCCCTTCCTGGAAAACAAAAGATATTAGGCACAATGTTAGCCTCACTAATCACTTTCATTGCATCTTTTTTCCATACAATGAAAGGGAATTGTGACTCAGGCTAATATTCTGCCAAACATTTTGTTTTGTGTTCCACAGAACAAATACATCTTCCAAACAGGTTTGGAGCACCACGAGGGTGAGCAAATGATGACAGAATTTTCATTTTTAGGTGAGCTATCTCTTTAAAGTAAAAGTAGAGGCAAATTTCAACCAACTAAAAATAGCACAGGTCCAAAAAGTTGCTCTCTTAATGAAATATACACAAAACCAAACCCTTTTAGGGAAAAACTGGCAACCCTATTAAGGATCTGGCATTTTTAGCGTTTTCAATGGAAGAGGAAGTGATAAAGGCTGATTACCAAATCTGACATTTAAAACACTACCAGTAATGACACACAATCTAATGAGACATATGGGTCCAATAATTGGGAGATTGGGTGGCATGTCTGACCACAGAGAGAACGGACCGCAGGGAAAGATGCACTAAAGCGTTCCAGAAGAACGTGGAATCGGTGCTGAAAGGGGCTTTAGAAACTGTGGCTCCAGTGCAGTGCTCAAATGGTGCTCAGCTGTAGCAGGCAGCTGTGCAGACCCGATCCCAGGAACTGAAAATACTGCAAGGGAAAATACTCATGTCAAAAGTGCTAAGTCATTCACAACAGAGGTTTCTCTTTTAAATAACTCATACCTGTACATCAACACACACACGTCTAATTTTCTAAATGAGAATATACCATAGACTTATTGTGTTTATATAAAGCTAATTATAAATACCTGAGTCGTAACCACCAAAGACTGAATATAATCAGTATAGTGGTCAATCAGTATATCTTTTTTAATCGCAGATTATATATTTTTTTACATCATATAGTAATACTATAGAAAATTGCATTATTAAATTTAATAGCGACAATTTTTTCCAAATGAAGACAATTTTCACTAGAGGGAGGTTTTATCAGGTTTTGCTCATTTAGGGAGACAAGTATAGGTAAGTTCCTACATACACACACACTTCATACCATTTGTTCCACTGTCCATAATTACCTCTGTGTCAATACTGAATTTATTTCATAAGGTTACAGACCCTTCAGTATGTGTTTCGGTATTTACAGAGAATAATTGTACAAGAGGTAAGAAAAAATGAAAGGGTTTTGGTAATGAATGAGATTTATAAATAGCACAAAAACCCCTCATGTGAACATTTACAGGAATTAAACTGTAATTAAGGTTTCAGTGGTTGAACATGTTTAAGTATCAGATCATTTGTGATACTGAAATCTTTTGCTGGTATCACTAATGGTAAGATGGTTGGACAATGTCTAGGTCAGCGCCTAAAGGAAACAGGGTGCTTAGTCCATGCCTTGAGTAAACAAAATATATAAATAAATAACCAATGTTTTATTTTAAGTCTAAATTGTAATCATGCTGTGACGTAAATAAATAATTGTTTTATTTTAATTAAAAATTGTAATCATGCTTTGAGATCCAAATTTGAATTATCCTGTGAGATAAGAAAATAATAACTAATTGTAAATAAAATAATAATAATAAAAACAAACATTTCAAACTTCATAACAACCTGACCTTACAACGTTAAAATATTGACTTTTTTTTAAATTTTAAATTTAACAATTAATAAGTCTAAAAATTGTATATGCCCTAACTCAGCACAAATATATATATGGAAGCACTGGGCCTGGAGTGGAGACCAAGGCCCCTAGCCTGTTGCATCTGAATCTAAATCACCACAAACAAACAGAATATTTGCAAAGGTTCACAGCTCGTGCAAAGGAAAAACTGAAAGAGCCATTGTCAGCAACACTCGCTTCTGGTAAGATTAGTGCCCACACAAACACACACACACATGCATTATCACTTTACTGAAATAATGGGCCCTTAAAACAACACCCTCCTCCGTGCTGTTACATGAAACTATGTGTACTGAGATACTTGTGGGAAATGTAGAAAAACTCTAACTGAAGCCAGCATGGTAGGATTTGGTCAAATTATTCAATGCCAGACACTGACAGGGAAAACAACAAAAACATCAGCTAAACAATCAAACAAAACTGAAAAGTGATGTGGTAAACCAGATGCTATGGCTGTTTTCAAGCAGGTTTCCTGAGCATTCCCCCTGTCTTCCATTTGTTGGAAAAGCCAGACCTCAACAACCTCATGCCATTGGTTGAGCCAATGTTGCAGTGTCAGGATGCTCAAACAAACAAAGCAATATTTTGAAAGCACAACAGAGAGAAATCACCACATATATGTTTTATCATATTTAAATGGCCAAATCACTTGTTTTAAGAGCAAATTACGCAACTACAAATTTACCTGAAGTTCAACATCCAAGGTATTAGGAGTATTTGCCATCACCCTCTATCAGATGCATAGATTATAGCCAAAGACAAAAAGATTTCAGACAAAATGCAATCTTATGTTACAACAAGACTTTTTAAGAAAAAAGTTGCTTGAAAGTCAAAAACTAGCAGTGTAAGCAAACCCTTCAATCATTACTTACTTGTAAGCATCTGTGCAATCCAAGGCCTGTTTGAAATCCATTTCCACCTGCGAAGAAAACAAAACAGAGAAACAAACAGTGAGTACATCTTTCTATATGACTTGATTTCAAGATCTTGGCTATGGCATGGATCTTCATGGTTTTGGGGATGACACTGAAATGTACAGTCCAATGGACCATTTGATGGAAAATCCAAGTCCTCACTGTACTGAAATTGGTGGAATTCCCCTAATGGTGGCCAGTTTCATAGGACAGAAACCCCACACTTTCAGATCATAATGGTTTTGTTACTATAAGAATTTAAAGCAAGGCTTTGGAAACATGAGAAATGGAAAAAGTTTCAGCACAGTTAGTAAATGTATTTCTGTATGAATTAGACTGTACTGTGAATAAATAAAGAACACGATACAAAAAGAGAGTAGGTTGTTGAGAGTACAAGATTCATATATTCTTAACTTGATTTTCCTGAAGTAAATATTAGTGCTTCCCAGGCAACCACTCTATGCCAGGGATAGCATTTTACTGAAACTATTAGTGTTAGCAAAAGTAACGGTACTTCGATACAAAGTCGATACTGCAATAAAAAAGATGTAATGATACCAGCGTTTCTGCAGTACTGGTAGTACCGAGCACCGACTCTATCCGGTACCAGCGTGCAGTATGACTGACACACGACAGCTTTAAAATGCTCACAGGCTTATTTTGAGTGCGTTCTATTACTCCTTGTACACTGAAATGGACAATTAATCAAATTAAAATCGTCACATGTCCTAATGTGATTTATTAAACCTCTGAATGTCGCAGTCTTACTGTGGAAGAGCTGCGTACTATAAATAACTCCAACAGCTCATCCACTAGAAACTCCCCAGACATTGAGGATCATTCATGTTGTATGAGATGACAGAGTAGAGCACCAGTCCACTGTGAACCATGCAGCACATGTAAAATATATATTTATATAATTAAAATCACAGTATTTAATCTCATCTCAACTTTATATCGCTTCACAGTCATACAGTTACAACATAGCATTTCAAAATTACCAGTAGTCTAAAATACAAACAATCCAAAGCTGTGTCCTATATTTAATTTATCAGACTCAAAGGACAGAGTAAAGAGATGAGGTTTCAGCCATGACTTGAACTGTTTATCCAGAAAAGAGAAGTATCCGGCAAAAAACACGTCATGATATATGCATGATTCAAAATACATTCTAGATGCCTGAAATTGAAGAAATGTAACTTTATAGAAAAATGTAATATTCACTGTAATAATAATAATAATAATTATTATTATTAATCAAAATATCACAACCAAGACAGCTGTTGAATAAAAGTTTGGTAAAAGAATGCAATGACATGTTGAAAAGTTCTACTCTCACTCCTTGTTAAAAGTTTTAAGAATTAATTGATTAGACACCATTTTAATGATGAAATTAAATTAAACTTTAAAAAAAATTCTGGAAAGTTCTGGAAAATAATAATACTGTGGCACGGTGGAGGGCGGGACCGGCGCGTGATTGCGCACGCCCGGTCCCGTATCGGGCTGATTGAGCCGGCAAGAGGGTTAAAAGGCCACTCGCAGACGGCGATCGGGAGAGAGAGCTTAATCAGCAGACGTCTGCTGTCCTAAATGTTTGTTTTAAGTTCTTTATTAAATTATTATTTATGTTGACAAGCCGGTTTCTCGCCTCTTCCTTGCCCATGAAAGTGATTGTTTTACATTGGTGCCGAAAGCCCGGGAAGGAAGAGGGATACGCCGTAGCGGAGTTCTCGCCACTTCTCAATGGAGCAGCCGCGGCCATCTGCCGGGGGACGGAGGAGCCCAGCCGCCTGGACGCGGAGGAACGGCCGCCGACCGCGAGGGGAGGAGGGGCTCCTGGCCGACCGCCTGGAGCGGTTAGGGCCGCTGCCAGGGGCGGGGGAGTTCCCTACTGGCCGCTGGAACGCGGCGGGGTTGGAGACTGCCGACCGCGTGCGGGGAGGGGCTCGCCGCCGACTGCCTGGAGCGGGAGAACCGCTGCCAGGGGCGGGGGGAGGCCCCTTCGATACCCCGGGAACGCGGCGGGGCGTTCCGTCCGCTAGGGGCTGAGGACTGCCTCCGATCTGCCCGGAGAGGCGCGGCTGTTGTCCTGAAGAGGGTGGAGAAGTGGCTGAGGAACGAGCTGCGGCGTATCAGAGAACCGGCGAGTACGTTTTTTTTTCTTTCGTTTCTTTAATCTCTCTCTCCTCTCTCTCTCGATACCGCTCTGCGGTGGCCTTTTCCCTCTTTTTTTAAATTATGGTGTTTATGGGAGGGGGAGGTACTGCCCAGTGCAGGGACCCTCCCCCCCCCCTTATTTTTAATGGTTGTTTCCCTCCCCTTGCCCCCTCCCTCGTCCAGGTTGATGGGGATGACCCGCCGGCAGACCGCGCGGGAGGCGCCCCCCCCCCAGGGGATGTACGTCAGGCCGGGGGTCCCCAGCCTGAGAGAACGGGGGAGGAGTGTGGCACGGTGGAGGGCGGGACCGGCGCGTGATTGCGCACGCCCGGTCCCGTATCGGGCTGATTGAGCCGGCAAGAGGGTTAAAAGGCCACTCGCAGACGGCGATCGGGAGAGAGAGCTTAATCAGCAGACGTCTGCTGTCCTAAATGTTTGTTTTAAGTTCTTTATTAAATTATTATTTATGTTGACAAGCCGGTTTCTCGCCTCTTCCTTGCCCATGAAAGTGATTGTTTTACAAATACTTAATCAATAATTATTCAAATAATTATTAAATAATTACAAATAATTACACAGGTTTTCAATAGCACATTATAATATTAGCATATTTTTGCTGTGGTATCGAAATTGGTATCAAGATCCGTGAAATTTTACTGGTATCGGTAATGACTACTGAAATTTTGGTTCCGTGACAACACTAGAAACTATATATAAGAACAGCGTTTTCATCCACCAAAAACAGAAACTTTAAAAAACGCTCAATAATAGAATACTTTGGAAAACGACAACGTTAAACTCAAACAGATTAAACAGTGTATGTGACCTTACATTTTTTTAAACGATTTACGTTTATAAAAAACTAAAATAGTAGGGCTTTCATAAAATATTGATCCATTACGAAGGTTTTTTTTGTACTTCTTCAAGAATTAACAAAGTGACATTCATGAGTTTGCAGGTTAGTGTATGAAACTGGTATAACCGAGCAAATTGGATGATTAGATCAAATTTTACTATGCAATTTCTCTGTACAGTATGTAGCCTTAAATTCATTCAAGCGGTCAAACCACAAAATGACATACTTCAACTAAAAATACATTGTGTAGGCTATATGAAAGATACATTTACACAATATATCATGATGGCTAGAGAAATTAATCTTTGTCCTTTGATAATGATTTGGGTCGAATTTTATTAAAAACTATGTGAGTTGAGCTCCATGGCACTACAGAATTTTGACGCTGAGCATTGGCGGTGTGTGCATAACTTCGTAGAAAATAATTCTGTCTGGTGTACAGCGCTCAAACCATTTTCATTTAACCTGCCACTCACACTTTACCAAAGTTGTGTTAAGAAGTATGTTTGAAAAGACAAAGATTATTCTGCAATGTGCAGCCCTTTTTATTTCTGGAAAAAAAATTGATAATCATTGGGAAAATCTTCCAATTATCGATGCGTAATAAAGGCCTCAATCCTAAACCTAAAAAATAGATAAAATCCCTAATCTGAACCTTACAAATGAACGTTTCAATGGAGTTGTTAAGCAGTTAAGTACTATTCTTAACAAAATACATGAAAACTCTAAGCCAAATATCACTCTTTCCTTTACAATGAACTGAAACAGACAGAGATCAAGAGGGGATCCACACCATAAAGTCTCTGATATCTCTCTATACTTCCAAACCTTTCCTCTGATCAATATAAATAGGGCAGCTTCACCCATAATAGACAGTGTCCAGCACACCTGGCAAGAATGCAAAGAAAGTGGGTGAGAGGGAAAGAACAAGACTGAAGAAAGAAGGAGAATGGGGTCGGAAGCGGTTGCATCCCTAAAGCTACTGAGATGTGAAGTTGTCAAAACACATATTTCAATGTGAACAAAGTGAACGAGGAGTATGCATACAAAAGCGTGTGAATGGGCAGATGTCTGGAGCAGTTCCCGGGCTTCAGCCGCTCAGGAAACTCAGGAGATAAATGATGTGAGACTAAAGTTCTTCCATTGTTCCTGTCTCATTTAGAAGCAGCTCTATTATTGCGCAAAAATGTCTTTGAAACTCGAGCACTTAGCGTTGTATGTGTCATTAAGCCATGATATGCGGTTGAATCAATCTTCTAGGGTGCCTTCAATGAAACCACCTGATTTGATAATGAAAGGAGGATGAAAACAATTTTCCTTTTTCATTCAAATATAACACAGGTGGTCAACGATGTAAAGGGATTCAGTAAACACTGAATCAAGTTCAGGTGATAAACATTAATGCATCGAGCATTTGAATAGATACAAAACGATACTGTCCACATCAGTCTCTGTCAGACGTCAGTGGTGTACAGAAACTTATGTGGTTTTCTGCTTGTAGCACCAACGTAGGTGTGGCATAAATGCGTGTTTCTGCTTGAGTGCTGATTTAGCAGCACCACAATAGATGCACCCTCACTTTGCAGCACATTAAGTGACATGCTGGGGCTCCCACAAATTGACCCACAGCAAGAATCTTCCTTGGCCCAAGATGTTACTTAGTCACTATTAACGAAGCTGCCGTACAGAAGCTTACAAGACATCAAATGATGTGGTTTCTTGCTCGTTGTTACCCCAATGTAGGTGTTATGTGTGTACGTGTGCGTTTGTGCCTGAGTGCTGACTCACCTATTTTATGCCAGAAAATCAACACCCAGTCACTGCAGAAGGTGCGATTTGTGGAGGTTCTTCTCCGTGATGTGAAGAAGCAAATAAGGACAAGACAAAAGTCATTGTGTTTAATTCACTAATAAATGGATACCAGTGTTTTACAAAACATACAGTATGTGCACAGAAATTCAACAGATTCAAAAGAGGTGTGTTCGCACATGGATTTTTTTTTCTTACCCTCGTTTTAACATTGATGAACCTGGATCATTCTAAATTAGGGAGTATGTGGCCTCAGTTAGTAATTAGCATAACACACGCCCAAACCATCTCCATATCTGGGCTTTCCATACCACTTCTACTGTATAGCAATTTGTCACTCTTTGCAAATGTATCTCCATGCTCTCTAATGGTGTGCTCTCGCCTAAGAGAGTAAGGATCTTCGAGTAAAATCATGCCATTCTCAAAACCACTTGAAACAGTATACATATATTTTACATAGAGTACACTTGATGCATTGTATGCAGAACTAATCCTAGATCAATCTTAGTTGTTACATTTCTAACATATAGGGGGCTGGTTCACAGTTTTAGTTCAAGAAATATTTAGGTTTGTCAGTATCTGAATAGCCTGTGTTAAGTCTTGCTACAAAAAAGCTATTGATCCATCCGATGTTGTCCAAGAAAAAAGATACAGTTCACTGAACACACGTTGACCTTTTGTGACAAGTTGTCCCAATAACAGGGCATGTTGTCACACTAAATGGGGTAAACTGTCACATTAATACCAACAATTAAACCAGCGTCAAAGGTTTTATATGAACATTGTGGAAGGATTGGACCACTCATCACCCAACCACAACCACCACCAAAGCAAAATCTATGGCTCTCAAAATATCAAAACATTGTATTGGCCAACAAATATTGTAAGTTAGAAAGTGCATAATTTTACCACATTAAAAACACATGTGACAACATGCCCTGACCTTCATGAAAAATACCTATGTCCTAAGAACACATTTAAATTTTTCAGTAAAACTCTGTCTTCATAATATGCTGTACTGAACCCTTGCCTTGAATGTATGCATGTGGGTTTTATTGTTTAATGTTCCAAGAGCTAAAACAAATATATGATTATAGTAAAATTTTTCTGAAAAATGGTAGAATTCAGTCAAAATATTTGCACCTAATACAAAGTGGGATGAAATATTCCAATTTAAAGAAAACAATTTTTCTCATCATTTACTCACCCTAATGCTATCCCAGATGTTGAACACAAACAAAGATTTTCAGAAGAATATATCTGTAGGTCCATACAAATCAAGTGAATGTATACCAACATTTTGAAGCTCCAAAACACAAAGTCAGCATAAAGTAATCCATAAGACCCCAGTGGTTAAATCCATGTTTTTAAAGGTAATATGATAGTTGTGAGAAAGAGATCAATATTGAAGTCATTTTTTTACTATAAATCTCCACTTTCCATTTCACTTGCAATGTATGAATCTAAAAAGCTGAGATATTCTTCTAAAAATCTTTGTTTGTGTTCAGCAGAAGACAGTAATACACATCTGGAATGGCGAGAAAATGATGAGATAATTTTAATTTTTGGGTGAACTACACCTTTAAGAGGGTTTTGAACCAGGTGTTTGAAACTAACATACAAAACCTCTGCAAGAGAAAATATCTGCATAATTGTTGACTTAATCTTATAATTACTGGAGACAAAGCCCTTATGACAACTTCCTAGAATGACAACTAACCCGGGTCTAATACATATATAAATATATGATAATATCCAAAATTGTAAGTGCCACTTATTGATGAATCATGATTTTTGCATGAAAGGTTTTACACATACACTACACTTTAATTCACCAAAGTGCATTCAATTGATCACAAAGTATAATCAGAACATTACTGATGTAAAAAACGATTTGAAAAAAGTTATTTTTTGTCAAATCTAGACAGACTCCATTTCCAGCAGCCATCACTCCAACACCTTATCCTTGAGTAATCATGATAAATTGCTAATTTGTTACAATAAAATCACTTGCCATTATATCAAACACAGCTGAAAGCTATTTGATTTTTTTAAATTAAGCGTAACATTGTCTTTGTGTTTGTTTTTGAGTTGCTACAGTATGCAATAGACTGGCATGTCTTGAGGTCAACATAAGGTCAAAAAACAAGTTTCTCTAGAAACTTGTCAGTCAATCATTGTTTTGAGAAATGAAGGCTACACAATGCTTGAAATTGCCAAAAATCTGAAGATTTCATACAAAGGTGTACACAACAGTCTTCAAAGACAAAGGACAACTGGCTCTAACAAGGACAGAAAGAGATGTGGAAGGCCAGATGTACAACTAAACAAGAGGATAAGTACATCAGAGTCGCTAGTTTGAGAAATAGACACCTCACATGTCCTCAGCTGACAGCTTCATTGAATTCTACCCGCTCAACACCAGTTTCATGTACAACAGTAAAGAGAAGTCTCAGGGGTGCAGGCCTTAAGGGAAGAATTGCAAAGAAAAAGACACTTTTGAAACAGAAAAACAAAAAGAAATGGTAAGAATGGGCAAAAAAACACAGACATTGTACAACAGATATTTGGAAAAGAGTGTTATGGATCTTAACCCCATTGAGCTTTTGTTGGATCAGCTAGACTGTAAGGTGCGTGAGAAGTGACCGACAAGACAACCACATCTATTGCAAGTGCTACAGGAAGCGTAGGGTGAAATGTCACCTGATTATCTGGACAAACTGACAACTAGATTGCCAAAGATCTGCAAAGATGTCATTGCCGCACATGAAGGAATTTTTGATGAGAACACTTTGAAGTAGTTTAAGTTTTTTTCAAATTGCAATAGTAATTATTCACGTTATTAATGTCCTGAGTATACATTGTGATTAGTTGAATGCTACTTAATAAAAGTACCAATTTCTTTCCATAAGAGCAAAATCTGTACATCGGTACATACTTTTGGCTGCCAGTGTATGTGCAAACACACACAGTAAGTGAATGAGAATTGCTCCTTTATCATGTCCTACTCTGAACCTGTCATAATTAATACCGTCTTTCTTTACCACAAAAAAGAAAAAAAAAAAACTTACATAATGATCGGAATGTTGCCCTTTGTTTTGTGGGTGTGGTTAGAGCCGTTCACAAGTGTCATCAGGTGGGTGTCGAGGGCGAGTGCTGGCATCAAGTCTAAATGCACCTCTTCAATCTCTCTTTTTTTTTTTTTTTACTTTTTGATATATGTGTGGCCAAAAAAAAAAAAAAGGTAAGTAAACAAGCATCCCACACTGGAAGAAGGGACAAAGTCTTTGGTCTCTTCACGCTCTGCCAGTGGGAGGGTTTACCTTCCCATTTAGTTTTAGACCACAGAGTACACGGAGGATTAAGTGAGAATCACTTCCTTCCAATGTCTTTGTCTCTGTCTCTGTTTGTACCCTGTGAAGACTTCATAGTCATGTTTGTTCACAGTTGACAGTGTCACGCAGATGTTTCTTTGGTGGTGGCGCATGCTGGGACTGCATTGATGGAACTTTTCTACCTTGTCAAGATGATGAAAAGAGAAGAGAGGGGGTAAAGGACAGGAAAAGAAAGAGAGACAGCAAGAGAGAACGAATAGCCCTTGAAAAGACATTCCTCTGGAGGTTGGTGGGGATTCTTAATGGAAAGGTTCACCCAAAAATGAAAATTATGTCAGTATTTTCTAAACCTTATGTCGTTACAAGCTGGTATGACTTTCATAATTCCCAGGAACACAAAAGAAGAAATTTTTAAGACTGTGCTAGCCGCTCTTTTCCATGCAATTACAATGAATGGGGACTAGAGCTTTCAAGATTCAAAAGGGCAAAAAAGCACCAAAATATCATTAAAGTGGTTGAAACAACTAGTGAACTATATTCCAAATCCTCTATAGATGGTTGAATGGATCAGTCCGATTTGGAAATTAATCACTTAGACTGTTTTGTGAATCAGATCAACCGATTCGTTGAAAAGATCTGAATCAAAAGAACAATTAGTTTACAAATCAGACACCGCCACTTTGCTCATAAACATGCTGAGGTGAGTCAGGGCGTATTTCAAGATTTTATGTGAATAATAATGAAATGTTATTGCAAAGCTATTGTATGGATTCAGGACAATTGAAATATAGCATGTGAGTAGTATGGGCAACTTTAATGATACTTTTATGGTGCTGTTGAGTCATTTTTGAGGCTTGAACTTTTTTAATGAAAAAAAGTTGTGTGTCTTGTTTTGTGTTTCACAGGTTTCGTATATAACAAAATAACAAAATGTTCATTTCTGGCTCAAATATTCCTTTAAGAACTGAAAAGAAATACACACAAACTTTGCAGGACCCATGGTGACTTTCCAAATAAGGTAAAAAGATGTGCGTGTGGAATTGATATCAGTTCTGTGTCCTTGAGGGCTCAATCAGGCATAAATATTTTCTCTTTCTACTGAAGTCGTAACCTGTAATGTTTGTAACTGTCAGGTGCATTACACAAGAAAAAAATGTAAGAGTTGCTGTTTGATCATACAGGCTGAAGATTTTCATCCATCCACCCACAGACAAACAAACACACACAAATTACAAAAACCAAGGGAGCCGCCAAATCGGGGGGAGTGCATTCTTGCCGTTTCCTCACTCAGAGCTAACACAACATGTGGCTTTGTGGCCCCCCACGCTGCCTTTTCTGTTTAAGAGGGCTTAACAGGACATTGACCATGCACTTTTGTGTTACAAACTACGAGTTCCTCTTCTTGCAATGTACCGACACTGACAGCTGGGTCAAGTTTTAAAAATGACCAGGCGGGTCTGGACAGGTCCTCTCCAACAGGATGATTCACACGAAATCTTTCAAGAAAATACCCAGGTCTTATTTAACACCCAAATCAAAACAAAACTATGAAATTATATTTTGCGTAAAGAAAAATTTAGGACCATGTTCTATAAGCTGTATCTACACATACTCAAAGCACACGTGAGTATAATGAGCTGAGCACGGTATATTTACAGCACTCTAGATTCACCAACTGCACATTTGTGAAATTCCACACAGAAGAGTGGATGAGAGCATTTCACTCATAATTGAGGGTATTGTCAACGCTACTACAAAAATAAGCATTTTCCATCCATGTTTGACTGTATTTTTTATTTATTTAGTCTGGTTATTTTTAAGAGAACATAAGTGTGAACACCATTTCTTGAACAGTGTTTCTATTGGCAGTAGGGATGTGCAAAATTCCATATTTTCATAACCGGCTAGTCATTTGTTTGTTTGAACGACTAGTCTGTGGTAAGTATAATAAATGTTAATTAGGCTCCGTTATGGTCACGTGACCCTGATCATAGGGATATGTGGACGCTAAGTGCAGCACTTCATCTATAACATAACTATAACATCTTACTGCACAAATCTATCAATGTAAGAAACCAAGAAATAAGAAACGCTCTAATAAAGAATGGAACACTAACGCTTATGTGCATCCTGAATGCAGAATGACACGCTTAAATGTAAACGGAGTGCTTCAGGGCGATCCTCGCTGCACATTCAAAAACCCAGAACTGCAAGATAATTATGTTATAGTTCACGACATCAACTGCAACTATTTAAGCAAGCCGTGTCAGACACATTCAGCAAAAGACTTTAATCTCTCCAAAGCACCTTACAAATATGGGAATATTAATCACAGCAGAGGACTTAACATACGACCTGGGCTTTAAGGTTGCGCTATCTGGTTTGGTGATCCCCTCGCTTGAATACCCATCAACAATGAAAATCAAATCCCCCCCCGGTCAACAACTTTTGAAGGGGGGCCCTTGGAGATAATTGGCCCCAGGGCTTTTGCAAGTCATAATCCATCCCTGCATACGGCAGTGATCGTTTTGTAATGTGCTGTTGATGCGGCGCTTTGATGCCTTTAACAACAGTGATGCATAAATGGACTAAAACGAAAACTTTGCCGAGGGTTTTCCTGTGCTGACTGTTATTCACTATAAACTCAGCAAGCTATAATCATGTAAAAACACTCTCCAAGAAGATGCCTCTCTCAATTACTTTGAGAACTGCATCTCCCATTAAAACCACCACCACTAAAATAATAATGTTAGTATTCTAACACACTAATCAACTAGTCAGTTGTTGGACAAATAGTCGATTAGTCAACCACTGTAGCACTGTACATCCCTAGGGTGCAGAAGAGCATGTTTGCACATGACTTAAATCTGGTCATAAGGAAACACGTACCATTTATTTTTATTTGTTATGTTTTGTCCAAATCGTACAGCTTTTATAACAACCATCTTTTTCGCATTTTAGAAATGAGAATTACTAAAAGGGGTAAAAATGTGCGTAACT
Organism: Moxostoma hubbsi; assembly: GCA_032164185.1. Taxonomy (NCBI): domain Eukaryota; kingdom Metazoa; phylum Chordata; class Actinopteri; order Cypriniformes; family Catostomidae; genus Moxostoma; species Moxostoma hubbsi. The sequence continues at coordinate 16,636,386 of JAVLUX010000049.1, read as the reverse complement.
GTCATGAAAACATTTCACAATGTAAAAAATGTAATGGCTTAATTTCTTATATGCAAAATATAACTGCAAGAAATAAGTAAAATAGGACCAAAAAGGTTTTATTGACGAGTTCTTTGAGAATCACTCAAATGCGTCTGGAGAAATCTTGATCCGGCCTGTAAAGGTATACTAGAGGACAGAAGACTGGGCTGGACTGAAGAGAATTTGACTAGAAGAATGAGGTCCAACATCACAACATTACAGTGATACAGTGTCCACCATGCAAGAGAACTGGCAGATGGTTAGTTGACATGAGATGCTTTTGGAAAGTTGCCTTTTCATAAACGTCAGTTCTGACTGAATGAGGCATCTAGGTATTCATATCTATGGTGTGTCTGAGGGATATGAATAGAGATATATTATGGGACTGTTGATTTGCAGGTATTTGGGGATTTGTAGATCCTTTGTGCGTTGAACAGCAGGAAAAACTAACCAAAAAATATTGATGACTCATCTTGCTTGATTTTTGTCCAATGAAATGCTCTCTAGAATAAGAAAGTCCCTCCCCCTTAAAATCACCTGCACCTAACTAGAAAGTAGCAAATCATGATTCATGGCTGTATTAAATGAAAGTTAATTGACTATATAAAAACAAAGGGATGAGCCTTTTTATATGTCTCACTCAAACTTCCTGTTTCAATAGAAAATACATCAAAACAGGAAAGAAAACCAGCTACAGTAGAACAGCACCAAACCAATACTAACAGTCATAGTCCAGTCTGGCCCAGTATATACATTCATGCTGGTCTTTTAAGCATGGTTGTCAAGTGATTTTATAGGGTCTATCACTAGAACACACACACACACACACACACACACACACACACACACACACACACACACAGAGAGAGAGAGAGAGAGAGAGAGGGCGAGCAACTGAAGCTGCTGTCAGTGTTGAACAGCTGCATGGGCTGCTCTGCTCTAGACCGGGCCCAGCCACCTCTGTCCCACAAAGAGCTGCTTGTGCCCTCTCAGTTTGGCTTCACTCGACATGAAACACACACTCACAGGGCCAGGGTCAGACCCTGTTCTTTGTAAAGGGGGCTGTTGTCAGACCCCATTGGCAGACGGAAGAGTGAAGGTCAAATGTCAGAGGTACGGGGGGCAAAATGAGGGCTGAAGTGAGATCTTGGATTGCTGTACCTCAGAACAGTGAAACACATGAGAGGTAGAATTGAGCATGCTATCCCTATGTACACTGGGAATTACACAATGACTTTCAGGGTGAGTCAGCTTTTTAAAAGAAACAGTATGCACTTTAAAAGTTCAGTTTCAGTCAGACCAATACAACACTCTTTAAAACTTCATAAATGCTTTTGTCAGACTGAAAGTTTGATTTTGACAAAGTCTGACTAACAGATGTGACAATTACAGGCACTTCACATCAAATCAAATAGATATCAATGGAAGAATCAAACATCCACAACTTGTTCTTTCACCATGATGATTCAGCTTACTGCATTTATAGTCAAAAATTTGGGCAGGGATAATTTGACAATCTTTGCTATTTGAATTGTATTATGATAACCATAGTCATATGATATTGCCGCTGCTTAATATCGCTAATACCCGCTAGAGAGCACCGCTCTTTTGCTCTGACTGAAATTGTGAATGCAGACTATATTTGAAAATGCTGTTTTTTCGGTTTAGAAATCACATAAAGTAATTTTGCAATTTCAGTCTTAATTCAATCAATTGTGCAGCCTTGCCGATATCATACCGATGTCTCAAAGGTCTCTGTTCTTTCTTTCTTTTTTCCATATCCATTATTGAAAAAACCGTTAACGCAAGTTCTGCAAATTGCTCAGTGGTGACGCATGAATGCAATCGATGATTTGAGTACGCATTGTGTCATGTACAGTGCCTTGTAAAAGTATTCAGACCCCTGACCAATTATCTCATATTACTGAATTACAAATGGTGCAATGAAATTTCTTTCTGTTTGATATTTTATTTTTAAAAAACTTGAACTCAATATCAATTATTGTAAGGTCACATTGTTTTTTTTGTTGGGAAATATTTTTATGAAAAATACATATTAATATTAATATTTGGTCACCTTTTGCTGCAATAACTGCTAAGTTTTTGGGGGTACATATGTACCAGACAGTGGAGCTCACATTACATGCCTCATAAAGAGTTGGATACAGTTAATACTGTAATTAAAGAAGAACACCTACTAGTAACCAAAAGTATGTGACTTGGCAGCTCAAATTTTTTGACTCAAACAGCTTAATTTGGTTTCTTACCACAGGGCTCCAGCCTGTGATTAAATGGTTGAATAATCAACCATTTTTCCTGCTAGTGTGACTAAGTTTTATTATAGGTCACACTGGTGCGACTTCAGTGTTGGCCGACTCTCCCTCTCTCTTTCACTCTCCATTTTTATGCGCTGATGTTTTCTGTAAAGCAATATTAACCCGCAAGCGCATCACCCGGATCAAAGGACAGAGCAGCGTAAGCGCATTGTTGAGTTGTTGAAGGGGGGGGGGGGGAAGGGGGGGGGCTTTTAAAGAGTAAATAATTTACATGTTTCCATCATGGTATAAATATTGGTGGGGGGGAGGGGGGTTGTAGTACCTTGTTTTGATTATTGGGGGTGGGCAACCCCCCCCACCCCCCTGGAATCTACGTCCCAGGACACACACTGAGAAGCGGTAAGACAAACCGCATGATTCGCAGAAACCATTTGAATTCTCTGGTGCAAGCCTCTATGAAAACCCTAAGCGAGTAAACTACATTAAAACCTCATTCAATGGCCTGATATTCTGAACAACATTTTACAGATGAACAGGATTTACTGTGACATGCATCGATATAATCAGCAGACTTTTCACACATCACATCACCACCCTTAAATTACCATGAACTTATTATAGTAACACAAACCGTATTAACCATGTATATAACTACTATTCTGTTACATTTACAATATGCTACATAGGAGTGAGGGAATAACAGAAATTTTTATTGCAACAATGGCAGTTTATTAATGTTATATATATATAGTAAAAATGTCATTGTTTGTTAAATAGAAATCATCTTACATCTAATGGTAATGAAGATCCGGTTATATCTGAGGTTACCATGGTCCTGGTACAAAAAACACTGTTAAAATTATTATATTGAAACTAAAATAAAAAGAAGTTATGGCAAATGTTTGTGGGGGTGGGGGCGAGGTCGTTTGTGAATGGAGAGCGAGTTCAGGAGAGGAGAGCGGTAAGGATTATCACCTGTGGGAAATTATCTCTAGCAGCTGCTTTGTGTTACAGTGAGAGCGGAGGGAGATAAAGGAGCAGCCAGAGGCGCAGTGGAGGAGACAGGAGCTAGAGTCCCGAGACGATGCTGTCTCTGTTAAAGAGAAGATTTACTTTTGATTATTGAGTGACGGAGTGTTTTGTTTTAGTGTGTTTAAAGCCTGGACCTTCGGGAATTATGGAAACAGATAGTTTTTCTTCGGTGTAAAATCTGTTCGATTCTAATGCTCTCTGATTATTGAAAAAGATAACTGGCTTTATGTGCTTTTAAATTTCCAAGAGATGATAATTTTGATAATTTTGTCCTAACTAAATTAGGTGTTAACTTTTTACCTTTTATAAATGTTATAGATAAACTACTGTTTTGCTAGTAAATTTACATCTGCATACCAACTCAAAATCAAAGCCTCACCATCCAATGAGCATTTCAGTCGGAGAGAATATGCAATATATTGGTAATTGCACTTAATTTTGTACTATATACTAACAATAGTATCACTTTTATTATTAGCATCTGTCTTTACATTTAACATGTTATAGGCTGTCTACAGGGGGTCGCACAAGGTTAATAACGGGGTCAGAATCCCAACTGTCATCTGCTTCCTGTCTTTATAGGAAACATAAAATCAATGTGGGGTTTGTGAATGAAGGAAAGTTTATACAAGTTTATAACACATACTGAGTAATTCTGGTTAAGGAGGCTGCCACAACATCAAAGGAAATTGGAATGTTAACGTTGTGTATACCAATAAACTTGCTACACAGAGTGACAAAAAATCCTTAATACTCGCTATACAGTATATGGTTTCAGTTTGAGACTGGCATCACAGAGCTGACTGTCCTTCAGCAGCATTAGGGACAGTGGTTTGACATTTCTAGGTCACTTTGCCACTTGTAAAACAAACAGCTCGGAGATGCTAGGTGCTTCCCTGTACAGCATGACACACTGAGCTCCGGTCCATGAAGAGTGGAACTTGTTGACAATGTTAAGGCAAACAGAACCTATAACATTTCCCACGGTGTCCCAGTGACCTGCCAAAGATCACATAAAACACTCCTGTGTTTGTGTGTGTCGGTTTGTGCTAACTAGCTCATCCTTAGCTGGTGACTCATAATGTGTGTGTCAGAGAGATTGCCCACCGAACCACGACAAGGCACTTCCAAGTGTGTTTACATCGAGGGCATACAGTATTTACTGAAATCAGAGACATTATAAGGGGATGAAATGGCATACTCGAGAAATCGTTGAAACTGTTAAGTCTAGAATGCACATGCACATTAGTTGGACCTGCCTGAAAAAGTGCATTTTTTGTGTAATATGAGCTGGAGAAGCATAATGTGATTGCTTATGTTAAGTAAATTGTGATTGAAAATATATATATTTAGATTTTATACTTGCTTTTTCAGTACTTGACTTCAGTACTTTGCACAACATTTGCTTAACTGCTTCATTATAGAACCCACAGAGGCTGCTTTGAAATAACGCATGTCAGCATTCTTGGGAAAAAAAACGTGACGGAATAGCGCATCTTGCTTTCAACTAAAAACTTTGCAGTCTGAAAATTACGGAGGATCTGTGTGGAAATCCATACAAATGAAACAAGTTATAAGCAGAAAAAATATATATTATTGCCGTTGGAATATTGATACAGTAATATAAAATATTGCGATACTTTGTAATATCTGTCTCCATCCTTCAGCTGTCTGTTGGGCTGACCACTTGCCCCTGAGGCTGTGGCCAATTCATAACCCCCACCCCCACCTTCTTATCAGCACACTCCTGCCAATTGTCCTCGATGAAACTAGTACAGTGCCAGCGGGCTGCCAGATTTGTCACCTGCAGAAACCAAGCATCTCTACTTGCCTTGCACAGTTACTGCTGCGGTTATGGCTGACATCAAGATGTGGATAAAAAAAAAAATGGGTTTAATCCAGACAACTGGACACCTAAACAAGTAAATCAAGTTTTTTCAGGGTTACACCATTAGACCTGAACAAAATGTACCTTTTCATAAAATTGTGTGTGTGTGTTGGGGGGGGGGGGGGGGGGGGGGGGGGGGTAATTACATTATAAACTGGTAATTACAAGGGTATTATGCAATAAATGTGGTTTATGAGGACATTTCTAGCGTCCCCATAATTTAAATAGCTTAAAAAAAACATTAAACGATGTTTTATTGAAAATGTAAAAATGCAGAATGTTTTCTGTGAGGGTTAGGTTTAGGGGTTGTGTTAGGTTTAGGGGAAAGAATCTATAGTTTGTACAGTATAAAAATCATTATGTCTATGGATGGGTTATTGATACCAGTCACATGTATGTGTGTGTATGTGTGTGTGTGTGTGTGTGTGTGTGTGTTTTTTCTCCCCAATTTGGCATGCCCAATTCCCAATGCACTCTGGGTCCTCATGGCGGCATAGTGACTCACTTCAGTCTGGGTGGCAGAGGACAAATCTCAGTTGCCTCTGCGTCTGAGAACGTCAATCTGTGCATCTTATCACGTGGCTTGTTGAGCGCGTTGCCGTGGAGATATAGTGCGTGGAGGCTTCACGCAATTCTCCGCGGCATCCACGCACAACTAACCATGCACCCCACCGAGAGCGAACCGCGAGGAGGTTACCCCATGTGACTCTATCCTCCCTAGCAACCGGGCCAATTTGGTTGCTTAGGAGACCTGGCTGGAGTCACTCAGCACACCCTGGATTCCAACTCGCGACTCCATGGGTGGTAGTCAGCGTCAATACTCGCTGAGCTACCCAGGCCCTCCATGTGTGTGTTTTTTTAGACCACCTGACTGATTTGGTGGAAGTTTTTGTTTTGTTTTATTATTGTTTTACTTTTTTTTTTTTTTTTTTTTTTTTTTTTAAATAATCATAAACGATAGTTCAGTACTACTCATGCCAATATTTCAGATTTGTATTTTAAAGTATTTCAGCTTTTTATAAGATAGTTATACCACATGACCTTCTTAATTTTATACTTTTAGCCCCAGAAAAAATATCAAAATGACTCTCAAATCAGTAATTGAAAACACTGGCAGCCCAAACACAATTCACCAAAAAATTAAACAGGTTTTTAAATGACACACTTCACCTTTAAAATCACTCATATTTCCAAGTTTTCCTGCAAGTGTACAATAATGGACATTCAGAAATCTGGACACCTAAAACATTATTTTATGCAAATGTTAAGACATGAACAAGCATCTGCAGTGCAATTCATGACGCAAGTCGCACTGTTTTGCGATGCAGCATACGCAAGAAATGAGCAAAGCACACACACTACCACATATTCACACAATTACCATCTCATTCTGCTGACATTATGCCTGACAGTCAAAAACACTGAAGTCCAAAGCTACAGAGGAAGTGGCTGTTATTTAAGCAGGCATGCCAAGCAGAAGAGGTCATAATATCTGTCCAGCTTGTCCGTCAGTCCTTTATTTTCTGTCCTTATTATTTAGTATGCTGAATTAATTATATTGCAGCCTGATTTGCAGTCATTGAAAAGCTCCTTTATGCTGGACTGACACGGGTCTGGAAAGATTAAACAGCATTTGATGAATGATGAATTCGGCAAATGGCATTGCAAATTTGATGGTTGTTTGTTTGTATATGTGGGCAAGGAGGTGTGAATCTGAGTTTCGTAGGGTAATTATGCATTCTTTCGAGGACATTTTAGTCTGTTTGGTGGCTCTCTGCATATGTGTGTACCTTGTGTTTGTGTGTGTGTGTAAAAGAGAAACAGACAGACTCTCAGAAGTAAAACAATCACACTTGTGCATCGGTCATCTTTTCAAATCTACACTCATCTTACTCTTATTGACATGTTTTGTAACTGTACAAATCTAACATGCAAAACTTGCCTTTATGATGCTAGGGTGTTGTGGGTGGTTGCTAGGGTATTGTGGTTTCTAAGTGGTCTGGAGTAATTTTTGGTGTGTTGCTAGGTTGTTTCCTACTGGCCCTAGTCTGAAGCACAAGTAAATGGCATAAATAAAAGGCACAGCTGGTCTTTCACTGTTGATTCATACATGTTACCTTGTTCAAATGTAAATGGTAAAGCACATTTTATTCACTTTCGCTAAAATATCAGCTAAATATCACACATATGAACAGTTTTCTAGAAAGGTGGAAGACTTGAACAAATGTTAAGGCACATAACTTCATCAGTATTTCAACTTTATTAATGTTTTAGCCCAAAAATGTATCAAATTAATTTATAGCCAAAAACACAGACGTGAACAGTCATGAACAATCTCTTCTCTTTAGATTCTCAACTGGAGACACACCTCACGCTGTCTAGGGTTCTGGGTCATTTTTAGTCAGGTTCTTGAACTGATTCGCAAAATGAATCATTCAGACCAATTGGACTAATTCAAAAGAATCAAATTGATCAAAAGTTTCAACTCAAATGATTTGTTCGTGAATCGGACTTGTGATCAGTGCACAGCATGCAGTTTACATTTACCGCAGTTTTGAGTGTCAAAAACTCAGAGTGAAAGTATACATTTTCTCTTCAAAATGTAGTTAAAAAAAAAAGTCATCAGAAATATATATATGAGTAAAGTACAAATATATATATATATATATATATATATATATATATATATATACAGTGAGGAAAATAAGTATTTGAACACCCTGCTATTTTGCAAGTTTTCCCACTTGGAAATCATGGAGGGGTCTGAAATTGTCATCGTAGGTGCATGTCCACTGTGAGAGACATAATCTAAAAAAAAAAATCCAGAAATCACAATATATGATTTTTTAACTATTTATTTGTATGATACAGCTGCAAATAAGTATTTGAACACCTGTCTATCAGCTAGAATTCTGACCCTCAAAGACCTGTTAGTCTGCCTTTAAAATGTCCACCTCCACTCCATTTATTATCCTAAATTAGATGCACCTGTTTGAGGTCTTTAGCTGCATAAAGACACCGGTCCACCCCATACAATCAGTAAGAACCCAACTACTAACATGGCCAAGACCAAAGAGCTGTCCAAAGGCACTAGAGACAAAATTGTACACCTCCACAAGGCTGGAAAGGGCTACGGGGAAATTGCCAAGCAGCTTGGTGAAAAAAAGGTCCACTGTTGGAGCAATCATTAGAAAATGGAAGAAGCTAAACATGACTGTCAATCTCCCTCGGACTGGGGCTCCATGCAAGATCTCACCTCGTGGGACCTCAATGATCCTAAGAAAGGTGAGAAATCAGCCCAGAACTACACGGGAGGAGCTGGTCAATGACCTGAAAAGGGGGACCACCGTTTCCAAGGTTACTGTTGGTAATACACTAAGACGTCATGGTTTGAAATCATGCATGGCACGGAAGGTTCCCCTGCTTAAACCAGCACATGTCAAGGCCCGTCTTAAGTTTGCCAATGACCATTTGGATGATCCAGAGGAGTCATGGGAGAAAGTCATGTGGTCAGATGAGACCAAAATAGAACTTTTTGGTCATAATTCCACTAACCGTGTTTGGAGGAAGAAGAATGATGAGTACCATCCCAAGAACACCATCCCTACTGTGAAGCATGGGGGTGGTAGCATCATGCTTTGGGGGTGTTTTTCTGCACATGGGACAGGGCAACTTCACTGTATTATGGAGAGGATGACCGGGGCCATGTATTGCGAGAGTTTGGGGAACAACCTCCTTCCCTCAGTTAGAGCATTGAAGATGGGTTGAGGCTGGGTCTTCCAACATGACAATGACCCGAAGCACACAGCCAGGATAACCAAGGTGTGGCTCTGTAAGAAGCATATCAAGGTTCTGGCGTGGCCTAGCCAGTCTCCAGACCTAAACCCAATAGAGAATCTTTGGAGGGAGCTCAAACTCTGTGTTTCTCAGCGACAGCCCAGAAACCTGACTGATCTAGAGAAGATCTGTGTGGAGGAGTGGGCCAAAATCCCTCCTGCAGTGTGTGCAAACCTGGTGAAAAACTACAGGAAACGTTTGACCTCTGTAATTGCAAACAAAGGCTACTGTACCAAATATTAACATTGATTTTCTCAGGTGTTCAAATACTTATTTGCAGCTGTATCATACAAATAAATAGTTAAAAAAATCATACATTGTGATTTCTGGATTTTTTTTTTTAGATTATGTCTCTCACTGTGGACATGCACCTACGATGACAATTTCAGACCCCTCCATGATTTCTAAGTGGGAGAACTTGCAAAATAGCAGGGTGTTAAAATACTTATTTTCCTCACTGTATATATATATATATATTTAATTCTTAAAGGAATATTCTGGGTTTAGTACAAGTTAAACTCAATTGACAGCATTTGTGGCATAATGTTGATTACCACAAATAAATTACTTCGACTCGTCCCTCATTTTCCTTATAAAAATCACAAATTGAGGATACAGTAAGGCACTTAAAATGCAAGTGAATGGGGCCAATTTTTTGAGGGTTTAAAAAGGCAGAAATATGAAGGTTATAATTGTATAAAAGCACAGACAGTACAGACAAAAGGTTGCAGACAGTACACACAAATGTTACTATGGTTTTTCCTTATTCAAAAATGAACATGGCAAGAATAAGCAATCTATTTCTTTTGATAATGATTTGTTTCGAATTTAATAGAAAATATGCAAATTGTGCTACATGGCATGGCAGAAAATTGAGCAGCCTCATGGCAACAAAGTTGTAAACTTGGAAATAACTTTACACAGAAAAGGTTAGTAAGCGATTTTATCAAACATAAATAACATTAACACGCATATTGTTTATGTCTAGTGGCTATACTGTAACGCTCACTTCCACTGTTCCATGTGCCTCACTGGAACCCAGATTTTTACTTTTTTTTTTTAAGAAAGGAGTGAGCAGTCAAATAAATTTTTGTGGTAATAAGCATTGTCACAAATGATGTTGATTGAGGATAACATGTATTGAACCTGGAATATTTCTTTAAGAAATATAAATAACAGAAATAGCAATAATGGCGCTTGCCTTAGCAACAAAAATGACATAATGCACTATAAAAATCAAAAATCAACCTATGAGTTAAAAATACACAGTAAAACTATTACCCTATCAATGGATTTTAATGCTGGCATTCATGTGGAACATTCTTTACATTTCTAATTGGTTAAACCTAATTTCCCCATCACCACTCTGTGTCTTGGAATTATGTGCCACAGTTCTATTTCTGCACAGGAATTTGCTTTATTACTCCGTTTTAGCCTCAAAACACCAGAATCCTTCTCATCTGACAAAACCATCCCAGTTAAAGTTCAGCAGTGCCCCACAAGACAGACAAAACCTTACTAAAGTTGAATTGCTGCTAGGCGGATAAAAGGGAAAGAGATGTTAAGTTCGGAAGTGAACACAAGTGTACCGCTAATGCATACTACACATAATATACTGTACACTGCCTACCTGGAAATAAATATTACATGCAAATTATTTTGCATTTTAATTCAAGTTTGTGTAAAGATGTCTTGCTTTAAAAGTCAGGAGTCAAACACATAGTTTTTAAAAAGGGGGTTGATATTCTGGTTAACTCATCATACTGGAAACAGAATTGCTTGATCCAGAATCCCATGCAGTGTGCTCTGTTGAACAAATTTGCATACTATGCACAATACATATTACATAATACAGGAATAATAAGAGCAAACATAGCAAAAGAGAATGTGGTTTGCATGACTGGAGCATTCCTTTGTGTATGATTGGTTGGGACTTAGCATGTTTGAGAATGTGGAGTTTTGGGATCAAGAGTAACCACTAACAGCCCGGATAGAACGTGGATTTGCATATGAAAAAGTAACGACGTACTGACGCTAGACGCTTCACTGTCAGGTGAAGCAGATTAATGGCAGGTGGGGACTTCAAGTATATGATTAATGTTGGTTTAGTCTTTGTTCCCCCCACAGTTGAGCCATTTATGCAAAATAAGACACAATCTGAACACTTACGAATGTAATGGCTAAACTCTATTGCCATTTACACGCTGAAATGTCTATGACAGAACATCTCTCTGTCATTTTCAACATTCTAACAGCATACTATCAACTACTAATCCATAATTCTTAAATGGAAGAAGCATGGATCAATCAGGACTCTTCCTAGAGCTGGCCGGCATATCTGAGCAATTGGGGGAAAAGGCCCTTGGTAAGAGAGGAGATCAAGAACCCGATGGTCACTCTGGTTGAGCTCCAGAGATCATGTGTGGAGATGTAAGAAACTTGCAGGAGGACAGCCATCACTGCAACACTCCACCAATCTGGGCTTATGGCTGAGTGGCCAGACGGAAATCACTCCTCAGTGTAAGACACATGAAAGCCTGCTTGGAAGGACTCTCAGACTGTGAGAAACAAGATTGAACTGTTTGGCCTCAATTCCAAGCGTCATGTTCGGAGGAAACCAGGTACCGCTCATCACCTGCGCAATAACATCCCAATGGTGAAGCATGGTGATGAAGCACATCATGCTGTGGGGCTGTTTTTCAGTGGCAAGGACTGGGTTGAAAGCTAAACACAGCAAAGTAGAGAGATATCCTCAATGAAAACCTGGTTTAAAGTGTTCAAGACCTCAGACTGGGCCGAAGGTTTACCATCCAACAGGACAATGACCATAAGCACACAGTCAAGACAATGCAAGAGTAGCTTATGGACATCTCTGTGAATGCCAGAGCCCGGACTTGAACCCAACCAATCGAACATCTCTGGAGAGAGCTCTGTCCACCAACGTTCCCCATCCAACCTGACAGAGCTCGAGAGGATCTGAAGAAACTAATGGCAGAAAATCCCCAAATCCAGGTGTGCAAAGACTTGAGGCTGTAATCTCTGTCAAAGGTGCTTCAACTAAGTTCTGAGTTAAGGGTCTGGATGCTTTTGTCAATGTGATATTTCAGTGTTTTCTTTTTTAATATTTTTTTTTTTAATAAAAATTTTTTTTTTAATAATTTTAGCATAAGGCTGCAACATAACAAAATGTGAAAAAAAATTAAGGAGTCTGAATACTTTCTAAATGCATTGTATATACCCAGATTACCAAATACATTGCTAAAATGTGCAGAATAAAACAAAAATCAGACTGCACTGGGTATTGTATTCCACAGTGCAACACTCTTGACTGTTCATTTCCAATATGATGAAGGAACCAGATGTTATTACAGCCCCGGTTTTTAGCATCTTTCTTGGCTCATTATTTGATCAAACACACAAGTTTACACAAAATTGGATTAAAAATTTAAAACAAAGTTTATTTTTCCAAGATTATAACTAGACACCACTCGCAGAGTTAAACATGCATGATAAAACAAACTTAATGAGGTCATGTGCATAAATGTAGCAGACTACCATTTGAAATTGCTGCATAATTCAGTAAGTTAGTAATCTATTCCAGTCATAATTATTCTCTCTCTCTCTCTCTCTCTCTCTCTGAGAAAGCACAGGAAACACAGACTTTGATTTGGTTTGCACCCTCTATAGGCAACATAAGGTAGCTCTCTGTTCACAATATATTTGTACCCAGTAGTCTGTTATCAGTTTGAATGTACTGTTTCATTGGATAAGAACTAACAGCTATTTTTATATAACAGAAACAGGAAAAAGTGATTGAACAGGGAGGTGACAATTTCACTATGACATGAGTTGTGCATAAATGATTATTGTTGGGTGTTTATGTGTGATTGAAAGGAGGAAGGGGTGTGTGTGTCTAACTAAGAAAGAGAAAAGGAGATGGGAAAAAGAGAGGAAGGAGCAATATCCATTTAAAGATTAAATATAACTGTGTGTGTGTGTGTGTGTGTGTGTGTGTGTGTGTGTGTGTGTAGAGTTATTGAGGAAGATAGTGACAGATATGGGTTAATTCCCTTATTATGTTATCACTAAATCCCTGTTCAACGCCTTGTTATAAAATACAGTTAAAATTTATTTTAAGTAATGCTATGGTAAAGATTTAAAACTTTTACCTAAAACCATTGCACATTTCTTTAAAAAAAAACATTTTTTTTTATAATTTTTTATTATTTTAATAATTTATATATTTATTTATTTAGTTGTATATTCTTAGAAATGTCTTCAATCCAGGTGTTATTATTAAAGGTTCTGTATCAGCATTAGAATTAGAAAAACATTCAGAATACATAATTTGATGGTGGGACCAATCAAAAGCATGTTCTCAAATTTACTGTAATTCTTTAAACTATTAATAATTGTGAAACTCTGTATGATTCAAACATGAACGCAAGAACAACCAAGGGAAATTTTGAGAAACTAGAGTCACATTCTGATTCACACAGACTCTGAAACATTTTTGTTTTAAAAAAGCACAAAAAAAAAAAGCTTAAACCCAGCATTTCCAGTATTAAAGCAAGTTCTTTTCTTACAAAGTTATTTAATATTGAATAACTGATCAGTATTGATCAATATACCTGTATTCAGACACTAACAGATTTTGTTTAAAAGGACAGTACCAGTCAAAAGTTTGGGCACACTAACTCATTTTGTACAAAAACTAAATAAATAAAAAAATATTTGATGGCTCAACAACTATATTGTGAGAAAATGAACAGCTTCTACTCAGAAACGTAATTTTTATATTAAGGTGAACTTTGAGTGATACATAAAACAAAAGAATAATTGTGAGTTCCTTGAACTTCTTTGGCTTAAAAATCTATAAACTGAAGATTTTAATTACTACTAACTCAAACGATCAAGTACAGAACTGAAGTTGTGGGGAATACCCGTAAGCCCTTGCGCTTAAATAATTTAAGCAAGTTTGTTTGGTCAAAAGGAACTTATTGGGGCATTTAATTAGTTGTTATTAAGTATTCTGCAAGATTTTGGCTCTTAAGTATTATTGATGTTGTTTTACTGTAAATAGTTGTTTTGTGTAGTCACCAGTAGGGTGATTAGTGTCCCCTTTAGTGAAGTTGGATCCTGTTCAATCCATGTATTTTACCCTTACACATGTGCATTTGTATACCTGAAGTGCAGCTTCATCTGCACTTCTTTGGGGAATCAATTGTTTGATTACTTGCAGTCATTATTCTCTTTTGAGCCAATTAAATTAGGCAGAAACATTCATATTCAAATTAATTTGAAACAACATGCTATTAGTTGTTAAATCTAATTTGTGTGATGTAACTCTAAGTAAATAAAGTTGAATTAACTTAATTAAGATTTTCTAGTTATGCCGACATAAAATTACCATAAGCAGAATTTATTTAAAAAGCATGATGCAAAAATGCTACATATACATTTTAAGTAAATCCAACAAATATTTTTTTTCAGTGTATTTTTACTATTTCTAACATTTTACAATAATTGTAAAATCATCATAATCATGGCATCAACACAAATGGAAATATGGGAATTATCTAATAAAAATAAAGTTAACAAAAATCCAAATCTTATATTTTAGACTCTTCCCAGTAGCCACCCACTCTGGGCATTCACTCACGCAACTACATAAAGTGACACCTGAGCTGCTTTTTAAACAGTATTAAAGGAATTCACATGTATGCTGGGCACTTGTTGCCTGCTTTCCTTCACTATCCAACTAATTAATGAAATGTATACTGTATATTGTAAAGAAATGCATAGGTACGTTTACATTTGTCTAAAAAAGTAATTACAGTATAACCCTGTAGATCAAAAGATCACGAAAAAAACATGAATTCAGTGAAGTTTGTCTAAACGTTTGACACACTATCTTGTCACCCCTGTTTAAAATCCCAATGCCACCCATGCTCAAATTACCCATAATGCCGGTTACTCTCTGTCATCTTTTATGGTATCGTGAGCCCATACCAGCTTCCCACAGCAGACGCTGAGATCGCACTCATCGTCTCCCCTAGCACTTTTCCCAGGCCGGTCTGATAAAGGTGAGGGTCATGTAATCTTATCGGCTGGACCGCTGCTGTTATTTCCGCTGGCACCTCTTCACACCGCTGTTTGTGCACAAACGCCCCTTCAAGAGTCCGAGCCGCCCGCTGTAAGTCTTATCAGCATGAATAGACAACTGGGGACGGAGAACGTGACCACCTCAACACAGAAATGCAACGCCACAAACACATTCCCACTCCGGAGAGACTAGTCAGGTCCAGACCATGCCACATACTGCAGGCAGGACCACTCACTGATTCATAAGTACTGGTAAGAAACAGGCTACAAAAATGAAATAATAAAAAGTTTACGTTCAGCATATACACCTATGAGTGCTATTTCCTGCATCTTCAATTTTCTCACAAAATGTTTTTTTCCTTGTCTGTCACTCATTATGTGTCAACACCGTCAGATACAAAAACATTTCTATTTTTAGGTCAACTATGTATTATATTGTACACATTGACAAATCTACAGTAGCATCCTTTTCAGTTAGTGAATAGATCGTACAGGATAGATTTTCTGCTCCATGTTTAAATGGTCACAACTTTCATAAAATTAAATATCATAAAACTATGATAATTATAAGATATTTGTATATCACACATGAATTAAATGAAGTATACATTTAGTTTTTCTGATGTTACAAGACCTACTTAAAATTAGGAAAAATAGTCAAATTGTAAGTGAAATTACTGACGCATTTGACAAAATATAAGCACAATTCAAATAAAAAATAGAAAGTGTGAGCCTGTTTTTAAGATTTACATGTTTAAATTTCAAAATTAATTTCCATCAAATCGAATTGTGCAATCATTAACAATATTTTATTCATTTAATTTTGTTAAAGATTACTCAAGTCAATTTCAAGGAATGAAGCTGAAAAGCATACATTAAAAAAACCTGTTTGATTTTGTTAAACTCATAGTAAGTGAATGGAAAGAGGACTTTCAGGACAAAGGCTGACGTTTGCCTGTTGTTTTAAAAATATTTTCAGAAATATCGGATGATGGTTTAAAAAAAAATACACTCAAAAATACTTTTTTGCTGCATGTTCAATTCAAATAAAATGAACAAATATCAAAATTCTAGAACATTGTCACAACTTGACTTCACTGCGTTCCATCTATTTAACTTGGAAGTTTATTTAATCTATTTGAGTTGGGACTACATGAATACTTTGTGTTTTTTGAGTTTATTACTTTTTAGGGGATTTCCATTTCCCAGCATGCTTTGCACAGGACTCGATAGGGAGAGTAAATGTTAAAATGAAGTGTCATGCTATGAGTTTTTGTGCAAGATGAATTTAAAGGGGGATGCTTGGTAATGTTTAATGTTTTGTTATGTTGAGATTTAGAAGTGTTTCAGTTGTTGAGTTTTGGAGGTTATAGTAAAGAGTGGAGCTTCAGTTATAACGATGAGGACAGGTAGATATCACGCATTAAATGTAACGCTGTGCTAACCATAGCATTAGAACTAAACTACACTGTGTTATTAAATTAACCTTCTGTCTGGACAAAGTATTAATGTTTCTACAAAAAGATATATATTTCTGTTTTTCATAAGTTTAATATGAATCTATATGAACTGCTGAGTTAAGGTCTGAGGTGGTGATTGATAATGTCATACCTTGGCCAAAATAAAGAGAAAATTGAATGAAATAATATAGTTTGTGTAAAGTGAAATAGTGCGAAATACTATCATTTCTATAAAACATTTTAGCGATCATCTCTGTTTACGTTCAAAATCAAATGTTGCTATTAATAAAACTAACGGCCATGTCTCCAGAATCAGTGAACTGTGAAACAACAGAAGGGGTGGGCCCTATAGGTTACTGTAAACTATTAGCAAAATTCAAAGTTTAGTCTTTCAGTGGTGAGTCGTCAGAGTATCGATTACATCAAGTGAACTGAAAACAAAGCCTGACAGCTGGGGGCTTTGAACACAGCTCATTTACATTCACCTTATTGGATCTGTTTGGAAGGATACTGGGCTCAATTGAGCTTCGCACCAGATTTGGCAGCCTGACTTTATTGTAGACTAATGTCCCATCTACGGAAGAGTAATATGTCAGAATAACTGGTGTAGATGCTCACAAAGGACTGTAGGTCATTTAGTAAACAGAAGATATCCATGAGCAATATGAGGTGTTGTTGTGTGATTCATTCACATTGGGGGAAACTTCTAAGGGAGGAATGATCTGCAAATGCAACTTTATGAGTCTTTACACTTCCAACTAAACACAATTTTTTAAATCTAGGTTTGATTCATTAAAAAAACCCATCCCATACAGGAATCTGATATCTGGCCATACTGTATATGAACACCACTCGCTACCTTCAGCTCACCCCTATCCAACCTATATACATTTATAGATCACACATGTACATATTCAGATTCCACTGAAGTATTTGTGAAAATAAGTTGCAAATATGAAAATGATCATTTTAGTTGTATTATAAAATATACGTTTCATAAATGGTATGTACAGTTATGTGGCATTTTTATATCAGTAGAAACCAGTGAAATTAATTGAAATTAATGTGAATATCATAGGTCAGAAAATCGGATATTGGGAGTATGTTTCATATGGAGATCTACAACTTTTGAATGCAGAATTTGGTATCTTGGCAAATCCGAGCATAGTTTGAGACTTTGTTGAGATCACTTCTGACACTCGAGAGATCTTGTTGACAGCAGAAAAATCTGAAAGCTAAAGTCTCTGTTTGCTCTTCATTTAATCATTACTTTCTACAAGAAACAATTGAGCTATATTTTGTTATTTTTTCCTTCCTGCAGATAGGATATTCGTCAACCACATCCTGTCATCTGATAAAAGACCCCATCTGCTCTTACAGCGATCTTCTGTTAGTGAGCCACTCGCTACCTTCAGCTTACACAATTCTGATCCACATTCCCCCCTTTACCACTGGTGAGATTCAAGCTCAAACAAAGGAAAACAAGTGAGGTTTGTGCTGGTAACAGGTACCATCTGCATCTGGTTACCTCGCCGGCAGCGGTGCATGGGAAAAAAGAGGTAGCGCCTTTCTAAAATGAGCTGGCCGGAAGTGGCCCCTGAGTCCTCAAAGCTGCACTGGAACACAATGTCTATAGGTGTTACTGTCTCCCGTTCTCTGGTGTGAAACCATGAAACAAAAGCTTTATTTTACACACGTCTTGTAAAATGCAGCGCTCTTAATGTAGCTGTACCGAGAGAATGATCTCCTGAGTTTAGGAATTTATGATTTTAAAAAAGTCTTCAGAAGTCTGTAAATCAAAAAATGCACAAATCATTATTGAAAGATGGCATGTCCGACAAGTACAGGGGCATTCAAAAACAAAGACGGAACTGTGTTAAAACAAAAAATATTTTTGCTTTTTGTTTTTTCTTGTTAGAAAGATGGCTAAAAGGAATGTTCCGGGTTCAATAGATGTTAAGCACATTCGACGGCATTTCTGGCATAATGTTGATTACAACAAAAATTATATCAACTCATCCCTCAAATAAAAAAAAAAGGAAAAAAAAAAAAAGAAAAAAAAAAATCACGGTTCTACAGTACACAATGGAAGTGAATGGGGCCAGTCTCTAAACACTGAAATACTCACCGCTTCAAAAGTATAACCCCAAGATGTAAACATTATATTTGCTAGCATATTTTTAGTGTGATCAAATTCAGGAATTGTCTTGTGACCTGAATATATGACGTAAGAACATCAACCGCGAAAACGATCTACCCTGGTTTTGTTAAACAAGCTCCATTTAAGCACAAGGAACAATTATCTTGGTATATATATATATATATATAGAGCACTTACAGTTGAGAAGAGCAGTCCAACTCGCGATTCACCGCCATTCCTTTAAATCCAGTGTTTTGAATGTGACGTCGCCTCAGCTCATGAGGCATTATTGGATAGTAAAGTGTCCAGTCGATCAGCATTTCAGAATCTCACCAAAAACAGGTCATCCAGGTATTTCTTGATTACTGCTCCATGAATACTGAGGATTTGGACATACTATTCTATTGGCATACTGTTTTTGGCATACTATATAGTAGGGAAGTATGCATATTTGGATGCAGTGAGTATGTATTTCAATGTTAATGAACTTGTCCTATTCACATCCTAATTATTGCTTTTTTTTTAAATAAACAAGCGATGAATCGAAAAATGTTTTTGTGGTAATCCACAAAATGCCTTATTGTTCATTTGTATTGAACCCCGCAACATTCCTTCAATGTGAGAGTTTATTTTAGTTCGCTGGGAGTTGTGGGTGGTTGGAGATGAGATGGATGGTGGACTTCAGGGCGCTTAATTGTTTGTGTCGCCCCGAGAGGCTGCCCATATTGCCATGCCTAAATCCGCCCCTGGTTGAAACCCTTGAATTAACTTGTTAGCGTTTCTTATACAAATGAATGTAAACTCAGTGTTTTTACTTGTAAATTGTACACGTTATTTCAAACAGTGATAGCTCATATTATTATAATATATACAATTTCATGATATACTATTAAAAGTAGAATATTTGTATTTTTACAAAGTTAAAATGTGATTATAATAATGAATGATACAAACAAATGATTAAAAATAAAATGTTCACTTTCACATACTTTTTTCAGTTCTATTCCTTGTTCTGCACCTGGTCAGCCTGAATGTACCCCACTATTTTTGAAAGCTTAATTGTTAGTGATCTTTTCTTATAGAGAAAGGTATATGCACAACTATTATTACTTAACTTTGAGCATTTATATTGAGTATAAAATAACTTTATTTTGATCAGAAATTATGTGTAATTTCCTCAAAACATTTTTCAGAAAATAAATATTCTGTAATATTTTGTAATTTAAGTGTTATTATATGGAATCAAGATTATATCGACCTCGATTATATCGATTATATAACCTCATATCATATATCGAAACGAATCGTGATATAACCATATTGTCCCATCCCTAATTATTTGTTTCAAGCTTTGCAAATAACATTCATAATAACTTCTCAACTTTGAATCCGCTTTCATGTTTAAGCCAAAGAACTTAACAGTTCTTTCAATTGGATACAATAAAAAAAAATTGTTTCTTTTTTGAAGCCACTTATTTCTTACTTAGGAAGCCATTTCCCAACATAATGCAATAAGGTAGAAAATGACACTTCCTAGAGGATGTTTCCATTTAAAACCATGACCAAAACCATGACTTCCTTTGCTCTAAATTAGTTCCATTCCTTCTTTTTCCTTAAGATGCACTTTTAGAACGCATCAAGGTGCTGAACAAAGCCTATGTCTTGGTTTTTGTTGTGCAATGCACTGGAGCTTGTTAAAAAAAGTGTTAAAAAAGACTTGATGACTGTAAAAGCTGCGCTACAGAGGCATTGCCAGCCATCATGAATCATGAATTGGGGTGGACCCTCAGGGATATGGACACTTATAAGAACCCATTATGCATTAGAAATCAAGACTACCTTTAAACAGCCACCAAATAATTAATTGATTCCATTCCATGTCAAATCTCCGTAGAATGGAAAAAACTGGATGCATTTGAAGCATTGATGAAGTTAGCAATTATTATGAATTATTATGATTCAGAAGAGGCTCCATGTGAGGGATGCATTTTGAAAAACCAACCACAAAACCTTCGAGCAGCCCGTTCCTTTTTTCTGTTTTCTCTTTTCACGTGATCGTCAAATGAAATTCAAACAAATGTCATCAAAGGGTCACATCGCATGTGAAGTCATCAAAGAAAAAAAGAAAAGGGGTGGCCATTGAGCATGCAACGTGTATGAATTTCTTTCTTCTGCAGAACACAAATGAAGATTTTTAGAAGAATATTTAAGCTCTGTTGGTCCATACAAGTGAATGGGTACCAAATCTTTAAAGCTCCAAAAGTACATAAAGGCAGCATAAAAGTAATCCATAAGATTCCAGTGGGTAAATCCATATCATCAGAAGTAACATGATAGGTGTGGGTGAGAAACAGATCAATATTTAAGTCCTTTTTTACTATAAATCTCCACTTTTACTTTCACAATCTTTCACATTTTGAGAGTGAAAGATTTATAGTAAAAAGTTCTAAAATATTAATTGGTTTCTCACCCACACCTAACATATCGCAGATAGATCAGAGGTGAGAACAACACACAAAGTTCTATCAACAACATTAGGAAATGTGTGTTGTTACACCTTATCTTTCTGGCCTGTGGTGTTGTGGCCAGCGCTGTAAGGGATGTCCTGAGGGGTAAAAATTAGATAAAACAATGCCTTAATGCTCAAGTCATTTCCTCGAATACAACAGAGTTCCACAGCCTGCTGGATCTGCAGTTGAGATGAGCTGTGAATGAACCCTGGTAAGACAGCTTCCTGACTACCGGATATAGAATTCCAGAGAAGAGAAAGAAAACTGGCATGTTTCCCTTTCTGAACCAGGTCCAGGGAGGGATGAGCCCCTGTGGGCCTGATCAGAAGCCCTTCAATTACACCACAAACCTGAATGGCAAAGAGTGTGAAAAGTAGAGGAAGTTGGCAATGACTTTCTATAAGTCAACAGGTTCACCTGTGTGAAAATAACCAGCACCGGAAGTCTGTTTAATCTGTCAAAGCAGCTTTTGTCACCTGCTGCAGAGAACGTTTTTCTTCTTCTTTTTTTTTTTTTTTCACAATTTTTTTTTAATGTAACTACTCATTTTGTTGAAAGTGATGCAATCAGTTATGAAATTACACATAATTGAAAGTAGCAGAAGTGATAAACGATTGGTTTCCACACTAGATTTGGTCAGAGCCGTGCCTTTTCTCTCCAGTGTTTACAGCAAACAGAACAACTACAGTAACAACTTCTTTTTTGGAGACAGATAAATAAGGAAAAAGCTTGTTTTAGTAAATGAGAGACCTCATACTGGCCCTGTGCTAAATTTGTACACTTGTAGTGGCATGTCTTTAAAGAAATAGTTTCCCCATAAATTAAAATAATGTCATCATTTGCTATCTCAGCTTCACAAGTCTAACATTTCGGTCTGTTCCTTCAGTGTAAAGATATAACTCTATATCAATCAAGAGAAGTCAATATTTTCCACAACCAAAATTAACTTAATAATCATGTAACATAGAATTCATACATCTAGGGTGAAGGGTAAGGGACAGATCTGAGGCCTTCAATGGGCTGTCACATTAACACCAATGTGTGTCAAGCACTAAAAAGGCAGCATCTTTCCATCAGTTTAAGAGCTGTCACAGTTGTCCTTTGACCTGGGGTTAATGACTTGCAGTTTGCCGCTGGCAAGCACTACAAACAGCCTACCGCCTCCTCTCCATGAACTTTGTTCCCAAAATGGGTGGGTTCCACATGTGGGTCAATGTTTTCAGATCAAAACAGTAAATGATAGAAACAAAGCTACAGTTGCATCACATAGGCACATGTTTGGAATATTCAAACTTGGTCGAGTGCATGCTCATCAAGGAGTCCCGCACAGCAGAGCACACCCAAAACCTCAAGACTGTTTTTGTCATATCAATCAACAAGGTTATATTGCAGTTAACAACCAATGTATAACAACACAGCAACACATGTTTGGCCATGCATTATGGGAATGTGTTGACAGACATATCCTTGTATGATCAATTGTGCATGAAAAATATTTCCTTTTCATTTTGTCCTCTTATAATACAGGACAGGACAGGAAATGATAAGGAGAAAGGGAGGAACATATTACCAAAAAATATCACCAGCTGATTTTGCACTTGTACTTACAACAGCTCGATGTGCCAGCACTGGCTCTGATAAAACGGCTTAATTTTAAAGCAAACACGCACTACAAGACTTACACTTGTCACAAATTCATGTTTTTATTTTGCGACTAGTCTGCGACACAAAATCCCAGATCGTTGCAACTTTCAACGCATGCCTATCGCTGATCCTCTTTCAGTGTGCGCACTTGTAAGACATGCTCAGTGTAGTTGCAGATACTGTAGTACATTTCAAACCTGTTTGAAATCTAGCGGACCAGTGGTTTGGTTGTCAAGCAGCAATGAGCAATAGCCGTTTTTTCTTTTTTTCATTCAATGCGGATTAGCGCAAAGACAAAGCAAGCTCCCATGTTGTGTGTTGACATTTTGTAAATAATCAACTCTCGCATTTCTATGCACGAGAACTTGTTCATTCCACCTTTAAACCGCCACAACTCACACAACGAGACACGTACAAAATATTTCGTGAAAATATAGGTATAGTAATGTGATTCTATGAGACCAGGTAGGGGAAAAAATACTTTACATCAAAGAGCAAACAAGAAGAGTAATATGTTAAATCAGAACAAGTTCTCAGTAACTCAGTAACCTCAGTAACATATATTCAAAAGTCTGTTGTCCATTATCCTAAGTTTGTTGAGTTACTATGAGTACATTAGACTTTAGTCTAAACGTGACAACATGACTATAAATGTGGGTGGGATTCTGATGCAGATGTCTGTTACTAGGTTTCCACCCTGCAACAGAATAAATCATGGATACCCTGGACTATCATCAAGTAACTCAGCCAGCTGATCTGGGGAGCAATTTAAAGGCACAGTGCACAGCTTGATGTGAACTACATCAAGTCCATTTCAAAGATAGATAAAACCGCAGATCCAAAGGAGAAATCCAGACCAAGAGGACGACTTCTCTTTTGTTGTGAAGCAGACGTGTAATCAGTGTTCTTTGGCGTTTGTTAAATAAAGTCATAAACCGGTACTAATATTTTAATTTAGCACCATGTGTCTGGTGTATGATGCTCATCACTGTCTGTACTGCGTCCCGCTGATGCTCATCTTCATAGACCAACAGTTGCTATATGGCTGGACCAGAGTGACCAAAAAACAGGAGGAAAAGGGAGGAGACATGGAAGAAGAAACAAAAAATGAAGGGAAGGAGGGGTGGGAGACGGGGCAGATGGCAGCAGGAAAGATGTGGATGAGAAAATAGAACCACACTGCAAAGACACAGTATTTTTGTCTCGTTTTCCAGTTTCTGAACATCCTAAAAAATAAGATACATTTACTTAAGGGGCAAGATGACTTAAGATATTAAGTCTTGTTTTCAGAGAAATCTAGACAAATGGAGTAAGGTTTATGCTTAAAGTAAGAAAAATCTATTTAACGATGGGGCAAGAAAAAACTTTTTAAAAAAAAAGGGAGAACAATTCATTCGTTTTTTTAGTCAGAGAAATGCTGCACTGATTACATTTGAAATTATATTATCTTATGTTTAAAAAAAAAAATAAAAAATCCTGCTCAACAAGCTTCAGTATAGTAAGTTTCTGTTAATTAGTAGCTTGTAGTATAGCTAACAAGTTCAAAAGGGTAGACTGACTGTAGTTTGACTAATTTAAATTAAATTATGACATGTAGCATGGCAAGCTACACTTGCAAGTTGCTAGCGAAACTTTCACTTTCAAATCTGCCACCCTGCAGAGTAAGAAAAATAAAAGGAGAGGTGAGTGTTTAAAAAACAAAGATGTGAAGATAGTGAATGAGAGAGGGAGAGAGAGAGAGAGAGAGAGAGAGACAGAGAGAATCAGTCCATCTGAGGGACTGCTGGGCTCAACAAGTTAGCGATTACTGATTAGCCAGTTCAGTCCTGTGGGGAGGCCTGTCTGTCCTTGGCTTGGGAAAACAACATGAAAGGATGCCGGCTGTTTTGTGTGGGGCACTTGAAAGCACAGTGGCTATCAGAGTCATTAGCCTTATCAATGGCCGATGCTTTAGAGCTGTGCTATATGAAGCAACAAGGGCAAGTCTCCAGCGAAGAGATAACTTGCACATACCTCTAGCCCTATTTGCATGCACCCGGGTAACTGGAGGGACAGTATTGGGATGGAAGTGGTTTAAAAAAAAAATATTTTATGAGAATTTGAATTTTAACAGCCAGAACTGGGCACCAGTGCCAGACGCACCCCAAATGTCCATTTTGGTAGCATGGCCAGGGAGGTTGGCACACGACTGGCACGGCTACGGCTTCCAGATCCATAACATCTGCTGAGCCGAGCTGTCCTTGGGTGGGACGGATAAATAGAGTTCCAACTTTTGAGGTCAATAAGTGCAAAGTAAACTTGGTTAAGGTGGGCTACAACAATGGCAGTGTGAAAACTGGGCTATGGGCAAGGGTCAATGTTCTTAGTGTAGGCGAGGAAAACATTTATTATTAAGTTTTGGGGCTTCTTACCTCACAATACCATATCGATATTCTAATGCATAGAATTCATTTTTGGGTGGAAAAAATAGAGACAACTCAGAGTAAGTGAGTGACAAGACAAAATGTGCAACAGAATTAGGCCAAACAAACACGCAATTATTTCTTATTATAAAACGCAAACTCAGAACAAGCTACGGAGTGGGAATCTTTAAGAATCGCCAGTCGTTGCCCTCACTGTACGTTTTTGCCACCCTCACTGAGCTGCCTCGTTTGCCTATATACTACACGTGCCAACCCTGTCTACAATGAAGCAGGAAGTTCAGCTGGAAGTCCAATGAACATAAATATTTAGAATCGCAAGAAACTAAACAAAGAATCACAATTTTATCAAATCGTGGACCCAGATTATTTACATTACTTTAATAACATCACCATGTACCTGCTGGTTTCCACCCGTTGTTTCTTAGTGCCCTTTGCAAAATGACAGGGTTATGACATTGTAATTTTAACAATTTTTTTTTAAACAAAAACATTGTGCTTACATTACAATCAGAAATTTGTATGACGGCTGTTAATGCAAACACAGAGTTGACTAGCAGACAAGTTTTCAGAGGACCTCAGTCAGCAACACCTGAGTGCACCTGTGCCCACAACCATCCTGCTAGAGCTTTTAATGAAATATCAGACTGACTCCCAATGGATGGCTTCTGTTTGTACAAACATCTAGAGCAGTGGTTCCCAAGCCTTTCCTGAAGACCCATTTCAAGTATTCTTCTAATGACGTGATGAGTTGAATATGGTTTGTTTGATTAAGGATACACATATGCAAAATGTATAGTGTTGGGGGGCCACCAGGACAAGTCTGGGAAGATCCAATCTAGTGCAAAGTGCATCCTCTCAGAGTTCTCCCGTAACCTTCATTTTTTTCCACAGGCTCATCTGAAAATCTGGCACACCTTTCATAGGACAAAGGTTTTCCACAAGAAAAACACACACACCCACACACACACAAAGTTGTCCTCTCTTTCATTGTGCCTGATTGCATAATGCTAAACTAATCAATCTAAAGTCTCCTGAAAAGCAAAACTAGAATGTCAGGGGACTGATTACATTTTTGCCAATGGCAAAAATAACTAAACAACGAGAAATAAAATAAACAGCCCCTTTGAGGGCTAAGAACTTGAGTCGTTCTTGAGTGAACTTTCTCTCTGCTGGTCCAATTAACATTCCCTAACCTCTCTGGGATAGTCGCTTCGAGCTGTTTTGTTAGTCATCGAGAGATTATACGCAGCTCACAAACAGTAAAGCCACACTGTACCTTTCATCACGCTCTGAAGTGGAGCATTGTGGGATATATGCCTCTGTGTGGCGGTACAGTATGAATTACCAGTCCCCCTAAAATACCCAATAATCGTAGCAGGAAATTGTATCAGTTCAAAGTCCTAAGCCACAATGAAGAAAAACCTCATCCCAGTATTTGTCCCTGTCGTCAACACAAAGGGAACCACATTTTAAGTGGAGATAGTGGGGAAGCGAGCATTCTGCTTTATTTGTTCAAGCCGTGCACCCTGCGTATGCCTCACGCACATTAGGCTGAACGCTAAATAGTAGCAAATGGAGCCCACATCCAGAGCGATTGACTGCCACCTTCACATATGACTCCCATGCATCCCCATCAACATGGACTGCAGAGGGCCAGTCAATTAGTATCTAGCAAGGAAAATAAATTGTGGCTTTTTAAGGCCTCCCAGCAGGGCTGTTTAACAGATTGGCTTAGTAAATGGATCCACGCTAAGAAAAAAAAAAGCCTTTTCTCTGCTTATTGATTATATTCTAACTTTATTTTAACTGATAAAGTGGTGGTGTATGCATGTATATGCAGGAGTGTGTGGAATTGTGGAGAGGGCTGGACAGTTGGGTAATTCAGACTGTATTTTAAGGCAGATTAAGTCTTGACTCAATCATATTAGTCCCTTAATTCAGGCCAATGATTATGTGTGCATGTACTAGTGATGGGGAATAACTAATTAAAGGAAGTGGCACAACTTACTTAACTACATTTTTCAGTAGAGTGAAAATAGTTCAGCGACTTTTAAAATAGTGTTGTTTTTACACAGTCAAGCGACTTTTGCCAGTGAGTAGTAGTGTTTAGGTTAGGTTGGGGTTAGATTTTTCTTTTTTACTGTTATTTGAGATATTGTATTGCAGGGCGGCTGTGGCTCAGGTAGTAGAGCGGGTCGGCTGCTAATCGCAGGGTTGGCGGTTTGAAACCTGGCCCACACGACTCAATATGCTGAAGTGTTCTTGGGCAAGACACTGAACCCCAAGTTGCTCCCAATGGCCGGCTATCGCCTTGAATGGCAGCTCTACCGCCATTGGTGCATGAGTGTGTGTGAATGGGTGATTGGGACAGAGCGTAAAGCGCTTTGGTAAGTGCAGACCATTTACCATTCAAAGCTTTTTATTTAATTCAAAGATTTATTTACATCAAGTGGTTCACAAACGGCTTACCGATTAATTCTTACAGAGTCCTTGTGAGGTATTTGTGACTTCTTTTTTGCAGTTGAATGGTCCTATATATATATAGGGTCCTAAAATATACTTAACTTTTACCACTACAAAAAAACAAAAACAAAACATATAGAACCATACAATACATGCCAATAAAGAACCCTTATTTTTAAGAGTATTTAATCACATTTATTTGGGGGTGAATGTGAATGGATGTGGGGAAAATACATATTCAGAAACAGAAAAAGACATGACAAACAGCTCTTAGACACAGAATTTTGTCAAGTCAGTTGAAATTGGTTATACATCACCTTCAATTCCAACTTCCAACTTCAATTCTATCTGTGAGTAAAAATGCATCTGGTCTGAAGGGTCTGGAAAGACTAGGAATTTGGCCTCTCTCTTTACTGTAAGACGTTACTTGTTTTCAAAGATATCACAATGTGAATAAAAAAAGTATACGCACACAAATTACAAGACAAACATTTGCACCTAACAGTAAAGCATGTGACTGACTTTTCCAATTTTCTGAGGACTATTAACCTGCACTAGTCTTGTTCTAGACAAGCTGTAACATGATACTGAGGTGTTGGAGCCATGGAAAAGGGGTTCAAAGGTGGTCCGCTGTAGCATCAACCATTCGTTTGGCTGCCTTTGCCACTTTATGAACAGAAAGAGCTAATTTTACTTAGCATGGGAAAATTGTTAATACGTTGCAGAGAAATTTGTTTGAAGGGATTCTTCTTAATGTGAAACAACCACAGCGCTGCATTGTCTTGATATCTTATTTTTCCTTATTTTCCTTATACCTTATTTTGCTTCGCTGTATAAGGCATTGCTGTAAAATGACAAGATTACCCAATTTGTAATAACAAAGCCACCCAACTTTTAACAGTCCAAGGGGCCGTTCAGATCTCATGCATTCTTGCGCAGAATCCAGGTGTCTCAAGAAGTGTTTTTCAAAGTTTACATTCTTTTTAACTTGACACGGCATCTAAAAAATGCTCAAGCGTGAGACACTGAAAAAACAGCGAGAAGGGGCGCAAGAGTCCAAGATATAAGAAAACAATAGAAGAACCGAAAGGACAGACGTGAAAAGTGTTTGGTGTGAACGGCCCATAGGTCTTAATGAATGAGGACTGAAAATAAACTGATACATTTAGAATTTAAGACAAAAATATTGAATCCCTGTCACATACAGAGTTAAAAGGGATAGTTGACCCAAACATTTTATTCTAACATCATTTACTTACCCTCAAGTTGTTCCAGACCTGTATGATTGTCTTTCATAGAACACAAAAATTAATGTTTGCAGAATATAAAGAAAGTGAATGTGGACTATCAAGCTTCAAAATGATAAAACAAAGCACCATTAAAGAATCATAAAAGTAGTCCATGTGACTTCTGAACTATACTTCAATTCTTCTGAGGTAACAGATACATTTTTAAACCTTTTTACTGTAAATTCTCCTCCCAGCCCAGTATGTGGTTTGTACAAAGAATGTGAATCGCCAAAAACTAAAGAAGAAGAATGTGAAAGTGAAACTGGAGATTGATAGGACTTAAATATTGATCCGTTTCTTACCCAAATTTATCATATTGCTTCTGAAGATATAGACTTAACCACTGGAGTCATATGGATTACTTCTATGCTTCCTTTATGTGCTTTTGGAGCTTCAAAATGTTGGTAGCCGTTCACTTGCATTGTTTGGACCTACAGAGCTGAGATGTTCTTCTAACAATCTGTGTGTTCTGCAGAAGAAAGCCATAAACATCTGGGATGGCATGAGGGTGAGTAAATGATGAGAACTATTCCTTTAACCACTGCGATCGCGTAACATACGTAACTGAATCAGTGAGCTGGAAGGGACCACTTTAAAAAAAAACTTGTATGATGAATTT
Organism: Moxostoma hubbsi; assembly: GCA_032164185.1. Lineage (NCBI taxonomy): Eukaryota > Metazoa > Chordata > Actinopteri > Cypriniformes > Catostomidae > Moxostoma > Moxostoma hubbsi. The sequence goes on along the minus strand of JAVLUX010000049.1, from coordinate 16,606,679 downwards.
GTCATTTTAGAGCTTGAACAGATCATTCTTCAAAAATGTTTTGTGTGTGTGTGTGTTCCACAAACATGAGTCATCCATGCTGGGAATAACATGAGGGTGAGTAAATGATTCCTCTTACACATGCTACAGTATTACTATCACATTCATTGAAAAAGTGCAGCAGGCTCATTGTGTGCAACACACATTTGTGTCTTTTTACTGCCATATTTCAGTTTAAATCCCACTTATTACTATATCTGCATGAGTAATGTGTATGTTTTAAGCTCATCCTATTTCCCATAGACCTGTAATTTAATGGTACTTAAAATGAATCCGCCACAAATCACATCAGCACTGTGGCCTCTCCGAGGCCTCGCTTCCACCAGGAGACAACCCAGAATGGGAAGACAACAAAAGCCATAAGCTCCAAATTATTGTAATTATCATATGCTTCAGGAATTTCCTGTACCAGATAATGGGGTATACGGATGTCATATGCAAAGCGTTATAAACGTGGAATTGTTTCATATAGTCTCTGATGGGCCCAAGATGGTGAATGCAGTGCTCTCTGAGCAGCAGTTAAATTCACACATGTCCTGGTGTGCTAACTATAGGAGTGGTGGTCACTGAATGATTACAGAGCTGAGAGACTTCAAACGCCCTTTAAAAGGAAGAGAGCTAACATGATTGCCACCATTAAAGGGCAGATGCTGGAGCTACATTACAACTTTCCAAACCAAACTCTAAACAACGGTCAACTACTGTAAATTAAATCAAGAGGTGATTTTGTTTTATTTATTACTCCTGCCTGCTCAGAAACTGTGTATGTAGAGAGATAGATGATGGAGGCATGGTGAAAAAAATAGGATAATACATTTGTATACGCAACACTGATTAAATGACAACTGTGATATCAAATCAGTTTTGTTCACATGTCAATATGGAAAACTTACTATAAAAGTACCCTGCTAAAAAGACAAGCTTAAAAAATAATATTACGGGTTCAATACAAGTTAAGATGAAACATCAGCATGTGGCATAATGTTGATTACCACAAAAAAAGAAAACTGGGTTAAAGTGAGGCATTACAATGGAAGTGAATGGGGCCAATCCATAAACATTAAAATACTCACCGTTTCAAAAGTATAGCCACAAGACGCAAACAGTATGCTTATTAACATGATTTTAATGTGATAAACTCTCTTATTCACCTTTTCTGTGTAAATATCCAATTTTACATGATGACGTAATGGCGTAAACCCTAAAACGACTATCACAACGAAGATATAAACAACTTTACAGCTCAAATTATACAAACATTTTAACAGAAGTATTACCTTAAGTGCTTTTCAAAAATTAAAAGCTTAATATTTCTGTATTTAAACCCTTCAAAAATTGGCCCATTCGCTTTCATTGTAAGTGACTCACTGGAACCTCAAATTGTGAGGGACAATTTGAAATAATGTAATTTTTTTTTTATTTTTAATTTTTTTTGGAAATCAACATTATGCCACAAATGCTGTTAATTGAGCTTGTATTGAACCTGGAATATTATTTTAAACCAGCTTAAACTGGTTGTTGGTCTTAGCTGGTTTAAGATAGTCTCCTTGCCAGTGTATAGACAGTTTGCCAGGCCAACCCCTTGCCTCACTATCTAAAAAGTGGCCAAAATCCTGCTAAAACCAGCAAATCAGTTTAGACTGGTTTAAGATGGGTTTTTTTTCCCCAGCAGGGTAATTTATGAACATTTTCACATGTATAATTACTTCAAATGGAATGACCGCTCAATGGAACTTTATACAACAAAAGATGCCCACAATCAAGATGCCCCACATGGCTGATGAGGAAGTGTTTTACATTGAAACAGTCCTTGGAGGTAACTAAATATATGTCGGCATTTACAGTATGTAGGAAGCATGAAAAGAAAACAGCTGCAATGAAAATCAACGCACATGACATCAGATTATAAACCTTCCTGTAAGTTGCACCAGTCCCCCATCCACAGCTCTGACATGCCCCCTGAAGTAGGTGAAGATCAAACACACCAGTCTGGGATAAATTACTGTATATCAGATTTCACTTTGTTACGAAGGCCTGCATTCATTTTCTGACGTTTACAGTTGAGGCCGACCCTCATGGAGGCCCCTCGGTCACCTTCTCTCTAAATCCCGACAGCCGCTTGCGGTCAAGAGTCGGTAAGGGAAAAAAAGGAAGAAAGAAAACGCAGAGCATCTGACTTCCATTGCTCAGCTCGGCGTGTGTGTTCTGTTTAGCCACTGGTATTTGGATGAGGCACACGGCGTAGTTACCAGAGCCCCGCTCAGAAACGTGTATGATGTCATTGAGGTTCCATCATTACAGGCTGCAGATGAGGCTGCCTTGGATGGGCCGGGTCAGTTCCCACGCTTGTTTGGCAGGGAACAGCTACTGCAGCAATAATATGAAGAAGCTTCTGGACAAGATTAAAGATGGAAAAGAAGAAAACCAGAGTGGGTGAGGATCTCCCTTGTAAGACTTAATTTTTTTTGCACTCTACTTCCTCACTCATTCTGAACGGCTCTTATGTTACATTCCATATTAGTGGCTCTCTTGTTCAAACATACAATGATATAGAGTACAATTAAATATTTCCATTTGCTAATTCCAGAATGTGAGGTCTCTAGTAATTTTTTATTTATTTTTTAGTTTTTTGGTCTGAATGCTGAGAGAATTCCAATTGTTTATCTGAAAGGCGTGTGTCATAAGGTGAGCTGTGCTGAAATGAGCCACAGGCTTGCGGAAGTTAAGGGAACATATGGAGATATTGGTAGAGGGAAAAAACTCAGTTTCCAAACAGATCTTCCCACTGCATCACAACACGTTAATTAAGTATTTGACCCAAAAATGAAATTGCAGTAACCTCATGTTGTTTCCAACCCATATGACTTTCTTTTCTTATACACAAAAGCAGAAATTTCCAATACAATTGAGGTTGATAGGGCCTCACTTAAAAGCTTAAAAAGTATCCAAAAGTGACACAAATATAAATAAAATAAGAGTAGTCCATGCACCTTGTATGTCTTATTCAAAGTCTTCTGAAAGCATATTAAGATTAAGATTAAGATTCAACTTTGTCATTGTGCTGAGTACCGGTACAGAGCCAATGAAATGGAGTTGTTTTCGCATATCCCAACTAAGTTGGGGTCAGAGCGCAGGGTCTGCCATGAAACAGAGCCCCTGGAGCAGATTGGGTTAAGGGCCTTGCTCAAGTGCCCAACAGTGGTATCTTGGCAGTGTTGGGGCTTAAACAACCTTTCGGTCAGTAACCCAGAGCCTTAACTGCTGAGCCACCACTGGATGTTTCGGAGAGAAACTGTGAAAGCGCTTCTCTCTTGCACTCATCAACACTCAACAGACGTTAAGATTTCCACTGAAAAATAATTTGCATTTAAGATTGCTTTCAAAAGACTTGGAATTTGAGAAACAAGTCCCATGGACTGCTTTTATGATACTTAATTTTTAAAAGATTTTAAGATGTTACTGTTTTGAAAAGATGAAAAGACTTTTTCCCCAACAAACACAAAGCCACATATCACAAACTCTTTTCAAACACATTCACAGGGTATAGTGGAGTTGCATCTAATTCAGTCTATTAATGATGTTCTAATGAACTACTGTTCTTATTTTGGCATTCCGTGACAGGGAATCTGGAAAAAATGTCAGAGATGGTCATTTAGTCTGTCACCCCTCTTCCATTCTTAATCTGCGAGTTTGACAGACCGCTGATGGAAGAGGGTAATATAGATAAAAAAAACTAGAGTTATCAATCAATTATTGTAATCAAATAATTATGACATGTCAGTTAATAAATCGCAAATAATCACATAATCACATATTTAGATTGAAATGTTTTGCATTATTGTGGTAGACGAGTAAAGCACTGATTAGACAATATATGAAGTGGCTTTAGAAGTCAATACACTCACTAAGCAATTTATTAGGAACACCTGTACACCTACTTATTCATGCCATTATCTAATCAGCCTATCATGTGGCAGCAGTGCAATGCATAAAATAATGCAGATACGGGTCAGGAGGATCAGTTAATATTCACATCAACCATCAGAATGGGGAAAAAATAAATCTCAATGATTTCGACCATGGCATGATTGTTGGTGCCAGACGGGCTGGTTTGAGTATTTCTGTAATTGCTGGTCTCCTGGGATTTTCACGCACAAGAGTTTACTCAGAATGGTGCCAAAAACAAAAAACATCCAGTTAGCGGCAGTTCTGTGGACAGAAACACCTTATTGATGAGAGAGGTCAACAGAGAATGGTCAGACTAGTTTGAGCTGACAGAAAGGCTACAGTAACTCAGATAACCTCTCTGTATAATTGTAGTGAGCAGAATAGCATCTCGGAATGCACAACACTTCAAACCTTGAGGCAGATGGGCTAAAAGACCATGTCGGACACTTTATCTGAACCATAGTGTTCCTAATAAAGTGTTCATGAGTGTTTATTGTTTGTGTTACTCCATTGAACACAAGCCAACAGTCATTAATCCATTTTGCAGTCGAGTTTGTCTATCTGTCCTGTTCTCACAGGACATGTTCTTATGTTCCGTCTGCACTATTTTTTATTATATTGTCGGTTTATATTGTCAGACGGACACTTTGAGATTTTCACTGGTTTTCAGTGTCATAAACAAAAAATGTTTAGGCGCGATTAATGTGTTATATATATATATATATATATATATATATATATATATATATATATATATATATATATATGATTAATCACACCAAATTAATGTGTGAAATCGACAGCCCTATTAACAGTTAGTCGGTTTGACAGTCCCAACCAAATGAATCGTTTCAGCTAGTGGGAGTATCGCTTATTCAAAACCGGCAGAGAACAGAGAAAAATCTCAAACAAGTTCTATTTAACTTTAGTAAACACAGCCACCCTGTCAATGGATCAGGCAAGTCAGTGTCAGGGCATCAGGGTGACCAAGCTGGCATCTTAGCCCTGGCACATGCAGATACCCATGAGGGCGCAACACTGTCACTGGTAACATAGGAGGGTGGCAGACAGACAGGGGCCTACCGAACAGCTTGTGACCATAACTGACAGTGGCTGGAGAACAATGAACGCAATTATTTAAAAGAATACAGTCCAAGTTTGAGAGTCCTTCCCCATCAAGTCTGTTTACTCTCAAGTCTTTCATAGAGGGGGTTCATGGTTGGGGTTCACCTCCCCAATGCCAGCAGTCCTTTAGAAGCTGCCAGTTGTCATGGTTTTCCTCCATCACAGATGACAAGTGTCCAGCTGGAACAGCTTTCTAGGCCATTGATTACTCGACTGCATTTCGCCAATCTGCCCGAGCACGTCAGAACAGCAGGAAAAAGGGGAAGCTACATGAAAATAAACCCCAGTGTGTGACAGATATGTTTTCTGAAGGTTACAATGCTGAGGTAATATGGAAAGATTCGCCAGGACTCAAACAATTATAAGTGGTGAATCACAGCTTTCATGGACCATTAGGAAGGAATTCCTATTTTTACAGCTTTTTGCTGCTAAGAACCCTAGACAACCAATTAGGAGGTTGTCTGCAGGCTGCTTTTCAGCAGGTAGGCAAGGCTTGTGGTGCCAGTCTCAGAGTCGGCAGCGCTGCACTGCCACCCATGCAGCCAAAAATGTGCGGCTACTTGCAGGTGCCATAACTCTCCTGGGTAACAAAACTCTTTAAATTCCAGCTGAATAAATACAGTCAAGACTACGATGGTAGTATCATTAACCAGAATGTTATATAACAGTATGGCATAGTAAGGTAGGCCTATACTGTTATGCTAGAATTTTCCAAAGCTTTTCCAAATGAGAAATACAACATAAGTGATTAATCGTAAAGAGGCAATAACAAGAGAATTGCTACAATACTAAGTGCGTGAATCAAGTGATCACGTAAGAGGTGCGTCTTTAGATGTTTCCTGAAAACTGCAAGGGAATTGGCTGTTTGGGTAGAGTATGGAAGATCATTTCTCCAGCGAGGAACAGTGAAAAAGTTTGGTACAATGATTTTATTCACAATTTTATTATTTTTGCTGAAAATTAAACCCCAAAATGTTTTAAATATTACATAAAGGGGAAGTAATGTATATTTTTCGATAATCTAGTGACTTAAAAACTGCAATAAACATCATATTAACTTCATATAATTTGATGACTGATGGACACAAATCAAAACATTATTCATGACCAATGAACAAAAAGTCTGGCATCATTACAAAAGCTTTACATTATGTAACACTTCGGTTAAAAACAAGACTCAAAATAGAAACACCTTATGACTATTGTTGTGTGAACCATATTTGATCTAATTTAATTGAAAAATAGACTATTTGCACACCTTTGATGGCGTGACCACAAATCAGTTGAATTTTATATTAATGCACCATTGCAACGTTGCTCGGCAACGGCAAACAAATGATTATTCCGGGTTTAATACAAGTTAAGCTCAACCGGCAGCATTTGTGGGATAATGTTTATTAGCATAGAAAATTTATTTGACTCGTCCTGAAACAAAAATTGAGGTTACAGTGAAGCACTCACAATGGAAATGAATGGAGCCAATTTTTTAAGGGTTTAAAAAGGCAAAAATGTGACACTTATAGTTTTATATAGTTTACCGGGATTACTGGGTTTACAGAGATCCGTCATCATGGCAACAACGTTGTTAAATTGGATATAAATCTACACAGAAAAGGTTGGAAGTGATTTGATCACACTAAAATCATGATAACATACATATAGTTTACATCTTATGACTATACTTTTAAAACAGTGAGTATCTGAACATTTACTGATTGACCCCATTCACTTCAACTTTTAGTGACTCACTGTAACACAGTTTTTTGCTTTTTGGAGGTGACAAGTCAAAATACATTTTTGTGGTTAGCGACATTGTCATAGATGCTGTTGATTGACTTAACATAGAATATTCCTTTAAATTACACCACATCTACACCAAAAACTCGTGCTTCCATTATACTCAACAAGGCTCTCTGCGCTGGAAGCACCCATCTGTGACACAGTTTGAAAAGTAAACTATATATTCTGATTGGTGTTGTAGGTTTTAAATCGTGCCATGGATATACCACAACATAAAGAATATAGCAGAATCTCTACTGGTTGACACATTTCTACTGTCACTTCCACTTCACTGCCATATCTACCATGATAGCTAAATTCATAAGGGCATAGGGGTAAGCAGTACAGTACTTTATTTCTACAGATGAATAGACCTTGAAGTGTGTTAAAGAGTCTTGCCACTAACAATGAATAATAGGCAGCTTATGTGAGAGTGCCTTTGTCAAGTGCCACACCGAGCCAAGTCGAGGAATTGTGGGGCGCCTGTTGCACTTTTCCACCAGCAGTCCTCTGTCTTTGAGTCGCACTTGTTTGAGAGAGCTCGCTCTGTGTGAGTGTATGGCAGAGGCACGGTGTGGGTGTACGGAGGCACAGAGCTCCTCTGTATTGTGTTGTAGAGCTGGCTGGGAATTAAAGGCAGAAGAACGTGGTGCAGGGAGCGGGCGGGGTGTGGGGTATAGGGTTGGGGTAGGGGGTGTGAGTGATGCCAGAATGCTCCAAAACTGCAGGGAACTCCCCCAGATCCCAACAGTGTTATTATAGTTTGGGATTTTTAATTTAGTTTGAATTCTTACTTTATAATCAATTTGTCATTCCAAATTAATTTTAGTTTTCATTAGTTTTCACAGCTATTCTGTTATTCTAAACTCGCTTTCTCAGTTTCTGTTTAGTTAGTTTATATTTTAGTTTTATATTTTTTTTATGGCGGCCAAAGCTGAACATTTACTGGTGTCATTTAAAAAGTCTAACATCATTAAATTTCTCAGGGCAGTCTGGTGTTACCTCTATCTAGTTGTATCATGTTTAATTTGGATTGAAAATGTTGCAAATGTTATAATATAGGGTGAATATGGGTAAACTGAAAAATTATAATTAAATTTGATCCCCATTGTACTATATGAATTTCCTCAAACCATTATAAATCATTACTAAACAAATCTTTGGGACGAAAACAATTAAAGGGATAGTTTACTCAAAATGAACATTCTCCCATCATATACTCATGCCATCCCAGACGTATGACATACTTTCTTCTGCAGAACACAAATGAAGATTTTTAGAAGAATATTTTAGCTCTGTGGGTACTCACAATGCAAGAGGACGATGGCCAGAACTTTGAAGCTCCAAAAAGCACATAAAGACAGCATAAAAGTAATCCATAAAATTCCAGTGGTTTAATCCATGTTTCCAGAAGCGATATGATAGGTGTGAGTGAGAAATATCAATATTCAAGTCCTTTTTTACTTTAAATCTTAACGTCAGCAGTTTCCTTGGTGATCATGATTTCAAGCTCGGTTATATTTCCCAGTGCTCTCTAGCACTCTGCAAACTCTACTAGGAAGTGTAATCAAGCTTGAAATCATGATCGTACCTATAGACTGCAATTGCAAGATGTACAGTGAAAAAGAAGTTACATTTTGGTCTGTTCTCACCCAAAACTGATTAGATTACTTAAGAAGACATTAATTAAACAATTATTTACTACTTTATGCTGCCTTTGTGTGCTTTTTGGAGTTTCAAAGCTTTGGACCCTGTTAACTTGTGTTGTATGAACCTACAGAGCTGAAATATACTTCTAATATCGTTGTTTGTGTTCACCAGAAGGAAGAAAGTCATATACATTTGGAATGGCATGAGGGTCAGTAGATGATGAGAGAATATACATTTTTTTGGGTGAACTATCCCTTTATCCTTTCATGGTTTAAAATTGATTTTACTTTGATATTTGTGGCAAAGCTCCCATTTTGAGGTGTAATGCTTGTAAATGTTACATTATTATTTATGATGTAAAAGTATATCAGAAAATATAAATATTAATTCCAAATACTTCGTAAACATTTTCTAGAGAATATTTTTTCCACCTTCCCACTTTACGATTTAAAAAATCTGGGATTTAGTAAAAAGAGCATCTTCAAATGTTCCACTTCCCAGTAGCAAGCATTTCTTCATTTTTTATTTTGACTTAAGTAGAAGACATCCTAAGCTTTCTTCAAAAATGTTAGGTTATGTGTGTTTGGATCATAATTAAAAGTGTCAAGAAATGGAAAATTTCCAAAAGTGTCCCACTTTGCCTGTATTCACCCTAGTATATAAAAAAATAAAACTCAAATGAATTTGAGACCATTTATATTTTTATTTTAGTTAGTTTTTGGAGTTATGATAAAGTATTATAGTTTAGTTTCAGTTTATTCCAATAATTTAAGCTTTTATTTTTATTTTAGTTAACGGAAAAAAAATTATTTAGTTTTAGTTACAGTTTTCGTTAACTATAATAATATGGATCCCAGCTGCCCAGATCTGGCTGCAGACTGCAAGCGAGTTCCAGGCTTCGTTGGCCTTCTTGGAGGAATTCCAGCATGGGAGGAGAACTGTCGAGAAAATGCCAAAAATAATGTCTGGGCCTATATAAAAGTTAATCTCAAGGGTCAGACAATGCTGAGTCATAAAGAAAGTCAACACTTGAATGTGGAAAAACATTTAAGTGCCTAATTAATATTTTTCTAAAGAGCATGTGCAAAACTATATAATTTCAAAATCAACCAGGCGGTAGGTTGCCTTAATGACTAGTTGCCTAAAGGCCCCGATATACTTCCGGAGTAAGTTCTTTGTTCCCCTTCTGTCACTCACTCGACATTGTGTCGAATGAAGTGACACAAGGGGTCTTCCTGGGACACCAAACGTACCTCTGAACCTGAGAAAAGGCCAATGTCAAGTTGGCAGACAGACACCCTGCCAAACAAGCGCACCCTGCCTGCTCACCGAGGGTGTCCCCCTGCGGCTAAACAACAGGTAGCTCCGCCTCAACCCAGGCCCAGAGAGATATCGTGCGCTCACAGGGACCAGGTGCTCAGGCACCTCAGCCGTCTAGAGCTTCAGGTCAACTGGGAAAAGAGCAAGCTCGTCCCAGTTCAGAGCATCTCTTTTCTCGGCATGGAGTTAAACTCAGTCTCAATGACAGCGTGTCTCACCAACGAGCGCACTCAGTCAGTGCTCAGGTGCCTCGCTCTCTTCGAGCACGGCACAGCGGTTCCTCTAAAACAATTCCAGAGGCTCCTGGGGCATATGGCATCCTCAGCCGCGCCGCTCGGATTCATATGAGACCGCTTCAGCAGCTACAGACTCGAGTCCCAAGATGGGCATGGCGCCACGGCACATACCGTGTGACAATCACCCCTTCTTGGCGTCAAACTTTCAACCCTTGGACAGCCCTCTGCTTTCTGCGGACCGGAGTCCCCTTGCAGCAGGTGTCCAGACGTGTCGTGGTGACCAGACACCTCTTGACAGGGTTGGGGCGCCATGTGCAACGGGCACGCTGCTGCTGGCCTCTGGACATGCTGCCTAGAGTTGTTGGCACTATCTCTTGCCCTATGGAGGTTTCTCCCACTAATCCGAGGAAAGCACATCTTGATCCGTTCAGATAGCACCGCCACGGTAACGTGCATAAATCACCAAGGTGGCGTGCGCTCATGTCATATGTCACAACTCCCCCGCCATCTCCTCCTTTGGAGTTTCACCCAGCGGAGAGTGGAGGCTCCACCCCCAGATGGTTCAGCTGATATGGGACCAAATTTAGCAAGGCACAGATAGATCTCTTTGCCTCCCAAGACAACTCCCACTGCCCGCTTTGGTACTCCCTGACAGGAGCTCCTCTCAGGACACACGTGCTGGCAACACAGCTGGCCCCGGGGGCTGCGCATATACGCATTTCCCCAAGTGAGCCTTCTAGCACCGGTGCTGTGCAACACCCAGGGAGGACGAGGAACAGGTCATCCTGGTGGCACCTTACTGGCCCACCTGGGCCTGGTTCTCGGATCTTATGCTCCTCACGACAACACCTCCCTGGAAAATTCCCCTGAGGAAGGACCTTCTTTCTCAGGGACGGGGCACCCTCTGGCACCCGCACCCGCACCCAGACCTCTGGAACCTCCACGTCTGGCCCCTGGACGGGACGCGGAAGATCTAGTGGATCTACCACCTGCAGTCGTAGACACGATCAACAAGCCAGAGCTCCCTCCACCAGGCAACGTTATGCCCTAAAGTGGCGCTTGTTCGCGAATTGGTGTTCTTCTCGAGCCGAAGACCAGCAGAGGTGCGCAGTTCGGTCAGAGCTTTCATTCCTGCAGGAGAGGCTGGAGGGGAGGCTGTGCCCCTCCACCTTGAAGGTGTATGTAGCTGCTATCGCAGCCCACCACGATGCAGTAGACATGTTGCGTTTGTGCTTAGATTATATTTTAACCGCATCTGTGAAAAACAGCACGCTGTTTTTTTTCTTGCACTTTCTTTGTCTTTTGCGCTTTAATATCATACAGTAACACACTGACATAGTGATTGGTGTATGTTGTAATGAAACAGAGACCCTCCCCTCCAAATCTGAACACAAGTGGTCACAGCAGATGCATTTAAGTGAGCAGGTGTAAACAGGGATGTGTCTCACCTGACCAAATGTGATAGGATCACCCGAGACGCATCTTAATACAAAGTGTAAATGAGGTCAAAACCACCTTCTTTTTGGACAGATTTTGTTGCAAATGACATCACACCAGTTCGTTCTTCAATTTCATATGAAGTTCGATTTCATATGAAGGGCCTTAAACTGTCTTGTGGAAGCTCTGTTTAATGAGGCTGGTTTCGAGTTTACCTGACCGCAAACTGAAAAAAAATGCTTTTTTTAGCATTTACATAAGACGCATACTTGCATTCAAAACACAATGGAATGGAATAGTCTTGAGACGGCATTTTGAAAAAGTTGGACTTTTTAACTTGACGCACAGTTTTTAAAACACAATGCTCATGGCGGGAACAAATCGACTATATTGATAATAAACAATATTTGAACATTTGCAAACCAATTTGGGCTGGAAAGAACCTTCTACAGGTATACATTAAAACAGTGACCCTGAATCGGAGGCTTCTGTAGCAGGCAACCTGACAAGGGAAAGTTTATCTGGAACTATTTAATGCATTATTTGTGTTACAATCAAGGGATTGAGTTTATTTTGCGGATAGTTATGGCATTTGTTGAAATGATTGTCAGGATAAGCATTAGTTCCAAGCTATTAACTTGTGTGCTTGTTCTGGCAGTGACTGTATCACTGTATTTTACATCAGTTTGTAAAAGCAAACAGAAATTCCATTTACAGTAATGCACTTACAGTCCAACTGAAGTCTACTGGGCAAGACACTGCATCAGAATATACATTAAAATGCACCCTATTTCCAAACTATAACCACAAGACTAAAAATTTACACATTAACCCTACTTAAAAGCATAAAATGCAAATTTTCTCATTATTTACTCACTTTTAAGCCATCCCAGATGTGTATGACTTTTCTTCTTTCAGTAGAACCAAAATTAAGATTTTTATAAGCACATTTTAGCTCTGTATGTCCATATAATTAAAACGAATGGGTCAGTCCATCTCAAGTGGTACAATAATTGTGCAGTAAAAAAATTTGTTTTAGATTCCACTGGTTACAGATCTAGGTCTAGTATAAATCTGGGGAAAAGCCTACTTTATTCATGCATTTGAGAAATGAACAGATGTAATACAAGCATAACAAATATAAAAAATGAACAGTATTTTACATGTTTACATGTACGTGTTTTATTAGAAGCTGTAAGATTTCCTCACTCAGTCTCTCTGAAATGTTGTGGAAGCGTCCGGTGACAGTAGTCAGTTCGGCAGGTATCAGTTTTCTGAGAACATTGTTCATGGGAATTGGGAACCCACACTTTGTCCGCAGTAGAGATTTCGAATGATGTTCTTGGTCCAGGTTGGTGGAAGAATTTTACAAAAACATCACAGTTTTCCAGGCTGATGTCCTCAACCAATGTTGTGTCTTTAATGCATTGCGTTTCTCAGCTCAAGAAACAGAGAATTCATCCTTAGGGAGTATGACAGTGTTCATATCTGCTCTGTCAGTCATAACCCACTGAGCTTAAATGTGATGTTATCTGGAAGTGTGTCATCTTTGTCTGAATCTTCAAGCATCAGCAGTAAGGCCTCTATACCTGGACACTGGTCACACTTGTTGAGCATGCAGTCATAACTGTTTATGTAACAGACTATATGTTCCAGTAGGTCCTTGTAGTCTTTAGTGTTCTGATATTGTGTGCAGACACAGACCGTGTGAAATCCAGATGCTCCTGCCAGCCAGCACACCATTTTGGCCTCAGTTCACAAAATTCTTTGACTCTGGATCCAGTTTTTTAAACTCCACATAAAGTTAATTAAGGGAACTTAAAACTAAACGTTTTGTTTATGAACTTTTTGAAGAACCCTGTGATAGATCATGCTTCACCATTGCCAATATCAGAACTAGTAACATTTTAGACAAGCATAAGCTATTGTATGTCAATCATAAACATAATTGCTGTAAAATACTGTTAATTATTATTATTTGTTATGCTGATATTACATCTGTTCATTTCTTAGAATGCATGAATACAGTAGGCTTTTCCTCAGAACAGTGGAATCTCAAAATCAAACTTTTTTAACAGCAGAATGGTGATATAGAGGACTTATTTCTGTGAAAATTTCAAAACAAGAAGAAGAGAAGTCTCAGGAAGAACAAGTATGAGCAAAATGTTTATATATGTCCATGTACCTTGTTCCAAGGATCTAGGACCATCCTGAGCCGAGATACCGAGGTTTCCGTAAACAGCTGTATAACCAAAATTTGTCACGTGCCATGACACAAAGATTGCCGTCGTGGTTAAACCAATTAAAATTAAAAAAACTGGTGGTTTTGCAATACCAATACATAAAGGTAATCACACAAAAAAGTAACAAATGGAAAATTAAAAACAACCTGTATTGAACCATATGAGATGGACTAACCCTTACAGAAACTATGTTGGCATAACCACAACTTCATCCAACTAGAACAGGAAATGACTATTTAGACAACGTTAAAGCTCAAAGAATACATATTTTGTAAAAAAAAATATTTATATTAATTCTTTAACAAAAATACAATCTGCACATTTCTACTTTCAAACCTTGCAGAGTGTCCCACAGACATCCATTGTATGTGCATTACTGTAAGTGCTGAAACAGATATAGTAGATGAGCCAAGTAATTTTTTTGTGGTAATCCACAGCCCCTTGAACGTTGAACATTAGTTCATTGGAGATTCATCCAAACCAGGCCAAAGCTAAGTATTCATTTCCCTTTCCTGAATAGCAGCTATTTCTGTTTTGCAAGTTTTTTCTTGGGCAAGCGACAAAGAGATTACTATTAGCATCTCGCCCTTTCTTTTGTGTCTGAAATTCAGTATATCTGATAAGAATAGCCTAGGTTGATGCCACTATAATACACCGCACTGTTGACTCTGTAGCGACCTGGGCGTTGAGCTTGGCACTGTGCAGAAAGTATCACTTTCCCAGAGCTTGGCAGAGGAAATCAGGTAATTCTCGCATGGAATTAAACAATTGACCAATGTGTCATCCAGGCATGACCACTTGTTTAGTATTGTTCCACTTCTGGCTTTTGTGTTCTTTTAAATAAGATATAATTGTCCCTTTTGTATGAGCATGATCTGCGTCTACCACAATATTTCATAATTAGAGATGGGTCACAATGCTCGATTAGTCATCCAACAACCAACTTGTTTATTAGTGAGGTAGATTTTTTTCTCTTTTTTTTAATTTTTACATTTAAATTTAGTCATTGTGGCAGGGCGGAGGGTGGGGCCGGTTCTTGATGTTACACACCCAGCCCCAATCATGCTAATTAAGCCTCTGAGAGGGATAAAGGCCGACCAGAGACGGCAGTGCGACAGAGAGAGAGATTTACGGGCAGCTGCCCCACGCCTGTGTGTGCGTGTGTCTTTTTGGTTCAGTTTATTATTAAACTATTATTTATATCATCAAGCCGGTTCTCACCTCCTCCTTTCCCTTTTACTTTTACACTGGTGCCGAAACCCGGGAAGGAGGAGGGATGCGCTGTAGTAGAGCCCTGCCACAGTCATTTAGCAGACGTTTTTTCCAAACGAATTACAAATCAGGAACATAGCAAGTAATTTGTTTTACAAAAGTCACCAATATCTGGAGTGCATCACTGTCAAGTTCTCAGAATAGTTGGAATAGTATAGAAGCTAGGTATTTTGGTATTTAGCAGTGGCTACGTTTACATCAACCCTCATAATGTGATTCTAATGCGATTAATGCAATACTGTGATGAAACTGTAACATATAAACAGAATATTGCAATTATGCTAATAAGATATGTGGAGTACTCTTATTTAATTCACTTTAAAATGGCATATAAAAGCTTTAATCACATTTATTTCACTCTGATCAAAGTGAGCCTGCACCAGTGCTGCAGATGGAACATGTTCCACTCAAGTTGTTTATGACTATTAGAACACATCCAAGGTAAACACACTGAGTCAGGTGAGACTGAAACCAGCCTAATTTTAAAGGGTTTCCTTAAAACAGATTAGGCGACTAGTCATTCAAGCAACCCATCGACTAGTGGATTTTAAAATATGTAACTGTGCCCATCCCTACTCATAATCCATATCTATAACCCCAAACATTTCCATCCTGCTTAGTGCTCTCTTGTTATTCTACATACCAAACACTTTCCTGTACTGATGAACAAGTTTCCACAATGTTTTTCTGGCTCATTTATGACATTCGGGATCTTTGACATTTAGCGTCACTTATGCCTGCTGTCAAACACCTGCATAACATTAATCATGTACCAAAAGCCCATGAAGACCGATCAGGGACAGAAATGCTGATGTAGCGCACACTCAGTAATACATAGGGTTAAATAAATGGGCAAATGGCACAATGTTGATGTTTTTCCATTTGTCTGAAAACCCTGGCCTAACTGCCTGTTGACAAATGCCTGAAGATATATTTAGATCAAGATTCTGTCCTGAAAAATTGGTGTCACTAGAAAGATGACAAGTAAGTGTTAGTGCAAACTCTCTTAAAATGCAGTTGATTACTGGTGAGCTTAAATTGCTACGTTCACACTGCAGCTGAATGTGGTACATATCAGATTTGTCTTCCCCCTTACATGTGACACTAAACTGTTTTACAGTGTGAACAACAATTCAATCTGACATTTTAATCCGAATATGGCAGAATTCATGAGTAATTCTTTGTGTACTTATAATGAACATGCCAGGGTAGGGTGTTCAACACATGCAGCTGAGTTTAGGAGAATCACCTGTTCATGCTAGTGTTTCAAGGTCATGTGAACATACTCACAAAATAATCAGATTTGAGCAGAAACTCTGAATTAACCTCTTCAATCTACAGAATGAAATGTAGCCTACAGTATATGCATGCACCAACTGCAGCAACAACTAGGGATTTAATTATTGTCCCATCATGTTGTCAACAGCCATCATGTTCCAAGCAACATTGAAGGTTCTCCTCAATTCTGGTTCTCACAGATAAACAGAAGGTCGCAATTTCACTTCTGATCAGATGACTGAATACTTTGGTTTCATATTCATAGAGGTTCTGGTGACAGATCCCACGACAAGCCCCCTTTTTCCCTTACTGCAGTTCCGGGCAATGTTGGTGATAAATGATCTGAAATGCAGGAGCACAGAAAAACTCCTTTGCTGAAAAGCACCAAGCCATCAGACACTTTTTAAGACTGACTGGCATGGACACAGAGGCACATGGGTGAGGCAGAATAGATTGTCTAATCATCTACTGTAGCTCTTCATCATGAAACCATCTGAACATGTGCAAGTGTCACCAAAATTGACATATTCAAACATAAAATAAAATGCTAATAGTAGTAATACTGACATGCAAAGACAAACATAGAATCTGTTCATTTTGTGAAAATTGAGATTTAACCAAAATCTGGTATATTAGACTGTGGGGTTGGAAACCTAGGAGGGGTAATTACTGTCACAAGAGCAACAGCAAGAGATAAAACTTTTTTATTTATAAAAATTCCACACCTGCATTCCAATCTACTGTACATCTTGATCCTTGAATCCTTCCTAATGATCACACAGTGTGTTTTCATGAGCTGAATGGGAGGCTAAACAAAAAGTACAAATTTGATGAGACTGCAGTAAGCCCAACAGCTTCCTGCTGCGCCTGCAAACCATTCGCGCATCACGAGCCGGCAGAGCTGCACGTTCGGTTAATCACACGAGTAAACCCACCCACATTGCATTCAGTATTTCATTAGTTTCTTTTTGCTTTCAGAACAACACGTGATGCAAAAATGAAAACAACACTATTAATCCTTGAGATTTCCAACCCAGCACACAGGTACACCCTCCTTAAACCATGGTCACACTCAAAATTACATTAAACAATTAAAAGAGAAAACATAAACCCACATCGTGTGGTTAAAAATATCTATTCAAAGTCTATTCAAAATATAAATTAAACCTGGAAATAAAGTTTTAGGATTTTACAGGTGCAATTCACTGAAAAAGGCTAATTAGTTGATTGGCTTGTGATGCACGAATGGCTTGCACGTGCAGCGCAAGTCTCGTCACACTTTAATAGTGTTTAGTCTCCCACGCAGCTGATGAAAACATGCAGCATGATCATGAGGAAGGATTACATCAAGATGTAGATTGGAATACAGGTGCAAAAAACGTCATATAAATAAAATGTATCTCTTCACCTCTCTTGTGATGATCTGTGGATGCAATCAGACAGATTCATTCAGATGCATGAATCAAGCAATGTACTATGTAATCCTTCTCTGATAATGTTCCCCAACAATGCTCCATGTCACACAGCCAGGTCAATCAAGGTGTTGATTGAGGACCACCGGATCAGGACCCTGTCACGGCCAGCCCAATCTCCAGACTTGAAACCCATTGAAAACCTCTGGTATGTGATCAAGAGGAAGATGGATGACCACAAGCCATCAAACAAAGTCGAGCTGCTTGAATTTTTGTGCCAGGAGTGGCATAAAGTCACCCAACAGCAGTTGAAAGACTGGTGAAGAGCATGCCAAGATGCATGAAAACTGTGATTAAAAACCAGGGTTTTCCACCAAATTTTTATTTCTGAACTCTTCTTAAGTTAAAAAATGAGTATTGTGTTGTTTAAAAATGTATATGAACTTGTTTTCTTTGCATTTTTAGAGTTCTGAAAACACTGCATATATTTTGTTATTTTGACCAGTTGTCATTTTCTGCAAATAAATGCTCTAAATGACAATATTTCTATTTGGAATTTGGGAGAAATGTTGTCAGTACTTTATAGAATAAAACAAAAATGTTAATTTGACTCAAACACATACCTATAAATATTAAATCCAGAGAAACTGATAATTTTGCAGTGGTCTCTTAATTTTTCTGGGAGGGACGGAGGGACGGACGGACTGACTGTATTTATGTATACACACACACACACACACACACACACACACACACACACACACGTTTTTTCAAAACTAATTCATCAAAATTTTCTGTGATTAATCACGATTAATAATATAAAAAAATAATCAAATATATATACTTAAAGAACATGCAAGGAATTGGTTGCTTATCATTAATTTTTATTAAAAGAAAAAAATTGTACATAATAAAAAGTTCCTTTTTTTTGTGGATAGTTAATTAGACAATTTTTCAAAGGTATTAATCTATGATACATGTATATGTATATATGCCATAAAATCAGTGGACAAAGTTGGGCAAAATATTTTTGCCGTTTTAAGGATCAAATGAAGCAGATTCAAGTCATATCAAACATTATCGGCAAGATAAATTAAGTGTACATTGCAAATGCATTATTAGACTCTATACATACAGATTTAAAACATATTAAATGCTGAAGTTTAATTTGTTGAAGTTTAAAATCTCAAAAATATTATTCCCAGTCTCTATAGAGCACACGCTGGGTCTCTCTTTTGCGGTTTTGCTTTTGACACTGTAAAGACGATAGTAGTTAGATAAAGTTATAGTCATTAAAACTAATTTTCTAACCACTCCACAGATGTCATATTAACAAACTATAGTTTTGGCAAGTTAAGGACACCTCAAGTCTACCTCGTGCATGACACAAGTCATTTTTCCAACAACTGTTTTCTGACAGATTGTTTCACTTTTAATTGACTATATCACAATTCCAGTGGGTCAGAAGTTTACATAAACTAAGTTAACTGTGCCTTTAAGCAGCTTGGAAAATTCCAGAAAACTCCACAAGTCTGGTTCATCCTTGGGAGCAATTTCCAAATGCCTGAAGGTACCACATTCATCTGTATAAAAAAATAGCATGCAAGTATAAACACCATGGGACCACGCAGCCATCATTTGGTGCGAAAAGTGAAAATCAATCCCAGAACAACAGCAAAGGACCTTGTGAAGATGCTGGAGGAAACTGGTAGACAAGTATATATATCAACAGTAAAATTCCAATATATGAAAGGATGCTCAGCAAGGAAGAAGCAAGATACAAAAGACTACAGTTTCAAAGTGCACAAAGGGGGAAAAGATCTTACTTTTTGGAGAAATGTCATCTGGTCTGATGAAACATACACACACACACACACACACATATATATTATATATATACACAATTATTTTTTTCTTTTTTTTCCCCCCAAGTTATGAGAAGTAGGGATGGGGAAAATTGGATTCAATGAGTCATCTTGATTCTTTCTCAATGAAGTATGGCTTATATGCAGGACTTGTAACCTGCACAGAACCACCTTAACTTGCAAAAGACAATGTGTCCATTATGGCATTGCTGATGTGCCATTATCAAGGGCTAAAATATTACATAACCGTCCATAAACTTCCACAAGACACCATAAACCTCTGCTATGTGCTCTTATAAAGTGCCCCCCGACAAACTGGAGCATATTCCCAAGCTCTTCACTCCATTAAAGCAATTAGCAGAGCTCAACTGTGCTATTAAAAGCCTCTAAGGTGTGCGCTCTCTTTTGAATCTGCACTGTTCTCCCACCCATTACATTGTTCAAGAGAGTTAAAACACTATACCGGCCCCTTGGTGCAGGGCCCACCAGACACAGCCCACCCGAATGTTGGCACTGATGCAGGAATGCTGACAAATAGCATTTACCTCAGCTCTCCTGCTAACATGCTGAGAGCTGCTGTTTGTCTAGATAACATGACAGAGGACCTGGGAAGAAGAAATGGAGACTATACAAGCTAACTGGATGTGATGTAGTACTCTAGTATTACTTTGTTAAAACATATTGCATATGATGGTCAGGAAGAGGACTTCCCTGATCTTGCTAATGTTTAATAAATAAATCAAGTGCTTTTTCTAATGATAACTAGTCTTCCCTTCTAAAAAAGAACTGCGGTGGTACCATGGTACTGGGATGGTATCAAATTACAATAGCATGGAACTTTTAAATGTACTGTGATACTGAATGATTAGCATATTTAATTGATTCATTCATATTTGGCAGACTTAAAATGCATTCAGGATACAGTATATACATTTTATTGGTCCAAGCATTAACTGGGAATTTTATCCATGACCTTGGTGTTGGTAGTGCCACCCTCTACCAATTGAGCAACAGGAACTGGAGCTACTGGAAAGTGCCATATCATATTCATATACCATGGCATTTACATAATTCTTCAATGTAGAATACCATGTTATTTCAACGATAACATGAATTTCCAGAAATCATGGTATTACCATGTTATGCCACAAAATCATGGTATTACCATGGCACCATATCCAAAAAAAATACAAATAAATTATAATATTGTAATACCATGTGACTACAAGGTGCTTCAAAGAATACTATAGTATTACTGTGGTACGTACCCAACAAAATATGGTATTATTATGTCAAATGTCCACACATTGTGGTATTTCCATGCCACCATGTACAAAAAAAAACAAAAAAAAACACGATAATATAATGTAACTCCAAAGTACTTCAAAGAATATAATTGTTTTACCATGGTACATGTCCAAGAAAAACATGGTATGACAATGTGATATGTCCAAAACTTGGTATTACCAAAAACATTGCAATACCATGATTCACCAAGGTACTTCAAAAGAATACCACAACGTTACCATGGTACATGTCCAAAAACATTATATTTTCATATTACAGTACACCAGATGGTATTACCATAGAACCATGTTGACAAACCCACACAGTAATGTCATGTTACACCAAGGTACTTTAAAGAATACAATGACATAGTAAAACCATGTCCAAAAGACCATGATAATACCATGTTACACCAAGATATCAATACGTCAAAGAATACCATGCCTTTACAATGATATATGTTCAAGAATAACATGGTATTATCATAGTACCATGTCCAAAAAACATGGTAATAATATGTTATGCTGATGTACTTAAAATTATATTATTAAAGAGTATTACCATGGTACCATTTTAAAAACATAAAACCATCATGGCACTTCCAAGTGTTGCTGGGAATTTTAAAAATGTTTAAGGTTAATTTTAAAGGAGTTGCTCTAAGGTCACTCTAAAACTTTAAATGAGCAGCTTAAACAAGGCAGCTGAAAGGCCCAAAGGACTCCATTCACATTATGGGATAAACATTATGCTTCCAGAGCTGGTAAGTCACAACAGCATCCTTTATAATGTGGTCTCCTTTCCTGTATGCTCATATATTCACTGCAGTCTGTAGTGCACATGGCCTCTTAACCTCTCCTGGTTATTTTGGATAAAGACCATGTTTAGCATTCTCTTCCTTAGCCACAAGCTCACCCCAGCACTCAAGTTGAATGCAGCGTTTGATAAATGATATGACAGGATGTTGTGAAGTGTTGTTGTTAATTCACAAGTATATGAGTGTGAAGTTTTGTTTGAAGTGCAGTATTCGGCTAAATAGTAGCACAGCGCCATCAAAACGTGACGAGCTCTGGCATTCTCTCTGTCGGGCGAACTGCACAAGATTTGCATGCTGTATTTTAATGAAATACCTAAGTTTTGTTTACTAACCGGCTGCAATCTAGTTTTGCCAAGCGCCTAATATGCTGAAATAGCACAAGAGTATTTAAATTAAGTCATTGTCATTCTTAACATAGCAACATTCCTCCTATGTTAATGGTGTTGATCAATGCAGCGTGTTCACAAATTATTGTGCTAATATTAAAAATTGCACCATGAAAATTGAGTTTAGCACAATAATTTTGGGTGTTCTTGTGCCATTACTTGATTTCCACAATTTTTGAACTAAAATAAAGTGCAGAAAGTGCAGACATCGTGCGCAAGTAATGCACGTAATCACCAAGTACAATTCATACTTTGTGATGTAGAGGGAGGTAGAGTAGCAGAGGAATGTTGCTTGGAAACAGCTGGAAAAGAGCATGAGAATAATGAAGGATCAGGGTCCAGTGCACTGCGTAGGATGAGGAGGCAACAAGTGCTCCTTCAGAGGCTATCCAAAAATAAGCTGAGCTCTTTGACATGCTGTAGACTCGGGGTGGGCCAAAGTCCATCTAGTCTCTCAAGTATGTGCACTTTCCTAATTGTATCATGGGATATATTATAAATTCATGGCATTTACGAGGTGACATCAAAAATAGTTTTTTTGGACTGCCATGCCTTGCTTATACTACATTAATATAATTCAGCAAAACAAATGTTAAAGTTCCTGGAAGTAACCCTTATTATCGTGTAGACGCAACCTCTATTTTAACTTTGGAAATGAAGTGTCAATAAATTCAGACTTCATATATTAGCCTTTATTTAGCTGAAAATGATAAAAGTCAGATCAGAGTTAGAATGGAAATTATTCGCAGTTGGCATGAAATGGCCCCCTATGATTTGAATATGGACAAGAACAACAACAACAAAATATTTTAAGTCATTTGACCTGGTCAACAAATTCCTCAAAAGGCCAGTTCTATAATATAACAATAAATGATGATTGATCGGTTAAGTATGCAAATAATTAAATAAAACTAAATACATAAAGCACTAATTCACCAATACAATTACACTGAAGTAAAAATGTGTATACCAAAAAAATATTTTATTTTATTATTTATGGCACTAAATAATTCTTTTAACAATAACTGAAGTTTTTTAACTGAAAAACTTTTCAGCAACAGATATCATGGCCCCCACAAAGTCCCCTACTGAACATTGTGTCTGTCTGAGATTACATATAGAGAAAGAAGCAATTGAAACAGCCTAAATAGAACTGTGGTGAATTCTCCAAGAAGCTTGGTACATCCTATCTGCCAACAACCAAGAAAAACTGTGTATACTCACACACACACACAGTAGATAGACAGGCACACAAATATTAGGGGTATAACAGTTCAAATTTCTCATGGTTCATTTTGTATCACAGTTTTAGGGTCACGGTTTCAAATTA
The DNA here is from genome assembly GCA_032164185.1 of Moxostoma hubbsi. Lineage (NCBI taxonomy): Eukaryota > Metazoa > Chordata > Actinopteri > Cypriniformes > Catostomidae > Moxostoma > Moxostoma hubbsi. The sequence goes on along the minus strand of JAVLUX010000049.1, from coordinate 16,583,258 downwards.
CTGCTAAATCCAAAAAATAATCTATTTGGTAAACACTTAAACAGGTTTGCCCTTAAATAACAATCATGATTTTGCACCAGTAACCATGGTTTAACCATGTTATTTGTGGTAAAATCATTGTAACCACAATACAAACATGGTTACTGTCATGTAAATATATAGTAAAATGTTGGTGACTATATACAGTTGAAGTCAGAAGTTTACATACATCTTAGCCAAACACTTTAAAACACCACAATTCCACAATATTTCATCATAGAAAACATTCCCTGTATTAGGCCAGTTAAGATTACTACTTTATTTCAAGAATGTGAAATGTCAGAATATTAGTAGTGAGAATTATTTATTTCAGCTTTTATTTCTTTCATCACATTCCCAGTGGGTCAGAAGATTATACACACTATGTTAGTATTTGGTAGCATCACCTTTAAATTGTTTAACTTGGGTCAAGCATTTTGGGTAGCCTTCTCACAATAAGTTGCTGGAATTTTGGCCCATTCCTCCATACAGAACTGGAATAACTGAGTCAGGTTTGTAGGCCTCCTTGCTCGCACACACTTTTTCAGTTCTGCCTAGACATTTTCTATCGTAATGTGGCTTTATGAAGGCCACTTCAATACCTTGACTTTGTTGTCCTTAAGCCATTTTGCCACAACTTTAGAGGTATGCTTTGGTCATTGTCCATTTGGAAGACCCATTTGCGACTGATCTTTAACTTCCTGACTGATGTCTTGAGATGTTACTTAAATATATCCACATCATTTTCCTTTCTCATGATTCCATCTATTTTGTGAAGTGCACCAGACCCTTCTGCAGCAAAGCACCCCCACAACATGATACTGCCACTCCATGCTTCATGGTTGGGATGATGTTCTTTGGCTTACAAGCCTCAACTTTTCCCTCCAAACATAATGATGGTCATTATGGCTATAACAATATGGCACTGAGTTTGAAGATATGCCTTCAAATACAACCACAGGTACATCTACAATTGAATCCAATTAGCCTATCAGGAGCTAATTGCCTAAAGGCTTGAAATAATTTTCTGGAAAATTCCAAGCTGCTTAAAGGCACAGTTAACTTGGTGTATGCAAACTTATGACCCACTGAATTTGTGATATAGTCAATTAAATGTGAAACAATCTGTCAGAAAACAATTGTTGGAAAACTTACTTATGTCATACACAAAGTAGATGTCCTAAAAGACTTATACAAAACTATAGTTTGCTAATATGAAATCTGTGGATTGGTTAAAAAAATGTTTTAATGACTTTAACCTAAGTGTATGTAAACTTCTGACTTCAACTGTAGAAACGATGGTATTAGTTATAAAACCATGGTTAATTGTATCAAAACAATTATTTCTGCTCAGAAAACCATGGTGACAGCAGTCATGGTTACTAGTATATTACTATAGTAAAACCATGGTTAATTTTTGTCATGGTCCTTAACTAAAAAAAACATTTTCTCTAATTACTAAGTCAATATTTTAACAAATTCCTGCACTAATATGCTACATGCATCATCATAAAATGCACTTCAAATTCATCTCAACATATATAACATTTTTGGAAGCTGTACATCACTATAAAATGAATCACTTTGCTATGAGAAGGGATTATGTGATAATGCTGCTCAAGTATTCTAATAAGAAACCCCAAGCGCTGTGTGTGCAGTTATGGCTCACCTGGTTTCCTGAGCAGAAATCATTTTTTTGATTTCCCTGGGTGATGTCGGTGTGAAAGATTAATCATGTATCACTATAACAGCATCATAATGGCATTAATCAAAGCACATTATTGACCCTTGTGAGAGAATACAGCCGCGCAAGGAAACAGGAAGAACTGGCGTGCGCGTTTTAAATAAACCCTCACACGCATTATTGACATATATACCAGTATATGGCACTCGTGTCGAGCGACGTCTGCAAAAAGTGTCTGTTTTGTAAACGTCTTTTGATTTTCATTTTACATTTATTCATTTGGCAGATGCTTTTATCCAAAGCGACTTACAAAATAGGAAAACATAAGCAAATCACCTTTAGGAGACAGTGGTACAAACGTGCCATATTACAAAGTTTCACTAGCATCAGAATAGTATTCAAAACATATACAAGTGCAATTTAAAAAAAATTTTGGCTCGTGACTAGTTAAGTGCTTTTGGAAAAGATGCGTTTTAAGTTGTTTTTTGAAGACAGAGTGAGTCTGCTTAATGGATGGAGCTGGGAAGGTCATTCCACCAACGCGGTATGATGAAGCTGAAAGTCCGAAAAAGTGTTTTGGTGCCTCTGTGTTGGTACAACAAGGCGACGTTCCTTAGCCGAACATGGCTTTAAGTTGGCGTGTAGCTCTGAAGAAATTATTTTAGGTATGTTGGAGCAGACCCAGTGACTGTTCTGTATGCCAGCATCAGAGGCTTGAATTTGATATGTGCATCAACCGGTAGCCAGTGGAGAGAGACAAGGAGTGATGTAACATGTGCTCTATTTGGTTCTTTAAAGACCAGATGTGCTGCTGCATTCTGGATCATTTGCAAAGGTTTAATTGCACATGCAGGGAGGCCTGCAATGAGAGCGTTATAGTAGTTCAGTCTAGTTATGACAAGTGACTGAACAAGCAGTTGTGTGGCATGTTCAGATAGGAAGGGTCTTATCTTCCTGATGTTGATCTTGATGTTGAGTGTAAATCTACATGATCTTGCGGTCTTTGAGATACGGTCCATGAAATTTAGTTTATTATCAATGGTTACCCCTAGATTTCTGACCATTGTTGAAGGTGTTACTGTAGTCGAACCCAGCTGCACGGTGATGTTGTGTTCAACAGCAGGGTTGGCTGGAAAAACCAGGAGATCGGTTTTAGCTGGACTGAGTTGCAGGTGGTGTTCCTTCATCTAGTCTGAGATGTCTGCCAGGCAGGCATAGATTCGAGCAGTCACGGTGGTGTCACTGGGCTGGAAAGACAAGTAGAGCTGTGTGCCATCGGCATAGCAGTGGTATGAGAAACCATGTGCCTGAATGATGGGTCCCAGTGATGTTGTGTATATAGAGAAGAGAAGTGGCCCAAGCACTGTTCCCTGAGGTACCTCAGTAAGTAGTTGATGTGGCTTACCTGAAAGAGGGACCTACCTGAGAGATAGGAGTTAAACCAGTCAAGTACAGTTCCTGTAATACCCAGCGAGGAGAGGGTGGAGAGCAGAATCTGATGGTTGAAGACTGCATAATCATTGCTGTTGTAATTGACTGCAAAAAGAAAATGTTCCCAGAAAGGAGAAATGCAGGGGGCTTCTCTATCAGTGGCTAGTTTTCTCCACTTGTCATTTTCAACTACACACAACGCGTGCAGAACAGTGATGTCATCAAGCAGACCCACATGAAACTCAGGCAGAGTGTAACCATCTACAGATCCATTCAGGTGCATTCAGGTGACCAACACTTGTACTCCAGATGCGTCATTAAATTTATGGTGAACCAACCACGGTGCCAATGCTTCCCGAACATGGGTGTTCGTATGGTTAATTTTTTTTTACTGAGAACCGTTACACTCCTAATATATGCACAACAGCCACAACATTAAAACCACCTGCCTAATACTGTGTATGTCCCCCTAGTGCCACCAAAACCCGCATCTCAGAATAGCATTCTGAGATGCTATTCTTCTCACCACAATTGTACAGAGCAGTTATCTGAGTTACCGTAGACTTTGTTAGTTCAAACCAGTCTGGCCATTCTCTGTTGACCTCTCTCATCAACAAGGCATTTCCCTCCACAGAACTGCACCCTTCACTGGATGCTTTTGGTTTTTGGCACCATTCTGAGTAAATTCTAAAGACAGTTGTGTGTGAAAATCCCAGGAGATCAGCCGTTACAGAAATACTCAAACCAGCCCGTCTGGCACTAACAATCATCCACGCGATTATCTAATCAGCCAATCATGTGGCAGCAGTGCAATGCATAAAATAATTGTAAAATAAAATGTAGCATTATACATTTCTGAATCTATGTACTGATTAACATTGTCCCATGTCTGCCAAACATGTTGAGTGGTCCAAACATCAAGTTAATGACTTAACCTCCAGTGTTCTGTCTGTCTTCACTGGTCACAAAAGTTTGAAATGCATCTTATTTTCATCCTAACTCCATATAAAGCCTATGAAAGAAAACATTTTCAGCTTTTAGATTAACCGATTAATACTCAATATGAAAATGCATAGTAAATATATATGAATGCATGAACTAATGTTAATGAATAGAATCATATTGTACAGTGATAACAAAATAAAACATACCAAAATATATATTAAAATGAAGCTAAATGACCCATAGATGTGTTAGAGTTGAAAGTTTTTTCTACTTTTGAGGAAATGCGGTGTCAGTGTCCACATATGTAGACATCATGTTTATCAGCACACTGACATGCAAAAAATAAAGAGAAGTGCCATATCAAAAAAAATTAGGGACTCTTCTCTTTACAACAAAAAAGGTTTAAATGAAAATCAAAGGAAATCTAAGGCATGCTGTTGTGTTACATTACATGAGTGCGGCAGCAGTTATCCCTTTAAATGACAGTCTAGAGCAGACATGGGCAACATACAGCCCGCGGGCTGGATCAGGCCCTCCACATGGTTTAATGTGGCCCGTGGCTCATTTATCGTAAAAGCATTTTTATTTATATTGGATATTTCAGTTAACTTGCATTGGGACCTAACGTGTCTCCACAAGCGTTTAACATGCTTAGGGTTGCCAGATAAGCAACACCCCCAGTTTGAGATTTATACTTGCGCAAACTGGAAATATTCTGCCTAATGTTATACTTATTTTGTGCATTCTGGCAACCATGCACGCAAGTGCGCTATATCTATCTCGCTTTCCCGTTTGAACAAATTTAGCGATCCGTAGTACAATATTCTGCTCATGAAAAAGTGTTATTCGTCTACTCTGTGTCCATTCTTGAGGCTGCTGGTGACGTTTGGTTCTACTTTGCAGCAAACCTTCTCAGTGATTAAATTAAATATAAAAGTAGATCTCGGCATCATTGATATGCGAGCAAAAGCAAGCCAGATACGAATATGTATATGTATTTTTTATTTGTGCAATTTAGAAATGTTGAAGTCCCTTCACACCTGTATGTTAATCTAACTCTTGCAGTAATCATTTATCATAGTTATGCAGCCTGTGTTATTCAATTGTGTGCTGAAAGTCAAACCATTGAGTAGACCCGCATCATGACCCTTTTAGCAGTAAACAGGTAATGTTTTAGAAAAAAAATACTTAAACTCACCCGCTTTGCCCAAACATTAAAAGTTCTATAAATTATTTTTTTTATCTTTTTATTAAAACAGACCCCTGGTGTAGAGATTGTTAAATTGAATAATAAATTAACAGGGAAGTAGAGATGGTAAAATAAATTTATAAGCTCAGCCTTTATTTCGTTTTTTAATGCCTGATAGAAAAGTATCTACCTTTGAAGAGCAATACAATTCTTTAGGCAATTGCAGAATAGTCCCATTAGTCACAGATACACTACAGAAAATTGAGTACACAACTATTTCTGGGCTTAAAAGTTACAAAAACCAAATCAATGCAGAACATTGTATCTCAAAAGGAATACAATGTGGCACCCCATGCACTACTTAAAGCCCGATGTGGCCCCTTTACCAAAATAGTTGCCCACACCTGGTCTAGAGTATTGTGAACAGTATTCAGTCGGTTTTTATCCATTTAAATTATGCATTGCATATAGCAAAGCCAAAATACATCATCATGTGACACGTGGCGTCACACAAGGATATATATATTATCGGTTACATGTAATCAAGTATAATACTGTAAAATGCTACTGTATGTGTACAGAACTGAAATGTGTTGACACTTTTAATATTATTTACCATCTAATATTCATATTAGTTTTTGACCAATAAGGGTTTCTCAATGTACGATTCATAAAATTGAAAACATTTTCACCCCAATTCAGAATGTGGCTGCAGTCGTTTGTAAATATTGAGCATCCTGAGCCCTAAAAAAACATGTTCAAATAAAACATTAAAACTGTTGAGTACACTGACATTAATATATGTGTGATAGATTGCTTGAGGAGACTTACTTTAAGTGAACTCAACCTTGGTTTACGTTTCATGAAAAAGATGCATAAAGATTATTAGAGTCCTTTCTCACTTGATTTGATTGCTTGGTTCGTTTCCTCCCCCTCCTGCTGCCCCTGCTGCTCTGTAATTAGGTAACAACTCGAGAAGATGTCACTGTGTTAAATGAAGTATTAAAGTTTGTCTCTTTGGATTTGCCACGAAAACATGCCATGCAAAGAACCAAAATTTGGAATGCCCAATTCCCAATGTGCTTTTAAGTCCTCGTGGTCGCGTAGTGAGTCGCCTCAATCCGGGTGGCAGAGGATGAATCCCAGCTGCCTCCACATCTGAGAACGTCAACCTGCGCATCTTTTCACGTGGCTTGTTCAGCTCGTTGCCACGCCATCCACAGTGGTATCCACAGTGGTATCCGTCACCACGCACCCCCACCAAGAACGAATCACATTATAGCAACCATGAGGAGGTTATCCCATGTGGGTCCCCCACAAAGAACAACACTTGTGTTTTTCTGCCACAGATGCATTGAATGTGCAATGATGTGATGCAAGAGATATGAAGAATGAGAGCTGCTCTCTGAAGGGGATTTATTTGGACACAAGCAGGTAGGAGAAATGACTTATTCAACAATAATTGCGATCACGTGCCTGCAAAGATGCACATTATACGTCATCACAAGTGGTTTATTTCTGAGATTTGATATGATTGCTTTCATATCAGCAGCGAACTGTACTGGAGTTCACATGAACCGTTCCCCAGGCCACCTTTTCAATCGGACCCGGGTGCGGTTCGCAGGTGCACACCCAAGTTTGGAAAACAGCGTTCATATTATCCAAACGAACTGAACTTTCACATCATACAACCCCAGGTGCGCACCAAAAATGCTAATGTGAATGCACCTTTAGAGACACATTAAAGACCGTAAACATGCCCTGTTTAAATACAAAAGATAGTTTAGCATTTTTTTCCTCTCCCGCTCTGAAAGGGACATGGAATTATTTGCTAATACACTTGTCTTACTAGTCCAGTTTTGTTCTAACTGACTGACACTTTACTTAGTAAGTGATGATGAATGTTGTCGTGCAAAGTGAGCTTCTTGTAAAACGGTCTCTCCCCAGAGAAACTCCCCTCTGAAGTCATGGGGTTCAGCGGCACCAGACATCATCCAGTCCAGTGTGAGACCCTCAGACAGAAACCGTGCCTAATCTGAAGCTGCCATTCATCCTACACTGCAGACTTTTACAGTAAACTATGAGCCCCTGAGCTATCACCCATCTGAATCCATGACTGATAGAACAAAGCTAAATTTCTCTCTTCCCCTCTTTCTCTGCTACCTTTACTCTGTTTTCTCTTTGAAATTGTGGAATGCCCTGAATATTCATAACAGTGTTTTTTTTCCTATTAAGCATGCAAAATGGATATCAAGGCGACTTGGCTGCTTGACAACATCAGCTTCTTTGACAAAGAGACTACAGAAGAAAATGAATGGAAATAAAGAAAAGGACAGTGAGAACGATGCCCTGGACAGTTCAAAGGGTGCATTCCTAGCATTTGACAGAGGGTAAATGAAACATTTCATACTAAAATCTACTTCCTCTGTTTTAACAAAGTCAACCATGATAAATACCGACTCTCTAGATATGTTGCTGACCATCTCAGTGATTGGCCCCAACATACTAAGAGGTAAAAAGGCTAGTTGTAAAAACAAACAAAGTCAAAATAGCAACAATGAAAAAGCATTATTTGTGACACAAATGTAACTGCGATTAACCTGCTACTGGCATACAACTTGCATTTTTTTCCATAGAAAAAACATTTTCATTGTCATTCCAGTCAAAACAATCCTAAACTCACTATCTTTACCCTGAAGATTAAAAACCCATAAAATCAAAGGGATATGATAGGTTAGTAACGATGTTCAAGCCCCTTACCCCAAGCTTAACCCTTAATCTTAGCATAAAACCTGATTGGTTGATAAGAATGTTGTTCCATGAACAATGAAGGAAATTGTCCTACATGGTGCAGCAAATGGATGGGTTGCATATTCTAGACTCCAGTCAACGAGTTTGTTCTTACTAATAAACAGCAAGTTAATTTGTACTTAAGCTGCCACTTGTTTACTATAACTGCATAATTTGGGAATTGAGCATACTCAAATTCCGGTTTGTTTGTTTGTTTGTATGTTTTTTGTTCAGTTGTATCAGTTTAGCAGAGGTCAGCAAGAAACAGCCACACAGTATGCAATACGAGTCAACATACAGTATTAAAACAAGGGGCTCTTTATTTAGGAGTCTCTATTTGAGTATTGGTAGCATCTGTATCATGTTAGCATTTTAATGCTGAATGGTTTAAGTGTTGTTGATCATTGAAGCATTTTTAGAAGCAGATGTGTTGTCTACTAAAAAACAATGCTCTTGTACTTCCTGTATCTAAATCTATGCATGCAGGTGTGTACACTCTCTCACACACAAAACTATGGCAAATTCTACACAGCTAGTCATGACAGTACTGACATTGCTAGAAGGCTTATTCTCAGTCTGTCAGGGTCTAAACGGAAGCACATTATTTCCACCCTCAGGCCGAACAGTTCTCATTGCGAAACTGTGCTGTTCCGTATCGATCTGGCCCCGCTGACAAGGTTACAGTTTCTGTATCCACAGTGGTGCTGCGAAATCAGGATCTGAATGGACTGAATGTGCAAGGTTAAGTTAAGTTTGGTTAAGTTAAGTGCAAGACTTAACTTAGTACTTAGTTGAAGCATCTTTGGCAGCGATTGCAGTCTCAAGTCTACAGTACTGTGCAAAGGTTTTAGGCACTTGTTCCATAGTGAGAATGTCTTCAGAATGTCATACAAATTCCAGAAAACATAAAAAAGCTAAATCAACATTCGATGTGACCACCTTTGCCTTTAAAACAGCACCAAATCTCCTAGGTACACCTGGACACAGTTTTTCTTGGTTGTTGGCAAATAGGATGTTTCAATCTTTTTCTATCTATTTAGGCTGTCTCAATTGCTTCTGTCTCTATATGTAATCTCAGACAGACACGATGTTCAGTGGCAGGCTTTTTTGGGGCCATGACATCTGCTGAAGGGCTCCCTGTTCTTCTGTTCTAATCTTTTCTATTTGTAAAAGTAATGTTTGGGAGTCTAACATTTATATTTCCTGTTGACACACTAAAGCTGAATATATAAATAACCACCTTAAGACAAATACTTTTGTGAAACTTCTTATGTGCCTAAGACTTTTTGCACAGTAATGTATTTGGGTATGATGCGACAAGCTTTGCAACCCTGTTTTGGGGGATTTTCTGGCATTCTTCTCTACAGATCCACTCAAGTTCTGTCAGGATGGATGGGGACTGTCAGTGGACAGCCATTTTCAGGTCTCTCCAGAGATGTTCGATTGGGTTTAAGTCCAGGCTCAAGCTGAGCCACTCAAAGACATTCACAGAGTTGTCCTTAAGCCACTCTTGTGTTGTGTTAGTCCTGTTGGAAGATGAACTTTCGGCCCAATCTGAGGTCCTGAGCGCTCTGGACCAGGTTTTCATTAAGAATATCTCTGTGTTTTGCTGTGTTCAGCTGTCCTTCCACCCTGACCAGTCCCCCAGTCCCTGCCACTGAAGAACACCACCACAGTATGATGCTACCATCACCACGCTTTACCGTTGGGATGGTATTGCGCAGGTGATGATCGGTGCCTGGTTTCCTCCAAACATGAGCCTTTGAATTGAGGCCAAACCTCAATCTTCATTTCATCATACCAGAGAATCTTGTTTCTCACAGTCTGATAGTCCTTTAGGTACTTTTTTGCAAATTACAAGTGGGCTTTCATGTGTCTTGCACTAAGGAGATGCTTCCGTCTAGCCACTCTGCCATAAAGCCCAGATCGATGGAGTGTTGCAGTGATGGTTATCCATCTGCAAGCTTCTCCCATTTCCACACAGGATCTCTGGAGTTCAACCGGAGTGACCGTTGGGTTCTTGTTCACCTCTCTTACAAGGCACTTTTCCCCGATTGCTGAAGGCTGGGAGGCCAGCTCTGGGAAGAGACCTTGTTGTTACAAACTTCTTCCAATTAAGAATTATGGAGGCCATTTTGCTCTTGGGAACCTTCAATGACCTTCTTGACACAATCCTTTGTTATGATATGCATTTTCAGCTATGAGACCTTATATAGACAGGTGGGTGCCTTTCCAAATCATGTCCAATCAATTAATTTGCCTCCAATCAAAGTGTAGAAACATCTCAATGATGATCCAGAGAAATGGGATGCACCTGAGCTAAAATTTAAGTGTCATACCAAAGGGTCTGAATACTTATGTCAATGTGATATTTCAGTTTTTTTTATTATTTTTAATACATTTGAAAAGTTATCAAAAATCTTTTTTTGCTTTGTCATTATGGGGAATGGAGTGTAGATTGATGTGAAAATAAATTATAATTTAAAGCATTTTAGCAGGCTGCAACATAACAAATTGTGAAAAAAATAAAGGTGGCTATATAATGAAATATGCATTGTCTACATGGCAATCGTGTTCTGTCTAAACTACTTGCATGATCTTTTTCTGCTATTCTCTTCCGTTCACTCTTGCCATTGATAGTGCTGCATTTGTTTTTATTTACATTCTCAACAATAGGAGACAAGAGGCTGAAGGGTGAATTGATGAAAAAACTCATCCGTAGCCTATATTACTTTAGATATGTTTTAAGTAGGGATTTCCCAATACCGATACTGGTATCGAAATCGGGTCCGATACCACACATTTACTCGTACTCCTAAAAAACGCATTGAGAAATATACCACAATTGTAAAGTTATGTAATATTCACTGTATTACTATTACTACTAATACAACAACTAATAAATCAATTGTAATTGTATTATATTTAAGCAATATCTCACATCTGTGATGCTCAGTTATGCAGCACTTTATTCAACAAAATATAACTGCAATGCTGTATTTTGGTTTGTGCTGTAAGGTTCTGTATATAAGCATTTAATTTGAAAAAAACAAAATACATTATGTTGAAAATGAATTGCTATATTTTCATTTTAAAGTTATTATTTATTTAAACTCAATTTTTATAATAAAATTGAAATAATCTGTTGATATGGAGTTCAGAAAAAAAACTGGTAACAGAGTAACAAAATGAAAGTATCAGTACTTGTACTCATTCTAAAAAATAAATTGGTTCTAATGGCTGAATAAATCTCTCTCCCTTCTTGCACTAAAAATATGCTTGACGTATTACATACCATATTTTACACCTGCCTATTATCTTGTAGGTATCAAAATGTATTTATTTTGGAAATATGCAAATAGGTCAGTAAATAAATATTTGGTTATAGTGGATATATAAAATAAAGCATTTAAATTACACATACATAATCTAAATATGACCACATTCTTTCTAAAAATGTAATTTTTCACATTAATGTGCTTGTCAATGAAGTATGCATTGGTATCGGCTGTGATACTGACGTTTTTATCCGGAACGGCTAACAGCCAAACAAGCCAGATCCAAATCCAATACTGTGTGTGTTAGTGGTTACAGTCAAGCTGCAAACATGGCATAAAAGAACCATGTGTAATATAACTTGTACATTTTATTTAGTTAAGTCTCTTGAAGACATATGATAACTTTGTGAATCTCAAAAGGCTGCATTTAACAAATACATTTATAGTCTGCATGAGCAGCACACTTCACACACACACAAAGTACACGCTGGTGATGCACTGATGTTTTCAGCTCTCAGAGCAGCTTGCAATATGTGCACGCTCCACACAAACTACATCTCAGATGCTCCACAGATCGGTTGGTTTATAACATGCATTGAGATCGCAATCGAAGGAGCAATTCACCAGATTTTGAATGAAAAGCATATTAAACTATTGTGAACTAGCCCACACACAGACATATGGGTACCATCTTCCTGGAATGTTCTGCCCCAGGGTTTTAGTTAAGAAATTAGGACTGAAATACATTACTATAGTATAATAAAATGATCATTTGTATTATTATTATTATTATTAATGTCATTTTTTTATATTAAATTACAATAATATTTAATTTGACTGGGTTAAAGAAAAAACTAATTGTGATTGTAAAGTGATATCTGATATCCTATTACAACTGGGGTGAACAAAAATTAGGTCTGAATCCATTTAAGACAGACAGAAGTTGAACAAATGTGTAGAGTATTGGCTTCTTTTCTACTGAAGACTTTCACTGGAGTACTCTCAATCAGTTCCACACAGTGAAGCATAGATATTCTAAACAAACAAATAAAAACAACAACTGTGGAATCGGATCGGTAACGGCCGTTACTAAGATTTTACGTACTGGAATCGAATCGGGAGAGAAAAAAAAAAATGGTATTGTGCATCCCGTGCTGGGGACCAGCATCCAAAACACAACAAATGCTGGTGAACAACAATGCTAAATTTTTTCAACAGTGAAGCCACTGCATCCCCTATGTATCCCACTAGCTTTTCCCAGAATTTTCCAGTCCCGCCTCAGCTAACAAAGAATATAAAGTTGCAGGAAGCAGGAACCTGCTCCCTAATCTGCTCTAAATCTATATCGGCCACATTTATCTGTATTTTGTTACCAGTGCTGAGACTGCTGAATGGTGCTGGGTCACAAGGGTAAGACTTCTATTCCTGCTTGGGCTCATGGGGGTACACAAAGCATGACAGGCTCACCAGTGTGATATTTTTGGAGGAGCAGGGGATCCCCCCCTTTCCTCTTCTCTAAAACCCAAATAAAGTATGTGATGGATGAGCGAACAGGGGTGACACCTCCCCCATCGATCAGACTGGGCTCCACACACACACACACACACACACACACACACACACACACACACACACACACACACACACACACACCCACCCACCCACCCTTCTCCCTCTCCTCATGGTCCAACATATCCCGAAACAAAATTAGGTACAATTGCCATAACCCAGACAGGAAGGGGAGTGAGTGAAAATGGGCAGGAAGAAAGAGGAATAAAGAAGAAAAAGAACGAGGAGGAGACACAGGGTAAGAAAAAAACATGGCAGCAAATGGTCCTGGTTAACAGCAGCAGAACAGAGGGGTCCACTGAGTCCCTGGGCTGTTGGGGGACCTAACTTCCCTTTATGTATGGGGGTGTGTGTCTATGTATGTGCACACACACCAAGTACAAGGAGGCAAATTCCAAGAGGATGGCGTCATCAAGAGCAAGGCAACTGGTGCAGGAACAACATAAAATGTACCTCTCACCAAGGAACCAAGACGCTCCGAAACACAATTCACGCACACAGATTTAAAAGAAGGAAAAATTTAATCATCTCAGGCCTGCACATTGAAAGGAGTTTTCCCTGAACTGCCTAATACAAAAAGGTTTACGCTCGCTGCATTGTTCATTTTTACCCAAGTGTCCATGAACAAACCTCTAACCACCAGCATATGTGTGGACGAAACAACATTATCTCATCTCCAACAATAGGCTAACAACAAAACATGACAGCAAACATGACCCCCACCCCCCAAGCAGATCCTACAGCCGGGGAGTCTTTCCGCACAAGTCCTCTCAGAGTAGGCGAAGGCGGAGGGGACCGCTGGAAAACTCTTTCCAATAACAGTTTCCACACCTCGCTGTCATCCAAAATGTGGGGCTACTATAAACCACAGAGAACAGAGGAGGCATTGAATGATGAAAATAGATGGACTCAAGGTGAACTTCATAATAGTACAACATGAATACAATAACATTACAGCTGTGCCAAGCTTGCATAGCCAAGCTCTAAGGTTGTCATCTCAGTGACAGTGGTAGCATCTTTGTAAAGAATTCTTACCCGTAGCTTGCCAGAGGGCAGGTGCTTAAGGGAAAAAGATAAGGCCAAGGTTTAATTTTTATCTTCACTGATTTCTTTTTGAGCCATAAGGTCCTACAAGAAGATCCCCCCTTCTTGTCTTCACTGATCAGGCTCCTCATTAAAAGATGTATTTATACAGCAAGAAGACGGTGATGTATAGAATGTAAACTTCGTGTTGCAAAACATTTGCAAGATTTGCATTTGCTGCAACCAAGGTTATGGTTAAGGGTAATGTGGTTAGGGTTAGGGTTACGTTTCCGGTAAGATTAGGGTTAGGGTTGGGGCAAGATTAGGCTCCTGCATGATTTAATAAGACAAAGTGTATAAATGTTGCATATTCATTTCTTTCTACCATCTAGTCATGACCCAGGAAGTCAGAACATTTTATCGCTGTATAAACATCATGCTATTTGTCTTGTTCATAAACTCCCTTAAAATCTCAATGTATATTCTACATCTTCTATTTCTCAGCCTGAAAAATACAGTACAGTTCTTAATCATGATTTGAAAAAGAAGTCAAATTTAAGATACAACTTTTGTCAGATTTTATTGCTGTTATGTTACAAATGTTAAGACATAAACTTGACACATAAGCCTAGTTATGTAGATTTCACTCTTTCCCATTCAAGTTTGGAGCCGCGTTTGCATGAATAGAAAATAGCTGCCCAGTTGCTTTCCAAGATGGCCGCCAGGTAAACTGACTGTCTTCAAAAGGGAATTTGGTGAACTGTAAGTGACTTTGGATAAAAATGTATGAATGTTCATACTGTAAACAATAACCACACAAACCATGATTATCTGAGAAATATAGGTGGCAACAGAAAAGCCTGTTTGCAAAGAATCAAAAGGGGATTTGTTGCAACAGCATTAAAAGATGGCTAACAACTGTAAACATTTTCCATTTGAAGTGAAACATTCCTCCAGAAGGCCCTCTCTACTTCTGCAGGCTTCCTCTCGTTTCCATGTGGTATTTGTCCCCAGCTGAGCTCCAGATACTGCAAGAGCTGCAAACTTTCCCAAGAATACCATCCAACCGCATGGCTCTTCCTCATGTTTTCTCTCTCTCTTTCTTTCTGTTTCCCTGTTCATTTCTCTATCTCTCATTTACACTCTCCTCCAACAGCACCCAGCCCAGCTCCATGTCTCCTGGAACACTCCTGTGAGCAGCAACACTTAGCATTTGTTTTGAAATGTCAAGTGACTGTTTGCATTTCCCGTAGGAACTGCCCTATCCATATTTGTTCCTTGTGCTCGTCCAAACCTGGAAACATAGGGCATTCTTTAACAGTCAGCATTTAATTTATCTTTTTTCTGATGGCAAAATATGATCTGTGCTCAACAAAACCACTTTAACACTGTCTGGCCCCATAAATGGGGCTAACCATATTGGATCTATCTAATTTCTCAACATGACCAGTGAAATTGATCCCAGTTTTATGGGTAATGTCATTATTAGATGAAAAAATGTTGTTGAAGTGGTGGTCTGAAAACCACCACAAAGTCCTCCATCCACTAGAGGGCGACTTATGCAATCATCAAGACCAGGAAGAACACACCTCAAATAGTGCTAAAGATCAATTTGCATGAAGCTGGAGTCAAGACAAGATAATCGAGTAAAATGATTGATATATCCACTATTCAATTTTACTTTGCTTCTCAATCTTTCATCTCATCTCATCCTAGCTAGCCTGATTTGGCTCCACAATCACCCCTAAAAATATTTGAAGGAGTAAAATATGTATTGGTTTGTTTGTTGTATAAAAACAAAGGTACATTATATATTTTGGTCATAAATATGACAAGTTTTTGCTGTGAAGTGAGGTAAAGGCATACACTGAAGCACAATGCATACAGGAAGTTCCTGTATCTGTATTGATGCACACAGTGAACTGTGGAATGTGTGGGCGTGCATGTCGACACTCGTGTAGTATAGACCTACTTGCTTAAAGTGTATTTATAGCCTCTCCTAATCAAGACAGTTTGATAATGTGGGTGTTGTGGTGGAATGTTTATGTTTTCACATCTCATGTATTACACGTTACATCAATTTCACTTTCTGATGGCTTTGCCATAGTGTCATTGCTCTATGCGGATCACATCTGGGAATACTCTGCCAACCTAGCTTTCAAAAAAGGCAATTTTTTGTCATCAATTTTGCTCTCCTGGGAAGATATGCTTCAAAAAGGAGCCCTCGTCTATGTTGTGAATGTATGAGAGGAGAACTGACATATAAATCAAGAACTCACAGTTTCTCATAACAGTGTGAATTCCCCTCATATCTCTGCGAGGCCTTGTGGTGTGAGAGAGAAAAAGCACAGGTTGAGACATTTCTATAATGCGTTACCTTCAGAAAGTGAAAGGGAAAAGTGAGTGACTGAAAAGACAAGTAGTTTTCTCGTCGCTATTTGCTAAAAGAGCATGTTTCAAGATTCAGGGGGTTAGTCAAGGCGTCGGGGGTCGTACATAACCTTTGTGAGCTCAAGGAATAATAGAGGGATGTTTTCAAAGCTCACTGAAGGCATCTCCCTATTGTAGGCATGGAATCCACCTGTTCACTCAATGAAGCCACAAGGTATCCAGTGAAACCTCGTCATTGAACAGAAATGTATGAATGTTCTTTGTTCACTGTATGTTGCCAGGATGATGTGGCATCACATTTGTCAAAGACTGCAGCCTATAAGGAAATGACTTCAAACTGTGAACTGGGTTACAGCTTTAAAATCTATTTTGATGTGAAAATCTTAAAATGCCAGCCAACTATGAAGCAAATATCACTACTGAATACTAAATTTTGTGTCCATTGAGTTCTCTTTGAAAGACATAATAGAGCTTTTGAGTGTTATTTTATAATCTACACACTAACATCTCATGGTGATTTGATGTTAGATATTTCGGGGGCACATTTATGACACAGGACATTTAGTTACACAACAGCTGCCTCTGAGAACATATTGTCTACTGTGGCTGCCTTGATACCAAGGGACAGAAGGACCCTCAGAAAGTGTCAGTCTTTCTCTCTCTGTAGTTGCCTGTACAATGCTACTCTTCACCCAAAAAGAGAATTCCCTGATATGAGTGCCCAAAGATCACCAGCTAGATCTAGACTGTACCACCCCAACATGGATCTAAGACAGTACCACACCTACATGAATCTAGACTGCCAAACTGAAATCGGTCTCTGTTTACCAAAATGTAAACTCTGCACCCAGTGGCCAAAGCTAGAAGTGTTGTTGAACACATGGGCACTTGTGAGCTCAAGATTCCATGTGAAATGTCCACAAAGTTCTGCTAAATGCTAATTGTTTGTAGGTGTAAATGATATCAAAAGGAATGCATATTTTATTAACCTTACCTCCAACCCAAACCCCAACTCTAAACTAAACCCTCAGTAAATTAAAAATGTATTCTATGAGGAAAAATACAACCTCCGAATCACAATCATCACTGGTAATGTGAACGTGAAAACATCCGGGTTTCCATGGAACCAGATCCCACATCTATGGGCCTTCTCATGCATCATGCTATCAGTAGCGCCACAGGAAAAGGTTTACACATTTGAATTGATGCAAAAATGTCTGATGAGAGATGCCGCTTGTCAGTAACTCGGCAGAAGGGGTACGATGCCAGGGTACCGGAACATTCGGTGGCAACATATCCATTTCCTGTGTGATTGTATTGAGACTGCACCATCCCTACATGGATCACATGAAGCAGCCTCCCTTAAAGAAAGTAGTCAATATACTATCGTACAGAAAGCCCACATCACCCCTTTGTCGTGTGCCCAGCCAGTCAGTGGGCGACTGCTGGTAACAGCACCATAGAAAGCTAACAGATGGACAAACTTGCTGTAGCTCAGTCAGTTCCAGACTTACAGCAGCTGTGTGGCCGGTTTAAGATGTGGTTAGTTTAGAGTGCAGGTGACATGACAATATAACAAAAGTACAGACACACATGAGTGGTAAACTGACACACACAGTTAGGCATAAGCAGGCAGCCTCACTTTAAATATGTTTTCAATTCAGAATTCCCCTAAAATTTTAGCCCCCAGGCAAATAAACACAAAGAAGGAAGTTAAAACCAAATTCAAAAGGACACAAAATAATAATTTGCATTTGCTTGCACGCCTGTTGAGCACTGAACTATTGAAGAAAAAAAAAAGAAAAAAACAAAAAACAGCAATGCTGGTCTCCAACATAAATATGACAAAAGTGATCTGGGATAAATTGTGTTATACAATTTGGGACCCAAGTTGTCATCGATAATAAACTTTTAAATATAATGACAATTTTAAATTGTGCAGCTGTTCATTTTGGAATAGAGTCATTGTATTATAGTACAATTGCAAGTAAAATCTTGAAAGATGCAAAGAATTCCCTTACAAACACTTAAGAGAGTTCGGGCAAACTTGCAGTAAACTTGCCATTCATTATTTTCACATGCAAATGAGCTTGCAATTTGCCGCAAATTATTGCCATTAGTTTGCAGCTCTTCACCTGTAATGGTGAACCTGTAGCAAACCTTTGGTAACAATGGGCAATATGCTGCTAGTCAATTTCAAACTCTCAATTTTTGTAAGGGTAAGCATGGAAATGTCCTTAAAGGAATATTCGGGTTCAATACAAGTTAAGCTCAATTGACAGCATTTGTGGAATAATGTTGAGTACCACAAACATTTATTTTGACTTGTCTTTCCTTTTCTTTAAAAAAAAAAAAAAAAGAAGCAAAAAATCTGGGTTACAGTCTGGCACTTACAATGGAAGTGAATGGGCCAATCCATAAACGCTACAGTACTCGCTGCTTTTAAATGTATAGCCACAAGACATAAACAATATGCATGTCAACATAATTTTTGTATGATTAAAATCACTTAATAAACGTTTCTGCATAGAATTACAACTTTGTTGCCATGATGATATAACACTAAAACCCTGTAATCCAAGTCTGCAATAAAAAATAACATTTAAACAACTTTACAACTCAAATAATACACAAGTCTATTCCTTTTTATGGCAAACTGTCTTGTTGTAGATGCTTTTATAATTAGATAAATTCTACCCTTAAACGCAAGTCTGAAACATGCAAGTCAATAAAAGTGTCAGATGTATCCAATTTATTCTTCCCGTCTTTGGATCTGTCTACCTAAACTTAAAAGGAACCTGCCTGTATCTCAGTGGTCCATCTATGTATGAATTTATAATAAATTGAAATTCATTCAAATGCTTCCAACCTGTTGGCTGGAACTGCATTATCTGGTTGGGCAATCAACAAGACTTCTTTATTTGCCTTTTTGATAATTTCAGGAATGTATGGAATCATTATCGTTAAACCAACATTGTTTCCTTTGCTACACGGTAGGCTAATTGAACGTGGCTCATGCATATATGACTTCTTGTGCCAAAAGTTTTAATCGCAATCACAAAACAATGTACTTTTCATCTCCGTACATGCCATGGAACAGTTTGTATGCACAAAACATTCAATTTGACTTTTACAGTGGCTGATGATTAGTAATGGCCACAAAATATATTTCGACAATACACGGTACTCTATAAAAACAGAAAAGTTGAAGAGTGTAGTTTCTGCACAACCAAGTTTTTCAAAAGGTTTCCTACACATTGCTTAACTCTGCATATTAAGCTGGGATATGAAATATTTTAACATTACAAAAATTACACACACATATGAATAAGCCAGAACATTTTGAATGACAGGTATGGAGTTAAAACATAATCGTGCCACACCATACTTTGAACCGATGACGAGAACCTCTAAACCACATGAAGGCACGGCTGGGTCCAATAATTCTGAGAAATGCTCCTTTACTCATTCTCCATGCAATCAAAAAAATGACTATACAATGCTACATTAAAAGGGATTCTTTTCTTGTTTGGAGCAGTCACTAGTGCATACTATTGGCTGGGCTCTCACAGCAGAGATGCCTGACTGCAGTTCTCATTAGACTGTAAATATGATGTGGTTTGGAGGAGAGAGCCAGTACATATGGAGCTGTATGTGTGCCGCTGTCTGATGTGTGTTCAAAAACCACTGATACACACAGAGCTTCATTATATAGAGGAGAGAGACGAAAAGAACACACAGACATGGAATGGAGCCACTTTAGAAGGTTCAGGTTTAGTTTCAGAATAATTTAGCAACGGAGAATCCTGGTCCCACAAGGACCGCCACGATGCATCCAGTACACGCTTGAAAATGTACAGACACTCTTAGGGGCAAATTCACAAAATAGCTGCATCACCTATGTTTTATTCACTTACCACCCATATTCCAACATAACTAGGTGCTAAATGCAATGAAATAGTGCAACACTGAGAATTTAAATGAACTCTTTGAGCTTGTTTACAGTACATGGACACTAGAAAGATGTTTATTGTGAAAGCTGCTTAAATGGATATTCACCCAAAAATGAAAATTCCCTCATCATTTACTCACCCACATCCCAGATGTGTATGACTTTCTTTCTTCTGCTGAACACATTTGAAGAAAAATAGAGAAATATTGTTGCTCAGTAGGTCCTTAAAATGAAAGTAGATGTGATCCGACCTTTGAAGCTCCAAAAAGAACAGGCAGTCAGAATAAACGTCATCCATTCGACTCCACTGATTAAATGAATGTCTTCTAAAGCAAAACAATCTCATTGCTGCAAAATAGATCAATATTTATGTACTTTTTAACTATAAATTATCGTTTCTGGTCAGCAGCAGCAGTACACGCGTGTGACGTAATCATGTTGGCATGTTCACGCGAGAACAGACGCACATCCGACACTCCCAGAAGAGCAGCGCTATTTACAACAGAGTAGAAGGAACACAAAAGCTTCATTGGTTTTGGTTTAGATTTGTATTTGTATCTGTTTGTTTGGGCCATTTGTGTGCTCATCCTTGATGTCACAACTGAAAGGGAGTGTGAGATTACATCTATAACATGCCAACGCGAAACGTCACACGAGACCGTGTGAACTCCGCCCTCTTGTGAATGCTCATTCATCTGCTGACCGTCAGCTATGATTTAGTTAAAAAGTACTTAAATAATGATCTTTTTCCACAAAAAAACCCCCAATCATTTCACTTTAGAAGACATGCATTTAACCAGTGGAGTCGTATGGATGACGTTTATGCTGACAGTCTGTTCTTTTTGGAGATTCAAAGGTCTCATCACCAACCATTTGCATTTTAAATACAAACTGAGCAGAGATATTCTTCTGATTTTCTTCAAATGTGTTCTGCTGAAGAGCGAAAGTCATATACATCTGGGATAGCATGAGGGTGAGTAAATGATGAGAAGATTAAAATTTTGGGTTGAACTTTCCCTTTAAGGCTGCAAAGCAGCATTCCCATTTACATGCACTATGTTTGCGGCTTTCTCTATACTCCTGTATACATGTAGCTCGGTCAGTAAGCAGCTTTGTCCACAATAGATATATTTTCCTGTGACTCGTGTAAACAACAAACATGGGATCTGAGAAATACTTTGCTATTTTATTCTCTGTTGCTTTGCCTTATTTCCAGACACTCCAGAGTTGATGCTTTGCTTCCTTAACATTCCAATCGCAACTAGCAGAATTTTCTCTGCAATTGGAACGGGGAATTCTCTTAATGAACGAGTGCATATACGCGGACGTGAACAATAGTCAATATTTTAAATTGGTGTGCATAAATGGGTATATTTTTTAGTATGTGCTTTTCTCTTTTCCCACGTACTCCCAGAAATGTTGAATTATTTCTGCTGTGTTGCCTTGTTGATATGATGTATGGCTCCATACTGTGACATTAGGTATCCGGTCTGTTGTCTATGTGTTTAGATGGCCGCATAAAAGTTCTCTGGAGAAACCTGGGTGTGTTAAACCACTTTCTCTTAATGGCGTAAGGAAAGTGGTGTTCTTGATACATGAAGTTTTAGAACAATACAAAAGGTTCAACACAAGTTAAGCACAATCAACAGCATTTGTGGCAGAATACTGATTACTACAAAAACTATTTGGACTCGTCCCTCCTTTTCTCTAAAAAAAGCAAAAATCTGGATTACAGTGAGGCACTTACAATGTAAGTGAATGGGGCCAATCTGCAAACTTTAAAATATTCACTATTTCAAAAGTTTAGCCACAAGACGTAAACAATATGCGAGTGTAGAGCGGAGGAGGGCAGGGCCGAGCTGGAACAACGCACGCCCGGTCCCCAATCCGCCTAATGGGGCGCACGAGAGATAAAGGTGGCCGGTAATGACGGTGAGAGAGAGAGAGAGAGAGAGAGAGAGAGAGAGAGAGAGAGAGAGAGACAGAGAGAGAGAGAATTACAGGCAGCTGCTCTGTGTTTATGTTTGTGTGTTTTTCGTTTATTTCTTCATTAAAGTATTATTTAGATTGTCAAGCCGGTTCTCGCCTCCTCCTTTCCATTGAACTGCTTTACATTGGAGACGGGCAGTGTAATATTATTTTGTATTTTTATTTTTATTTTGACTATATTCTTTTTTTATATTTATATTATATACTATTTATATAGTGTTTTATATGCTATTTTAATAATTGCGCTATTTGTCTGCCACATTTTAGCATTACACTTGTTGAAAATTGAAAGCAGGCCACAAATTAAATGATATAATTAATTATATTAGAAAAGGACATTTATGTACATTTTCTAATGATCATGGCAACAATAACTATAATAATAATAAGAGCATTATAACTTCGCATATATCCAGATGCGCCTTTTAAATAGCTGATTGAGGTGTCAAAATGCATTGAGCACAACATTTTGGGTCGTGTTTATATTCGAACTAATTTGCAAAATGTATTTAGTCAATCGGATGCTAAAACTACACAAACAACAGATGCAAATAAACAATGCTATCTGTGGGCATGATTTATTCTTAGTGAATTCCCCCTTAGTCACTTGCACACTTACAAACATACTGTAATATCTTCACCATATGAGGAAAAACCCCATTCTTGAACCAGTGTCTTATAATGTCACTTGTAACTAGAAAGCCGTTCATTTCCTGTCCCAAAGCGTCACTCACGAGATGAGTGTGGAGACGATACACAAACGATTATCTGAATTACGCATCTAGCTAACTGATTTTACAAAAGCACAATGGCTGAAAGTAAACCAGCCACTTCACGTTTCCACCTTTGGGCCTGTAACTAGTTGACTGAGCATCTTTGACACATTTGGTGGCATCCGACCCTTAAGCAGAAGACGCACGTTTGAATTAAACAGCGTTTCATTCACCCTCGGCAACCACATACCAAGTTCCCAAAATAATGCAACACAAACACTAAAATATCATAGAAGAAAAGGAATCATTTGTGAACGTGGGAGTACATTTCCCCTTTATCAACAAAAATGTAACACATATACACCACATTTGGGCATAATATAGACCCGGTGTCCACAACAATTGTTTTGCTTCCTTAATGTTTTTCAGACAAAAGTACCTCTCGTATCAATATTAGGCAGGGGACCCTCCTGCGCCTGCAGAGGCTCAGTATTAAATTTGGGCTCTTTGTACAGAAGGGGGAATTCCAGCCTGTGAAAAGGTGAGATGGATGAGAATGGGCAATGCTCCTCTAGGCAGAGTTACTGTCGCTGTGTGGGAAAAGGTCTCTCTTTCTTTCAAACAACATGGTATGACTGTCTCAGTCTTTCCTTTACCTCTAAAACTCAATCTGTCTTTCTCTCTCTTTCTCACTATGCCTCTATAGGTATTGGTAGCATTGACTCAGTTGGTTGATCGTGTGAAGGAGAGGTTGTTCTGGAGTGATATTGAGGGACGATGTCTTCTCTTCATCTGTCGACTCAGTTCGGAGTAATGGGTCAAGCAGAGCAATGGACCTCTGGCTTGATCACTAATGTTATATAATTTAACTGTTCTTGAGAACAGTGCTGAAAAGGTGAAGGATGCTATCAATTAGGGTTCAAGACTGCCACTGAAACTGTTGCAAATGTGACAAAAACAGATTCAAGAATTAGTCTCTCATGTGATATCGCTTATAGATGGTTTCTATGGTTTTAAATTAGCCCAAAAACAAAGTCAGAAGTCAGTGTTTCTGAATAACCATTTTTATTGAGCCATTCTCCAATTTGTCCACTCCAAAAAAGCAATTTGGCATTGGTGTTGCTCCATTTTCCATTTAAACTGTTGCTTTTGGAAGCCAGTCAACCTGAACCACTAAATGACATTATATCATATTTAATTTTATAATATAAATTATGCAATAATAGTAAAATTCTGTCACTCTCCACAGAACATTTGACGTTACACAAACTTTAAATGAAAGTGAAAACGGAGCACTTTGTGTTCACTATCATATACCCCTTTTCCACCAAGGCAGAGCTGGTGCTGGTTCAGAGCCAGAGCCTAGTTTCAAATCAGTTCTTTGTTTTTCGACCACCAAAGCACCAGCTCCGAACCAGTAAAAGTGGTTCTTAAGTAGCACCAAATCATTGCTGGTCTAGAAGTAAGAACCGCTTACGTCAGCGGCTGGGGGCGGGGTTATCGTGACCAACAAGACGAACAGAAACTTGTGAGCGCCATTTTTGAATTAGCAGATAAACACGATGGATGCTATTAAACAAAAACAGTTGTGGTCAGAGGAGGAAACAAGCTGCTTTATTGCACTCTGGTCCTCTGCAGAAGTCCAGAGTAAGTTAGACGGGGCTTCGTGGACCGTTACTCTCGCTTGTAATCTCCGTCTGTACAAATGGCGAGCCGCGCGAACACGTTGGATCCGCCGTGTTTGGATGCCGATGTAGGTCCGCAAAGCCATGAACATCAATAGCAAAGCAACGTCCACCATTGTTGATGGTGTGTTTGTGTTTGGCAGCACCGCGCTAACGTTGCTGGGAAAGATGAGACGTAGTAAGACCTGGCTCTTTAGCCTGTGGAAAAGCAAACCGGTTCTTTGGAGGCTCATCAGTCGAACCAACTCCGAACTGACACTAGCTCTAGCTCTGAACCAGCACCTGGTTCTTGTTGGTGGAAAAGGAGTAAGTGTCCTTGTTTATACTCTCGTGGGAGTTTGGTGTGAACCTCTACAAACAGTGCATGCATTAAGGGGTTCTGAAGCGGTTAATCTTCAAGTGCTCATCAGGAGCTGCCCTGAGCATGGTCAGGTATACAAAAATATTTGGCTGCAGAATGCTCTGATCGACCAATCATCATAAAGCATTCCAAAGAGCCAATACAGGTTAAATCAAGTTATATACAGTGTTACAAAATGGCTTTCATTCATAGTGAATAACTAGAACAAAGTCAATAAAAATGAGGCAGAGATTGGCACGTGCCCATGAGCTAATGTGATATCCAGTAAGTCACTTTGGATAAAAGTGCTTGCCAAATGCATAAATGTAAATGTTAAATGTGCAATCCAAATTCTGGCAAAGCCATTACAGCACACTGTACCATGACTGCAAACACAAAGCCTATCTAGAATTGGGTTAATCAAATGCAATAATTTAGGAATTGACCATTGAAAAATCCATATCGTCCGACAACTTCTCAACATTCAGGGGGACGTGTCTGGTGTGCCTCTCAACGTCTATGGTACTTATGGCCCTGCGTTGGCCATATATAAAAAACCTGATTATTCTGATAATTCTGACTACTGAATTTCTGTTTTGGATGACTGTGGTGCTACCTCAAAGACAACACAGTTTTATTGCACTAATCTGTATGCACTAAATTAGTATTTCTAAACCTTTGAGCAGCTCAGGCGATGTAGCTGTTGTGCCATGCGCTGGCCTATGACAGCCCAATCGGCTCACTTGGACAGGTGAATTAAAATTCACCTCAGATCCACTCCACCCATGTCACTCCGCAATCTGGCTCATTATGGGATTAAGCACAGCCTAGTCCAGTCACATCAGGATTCTTTCCTGGTTTGGCCCCGCGGCCCGGCTCCACACAGCCTCTTGCCTCTCTGAGCACTGACAGCTCCTAAAGCCCTCCTCAATGTGTCACATTCCACATGACACCAGTATCAGTGGCAGCCGACTTTCTCACAGAACTTTAAAAGCCTATTTTGCTTTGAATAGGAGTTTTTTCTTTGTTGTGCGGGATCGTGCAGCCAGGCCCCTAGCAACTTCCCCAAACCCAGAATGCCACTGGAATTCTGAGGCAGCGGTTGCCAAATCTGGCTACCTGGTAAAAGGGATTAGGGCAGCTTTATCAATAGTCAAGAATGCGGAATGAATGAACTTCTGACCAAAGAGACAATGTTGACATTCAACGTGTTGTCCTGGAGTGATGATCCAATATGTTCTTCCCAACCATCAACCACCAGCAATCTGATAGGATTGATCAAATTTCCACTCATCCAGTCACCAAACAACACTGTAAATAATGTAGTTGTCACTTCAATTGTAACATGAGACCATAAACCATTAAAGCTCAAGTGTCTTTTTTTACACTCAAATATTTTCTTGTTTCCCAGCTTAATATAAAGAGACAGTTAAGAGTTAGTCAATCATGGGTTTAATTCCCAGTAAAGAATCCTAACCAGTCCGACACAGCAATCACAGTATGAGTTTGGGGCGGAGCTTTCTGTTTGTTGACCAATGGATGATGGTGGAACATTCAGAAAAATGGTTACCATATTACAGTTTGATGCAACTAAAAGCACAGAAGTCACACACTTCACCCTTTAAACTAATTTGAAATGGATGTCAATGGCATTCAAAAAAATAATTTCACTGAAACACTGCTTTGTTCCCCAAAATTACACGAACAGGTCTAAAATTACATAATAGAATAAAGCCTATACTTTCCATGAAGGCATGACAATGTGATCAAAGTGGCTACCCACTTATAGGCTTAACTTACTGTCCTTTCACAAATAAATTAGCCATTTTTCTATCCAAAATATGTCACACAAATGCCTCAAAGAACTAAAAAAGAAAAAGAAAAAAGAAGAAAACCCTGTAGATTATTGCTTTTGTTCCAAAACCAAGTGAGCTGCTTATGAAAGAAGCATTTTAAGGCATCATAGGGGTGCTACTAAAGGCTGTTCCAAATGTAGGCATCAAAACTATTATTTTTCAATACTAAATTATTACTAAATTCTGAAAAGAATTAATACCCTTCACTGTAATTAAAAAACCCAATATTTGTGTGAGATTAGTACTTATTAGTGTTTTGCGCTATTTGCATACAACATGTTAACGTCAAACTGTACGTTAGTTGAGTTGCAGCCTATGTAGAGCACTTCAATTCAGTCACTTATGAGGTGTCATGATGTTGCTGCCTTGGAAGATGCTACCTATGTAGGCAGCGAGGCAGCTCACAAAAATAAGAGTGTATATGTACATGAATATGAAAGATTTTTCTGGAATCATGTTCATATTTTTGATATCCACATCACATGAGCACATCAGTTTGCTTTCTAGAGAAAGCAGGTAATCTGAACTGAGCTGCACAGGAATGCAGCTTTCGTTTACACTGACGTTTGGGGAGCAGGGAGTTATGGAGCAGAGGAGTGGGAACTGAGAGAAAGTCATGGGAACAGGCCCAAAATTCTATGCATGCCATCGATGTCAGGTGGAGCTACAGTCTCCCCTGAGAAGCCTTCAGGCCTGTGAGAAGCACACTATAAAGACTCTATAGGCAGAAGGATGATACTTTATTAACCATCAACTAGCTTATCTAGCAACTGTCCTGAACTTTGACGTCAAAGTTAGCACATGATAGGGATGGGCATTTTTGTCATTTTGTCTACTTGAGTACTCGAAGTAATTTCTTGAGTGTGTGTACCGTAATAAGCACTGTTTTCAGACAGTTTCTGTGACAGAAATGTGTTTTACGCAACAGTCGGCTGGACCGCCATAACTGTCAAGTTTTTTTCAAAGTATAAAACAGTCACTTTTTTAAAAAAAACTTCAAAAACACTTTTAAAAGGTGAGAGGCACACCAGCAGACCCTGCATGCGTTCTGTTCCATGCAGTAGTGCTCCGTCCTGTGTGTGCGCTTCTCCAGAGTGCGGAGCATCTAGGTCTAAGCTACTTGTGGTGATTCAGACAGCAAAGTATTGCTGATCATAAATGTTTTTAATATAAAGCTCCTTTTTATCGCATTTGTGAAGAGTTACTAATCTACATGAGCTACATTAAATCATTATGAAAGAGAAATTGTATAATGTCTTTGTGTTAATCACCATAAACAGCAAATTCTCTACTTTTATCTTTTGATTTTGCATGAAATAAAGCAACATTACATTGATTATTTTGTTCTGTATATTTTATTTAAACACCATTTTCAGCAAATCATGTTCAACGTTATATATTAACATCATGACTTTTATTTGAATGGTGCCTTTGCAACGCACAACAAAACAACAACTTTTAAATGTTATAAGGGTTTTCTGGCTATTGTGCATTCTGAAAGTATACAGACCCCTTAATTTTGTTCACATTTTGTTATGTTGCAGCCTTATGCTAACATGCTTTAAATAATTTTTTTTTTTTACAGAAATCTACATTCCATACCTCATAATGACAAAGCGAAAAACTTTTTTTTTCAAATTTTTGATAACTTTGCAAATTTATTAAAAAGAAAAATCTGAAATATCACATTGAAGTATTCAGATCCTTAACTCCATACTTAGTTGAAGCACTATTGTCAGCGATTACACCCTGAAGTCTATTTGGGTATGATGCAACAAGCTTTGCACACCTGGATTTAGGGTTTTTCTGTAATTCTTCTCTGCAGACCCTTGGATGGGGGCCGTCGGTGGACAGACAATTTCAGGTCTCTGCAGAGACGCTCGATTGGGTTCAAGCCCGGGCGTTAGCTGGACCACTCACAGACATTCACAGAGATGTCCCTAAGCCACTCTTGCATTGTCTTGACTGTGTGCTTATGGTCATTGTCCTGGTGGATGGAAAAACTTCAGCCCAGTCTGAGGACCAGAGCACTCTGGACCAGGTTTTCATTAAGAATATCTCTGTATTTTGCTGAGTTCAGCTTTCCTTTAACCCTGACCAGTCCCCAAGTCCCTGCCACTGAAAAACACCCCTGCAGCATGATGCTACCACCACCATGCTTCACCATTGGTATGGTATTGCGCAGGTGATGAGCGGTGCCTGGTTTCCTCCAGACAATGACACTTGGAATTGAGGCCAAATGGTTCAATTTCATTTCATCAGACCAGAGAATCTTGTTTCTCACTGTCTGCGGAGTCATTTAGGTGCTTTTTTTGAAAATTCCAAGTGTGCTTTCATGTGTCTTGCTCTGTGGAGAGGCTTCCATCAAGCTGGTGGAGTGTTGCAGTGATGGTTGTCCTTCTGCAAGTTTCTCCCATCTCCACACATGATCTCTGGAGCTCAACCAGAGAGACCATCGGGTTCTTGGTCACCTCTCTTACCAAGGCCCTTCTCCCCCAATTGCTCAGTTTGGCTGGGCGGCCAGCTCTAGGAAGAGCTTGTTCCAAACTTCTTCCATTTAAGAATTATGGAGGCCACTGTGCTCTTGGGAACATTGTGCTCTGAATACTTTCTGAATGCACTGTATTTCATTTAAACAGCAATTTTGACAAATCATATAATATTATATTACTATTATTAGAGCTGTTGGAAAAAATCATTTCAGCGTTGCATCGCGATTCTTACTCAGACAATTCTGAATCGATTCTCAAAAGAATCAGAATCGATTCTGAGTTCAGTTTAAATCACGGCAGAGCAGTGATGCACGCCAAAGACAGATGTGGAATCAAAGTTAAGTGCATACACTAAAGTCAAGTGCACAAACACGACTGTTTGCAGACTAGCTGTATCAAACACATGACCATTTGTGCCCGAATGAAACTACGATCCCAAAATTCTTTCACAAACCCACACACATAGCAATGGGAGAGTTTATTTGTGATAAGAAGCCAACAAACAACAAGAAAGATGAGCTCGCACCCATAATTGCACTGATTTGCACACAATGGGGGAAAACACAGAACAAAATAATGACGAGGCAGCGGTTCAGGAGATGTTGATGTTTTCATTTAATTATTTATTTTTAATTATTTCATTGGCTTTTGTTATTGCCGGTCACTCGTTTGTCAGGACAGTGTGCACACCTGATGAAAAAAAATGTATCTTCTACTCGCAGAGCAAATAGACAGAACAGTGCATACGGGATGCTTGATACATTTCTGAAGCAACAACTGCGCTATTTAAAGCACTTTACTATCACCTGTGCAAGTGAGGAGAAGCTGACAGCTGCACTCTCATAGAAGCAGATATATCTCTCATCCTGGACCAGCAACTTTCATTTGTGCTTAAAAATGAAAATGAATAGCATGGCATAGATTCATTTTAAATAATAATTAAATACTATTAAATGATTTACAATGCTTAAAACTAAAAATAATAATATAATCAGTTGAAGTAATAGTATTCAGTGTGTTTTGATGGAGAAACAATATTTCTTTTGTGCTTTTAACAGATTTTTTTTAAGGTTCTAAAGAAACTGAGATACTCTTAAAATATACAACCATTTATATAATATTGTGGATGTTCCATGTTGTGTTCACAGCTCTTACTGAATGTAAAAGTTTATGTAATGTGACTCTTTCTGGTTTTTAAAACAGCTTTTAAATAAAAAGCTGAAAGGGAAAGAATAGAGAGTAAAACATTTATTTTGAAGAAACTGAAAAAAGATACTGAAGGACAAGATGCATCGTGATGCATTGAGAATCGTTTTATAATAGACTCGTTGCCCTTTGAATCGTAATCGAATCGTGAGGCCAGTGAAGATTCATGCCTTTAAACATTATAGCAGTACAACATTATATTAGCATTTGAATGTTGATATTTCAATGGCGTATTTACAATGCACAACAAAACAAAAACTTTGGTTTTAAGGGTGCTCTTATGTTATAAGGGTGTACTGGCTACTATTTCATTTCAATGCCATTTTCAACAACACGTTATATAAAATTTTAACTAGTTTAATCCATGACTGCTAACAATTAAATAGCATCCAACATGCTTAATTCAAAAAGATCAGCCAGTCTACATGCTCAGGTGAGAGCAGAGTACGGAGTCTATTCACAATCAGGCCAGCTGAGAAAAACACCCGCTCTGCTGGCAAAGATGACACAAGAACAGCCAGGTACCACTGAACCTTTTATCATTTACCTGCCACCACTGTAAAGGATCCTGGCATAGGGAGACACATGGCTCATAGTCCTCAACAAAAAGTGTGCTGAGCGCAGTTGCTTCTTGGGACGGACAGTCACTGTTTTTAGGATTTCAAGCATTTACGTCCTCGGGAATGGTGTCACAAAACTGTTTCAGCTTCTCTTTCACTCTCTGATGAAGATCCGGCTCAAGAAACTTGAGATGTTTGTGCCTTGAATCTAATGCTGCAGCGACCAAAGTTAAAGGTACATTCCCAGCATTATCAGGGTCAACTGTGAGTAAGTGTCATTTGAAAGACACACAGGGATGTCTTGAACTAAGACAGTCTTGGAGACTCTCCGCTCTGTGTATTTAGGTGTCTGGTGATAAGGCTGTGTGTGATCAGATACACCATTGAAATGCAAACATGCGTCTCACTGCACATTGCAGCTGCTTGCAGCGATTACATGGCTAACACAACCAGCTGAAGGGTGTGCGCGAAACAGGGCACTGATTTCTACAGACCTTGATTTGAGAGAACCATGTTGCTAGCGTTATCATGAACGCATGCTCGCACTTTCTCAGAAGTCAACAGCCAATTTCTGTTGCACTCTTGAGGTACTTGGCCATGTTCACAGAGGTGTGCCTTTTGTCAAACTGTGTGTCTCTAATACTCCACTGAGAATTTTTCATTCACTGATGTAGTGGCATGTCAGTATTACATAGGATTCAGTGGTTAGCAAAGTCCACGAATCAGTATTAACAGCCACCCTCTATGGCTTTGACAGACATCTTCTCTCTCAGTGAAGATGCACTCCTTTCGTACAAACCGTCAATTCTTGATGTAATGGTCCTGCGCAATGGTACTTCATAGTGGGGCTCGATGTAATACATTAATTCTTTAAATCCTTCCCCTGTGACAACACTTAGGGGCAGCAAGTCTTTGGTTAGTATTTCAGCTATTAGCGGTATTACTTTTTCAGCTCTGCGTGCATCACATTGTTTTCTCGCTGTGGTAAAATGCGTTATTCTCACCTGGCTTGCATCTTCTTTTTCGTTTGTTATTTTGTGTTTAAATGACAGATGATAGT
Source organism: Moxostoma hubbsi (assembly GCA_032164185.1). NCBI lineage: Eukaryota > Metazoa > Chordata > Actinopteri > Cypriniformes > Catostomidae > Moxostoma > Moxostoma hubbsi. The sequence continues at coordinate 16,551,087 of JAVLUX010000049.1, read as the reverse complement.
GCATTGTACTTGTCGTGAAGATATATGACAGCTTGGCGCTGCACATCTTAGACTGAACTGTTTTTAGTCTATTTTATTAAAGTGATTTCAAACCTCACTGTGCGCTCTCAAAGCCATTGTTTCATATTTCGATCCAGTTCTCAAACTGTGGACCGCTGTCCCACTCTAACCAATCAGACATAAGGTACCACCCAAAGCACTTCCATAACTAAACAATCACAAAATTATACGATAAAACTTTTTAAAAAAAGGGATCTATGACTGCCCCCTAATAGTTGACCAAATGTTAGTCGATGAGAAGAGTCTTGGTCGACCAAGTTTTGATTGGTCAGCTGGTCACAGAAAAGAAAAACTAAGTCACGCAGTCAGTGACAGACAGACATGATCGTTACATTATGTCGGGCAGGAAATCCAAAGTGTGGGATCATTTCAGAGGGGGTAAAGGATGATCCCAAGATGGTGACATGCAAACGCTTGCTCTAACGTTAGATAAAATAGATAAATATGTTCTATTAGGCTCATCCAAGTGTTCGTGGGGAAGCTAAATTAGTACCTCGCTTACTACATGTTTAACTTTATGTGCATTTCTCTCTATAAATTAACAAAAAGTTTAGAATGTCTCCTTGCTGGTTTTTCCGACACATTCAGAATCATTACTGCTTTTGACGGTGTCGCTGGTGTGCCATTTTTTTTCCCAAACCAGTACCGTTGTGCACTGGATACACAACTTGTCAAGTTCGGTGACAATATACTTAAGTCTTTGTTCAGCAGATGCTGTCTATCTGATGTTGCACATTTTCATAAGCCCAAATATTCAGAAGATCACTGATTTAATCTACTGACCAGCACAGACGATCTGTTGAGGTAAGCAGGAAGCTAGATATGAAAAATTGGGAAATTAGTATCTTGGTGCTAAAACCTCTGACCTGACTCAGGAAAACTCTGCCTTTGACAATGACCCCAGACATGTGCTCACAACATACACACATTGAATAAGCCACCAGAATGCCACTAAAGGTTTTTACATGCAGAGCAAAATCACGATAATGGGCAAAAATCTGTCGATCATCTTTTGCTTTTATGACCGTTTATGACTTTTACCCAATAAAGGAAAACTGTTTAAGGCATTTACATGACCTTAGACGTTGTCTGCCATTAATCATAATCGGTGTAAGATCCTGCATATAAACACGCTCAATGTCTATGGTTGTTACTGTCTACTCTTAACTAATAAGAAACTAAACAAGACACAATTTCACATAAAAGCAGTGATGCATCTCATAAGGTCATAAATTCAGTGGCACTGCAGGTCTAGAAAAGAAAACGGCCAAGGTCTATTGGTGCAAGCCAGTTTGTTGGCAGCTCTTTGCCAAAGTGGCCTTTCATGGTAAACTTAGAAGAGGCGCAGCACTGCACAGCGAGCGATTGCAAACCACTTTCTTTATAAGGCAGAGGAAGTATGAAAAGGTGGATTTCTCAGAAATTATTGTGAGGCATAAAAGAGGAGGAAAACAAGAACACCACAGCAAGCACAGTGTAAGAGTCTATGTTGGTTGGGTGATAGGGGCTTTTTCCACCCTGCCAGCCTGGGCCCTGGCCCCATACCACATGAGAGAAGGGTGGAGAAACTTGCTTACTAAAACCCCTCTCCTCTCTGATCTAGACTATCTATAAGGGTATGCAAGTTAGAAAGTGAGTTGGTGGATGTGACAATGGCCAGAGTTGTTGTTATCTGGCATCCAACATTACATATTGGTGGATGACATTACATGCTTATTTACATGTTTAGTAATAAGAAAACATAGATTAAAAAGTAGTGAACTGAATTGTTCTAACTATAATTTGGGGCTGAACATCAAAGTAGTAATTTTGTGTGACTGAAATTATTTTCTTTGTTCACATTTAAAAAGAAAATCTGAAAACTGACATTAACTTAAGTAGCAAGTAGTTTAAACCAGATTTTTAATCTGGGTGGTTGCTCATTGGTTGCTCACTTGGTTGCTAGTTTGAATTTTTAAATTTAGATTTTAATGTTACATTATAAGGCATGCACATGGTAAAGACTGTACTCTGTGTATATGGAATGGGTATTAGGAAGGGGGTAATTGGTAGTGTCCTTCACTAGGGTACGTAGAGCACATGTGGGTGGGATGATGCAAGAAGCCTTGCTCGCTGCTCTGCCTCCCAGCTGATGCATCTCACAAGGCGAGGGGCCCAAGGTTAACACCAGCACTACATGCCAGCAGTGCACCACCTTAACCTCTACTCACATATTTCCTGTGGGATCCAGAAGATGACCTCCACAGTAAATTACATTTCAAAGTTAACCTTCCTGCAGGGTGCTACAGGAATCCGACACTTTCTCTGTGTGTAAAGCCAATTTAAGCCTGTTTATAAAAAGCTTGAGCTGAAAGGAATGGCACCGTCTAGTGTTTTTGGATGCAAGAACATGTAAATACTCCCTTAAAAACCCATAAGATCAGGTTTAGGTGAACCTGAATCTAGCCTATTTGTTCAGGTAACCCACCAACTAGACGATGTCAAAAATATGTAGATTTGCACATCCCTAGTTCTGCTGAGCAGTACTCAAAATCATTCTGCTGTAAATATCTCTCCTCTTACAGAAAATATAAACTATCCTTCCATTCTGTCTCAGCTCCCTGCATGTCCCTTAGGCATGTTTGTGCATAGACAGGTCAGTATTGTCTGGAGGTAAAAACCCAGATGTTCCTTTGGCTGACAGTATTGTCCTCGTCTGATGTACAGCCTTGTGTATCCAAACCACCCCTCTTCTTTCTCTGTCCCTTCTCATTCTGATCTAGACCAGGGTTTCAATTCATGAGTTTGATTTTGAATGGAATTGGCCATGTCCCACATGTGGTTTCATTGGAATTTTTATTGGAATGATAGGAAAAAATAAAACGTTGAGTAAACTTAAAATGTATGGCAACCAGCTGCAAAGCATTCTTGAGTTTACTCAACTTCAGGCAAATTAGTTGTACCAACAAAACAATTCAGATTGGACTAAGTTCCAGGAACTTAAATCAACTTGCATTTCTTAGTACAGCTGTCCATAATATTCAATATTCTTGAAAATATATACTGTAAAAAGACATTCTTTATTAAACAGACCTTCATTTCTACTTAAGATCATGTGTCAGCCCCACCAAGATTCCAAATAGTTGTTCCAACTTAAAAGGTGGTGTAGTTAACAACACTAATAGATAAACTAATAGAGATAAACATCTATTAATTCAAAACAGATTATTTACAAATTATTAACATGTCCTCATAAATCGACAAGCTTTTACCAGACACACTTAAATTGAAGCACAAGGGTTTGTGGGTATTGCCTTCAGCCACAATGCTTCTCAAGTTGGCATGCTCAGTAGAACATGCAACAATATGAAGTTCATAGTGCTTAGTTTACAAGGTTCCCACAGATTTTGATTATTCTGCCACAAATGGCCTCCTCAGGACTGATCAAACTGAGCATGCTCAAAAAGATAAACAGCCTGTAAGTTCTAGCTTCACCACCAAACTTGACGTTGTATGTGCTCACTTTTTAAACATTTAGGTTCCTCTTACTTAAATGGCACAAAAGTTGACTTTATTTATTGTTTTATGTAATCTCAGACTTTTCTACATTTGATAGTTCAATAAACTTTTAAAATTTAATTTAGGCTACCTGACAAAATTTAAATTGCAAATCACACTATAAAAAATCCAATGAAATTCAGCAGTCTCACAAAAGTTCAACAACAAAACATAATTACATCCATCATTTTGACAGTTATGCCTAGTTAATACTGTAAAAAATATCCAAAATATTCAGAACTTTAGACAATTAATTGTTCATCCATCATGTTCAATAAAAAGAAAGCTTATTTATAAACTTTAATAAAATACACTCATTGAACACTTTATTAGGAACACCTGTATACCTACTTACCTACTATATGTGATACCAGTGATTTGGACCAAGGCATTATCGTTAGTCCCAGACAGGCTGGTTTGAGTATTTCTGTATCTGCTGATCTCCTGGGATTTTCACACACAACAGCTTTTAGTGTGTTTATTAAGAATGATGCCAAAAACCAAAAACATCCAGTGAGTGGCAGTTCTGCAGATGGAAACACCTTGTTGATGAGAAGTCAACGGAGAATGTTCAGACTGGTTCGAACTGACAGAAAGGATACAGTGACTCAGATAACCACTCTGTACAACTGTAGTGAGCAGGACAGCATCTCAGAATGCACAAAGTCGAGCCTTGGGTGAATGGGCTGATTAACTATAGAAATATTTCTATGGGTGGCATTTTAAGCATAGAATTAATGATGCATGAATGATAACATGACAGACATTCATACAGAAAATTTAAATCTATTCTTAACAACTACACTTTTACAACAAGGTGAATTTCCTTCATTTTCATTCCATTTTAAATAAACTTTCTTAAATTAAAATTTGAATTACAATTCTACATCCTGTTTGCTACTACAATTCGATTTTGAAATGAGCACAGAATTGCCTGTTCCTAGAAACCCTGAATGTGGGCCGGAAGTTATGAGTGAGCTCCAGAATGCAAAAACTTCTGGCTCCAAAGGCCACCAACAGATTCCTGAGGTCAGCCTGAACCCAGACATCAGAGCCTCCCAGATTCCAGAGAAGTTCCTCTGGGAAAATTGCCTCAAGAAACCAACAAGAAAGATCTCCAGTATTACATAGCAAATTATTTACTATGCATTACATAAATCGGACAGAGCAAGAGGACTGGAATCAGAGAAGATTCCATGGAATGAGGATTGTGCGTCTAACAGGATGGACAGAGTTTTGTTAAAAAAGACTCTCAAATATGACTATGTTTTTCCATAATTTTCCAAGTCTATTTAAAGCTGAAGTGTGTTACACTGTGGCTCATTGGTACTATCAAAACATTTGTTTGAGCATCCTGACCAGCCTGACACAGCAACAATGGCTCAACCAATGGCAAAACTTAGGGGTGGAACCATCTGTTTAATGACCAATGTGAGACTGTGCAAGTGTTCAGGAAACCTGTCTGAAAACATAACTTTTGCAATTCCATTTGGTGACTCTAGTGGTACAGAAATTACAACCTACAGCAAGTAGGATAAAGGTAAAGAGTGAAAACAGCGGTTCCCTGCATGGGAAGCTTGGTATTCCCTCCCTGGGTGGTGGGAAGTTAGACTAGCGCAGACCTGTCCAGATGGACCCAGGCTTGGTGAGGACAGAGCGGGGTCAAATCAGAAACTGAAGTATCAAAGCTAAGTGGTCTGCTTCCCGAAACTTGGCACTTTCCAGCAGCACTAAGGGGGGATATCAAATAAACTGAACCCTGCTGTCGGAATGGCTGTGTGTAAGGAAATGAGGTGAAGGTCACGACCTGGAAAGCACAGGTCAAATGTGGCAGCCCACCATTCAAAAGTAACCCATGTGATCAGTGCTGCTAACCGGCAGATGGCCATAAAATCTGAGTAGAGGGTTGACGGAGAAGCTAAAGGGTCTCAGAAGACCCGTGTCCGGACTTTCTGAACGCAATGGATACATAAGTAACAGGGCAACTGTCACATCAGGACCACCCACTGCCCGGACCAATGTTCCCCCCCTATTTTCATCTCTCAGCTAAAACCGAAGCCTCATAAATGTCAAGATTAGGAAAGAAAAAAAAAATGCAAAAGTGTTTGGTTAACATAGACATCTGTGCATGCTCTCAAACAGCCTAGAAAGATTTAAAGAGCTTTCCCGCAATTTTCCCTACTTTAGGCATTACTTTTTAAAGTTAAAACATAAGCATGTGTGAAATGTTTTGAGCCCAATCTCATTTAAACCTGGCTGAAGATAGGGAAAGGAAAGCCTTCTTCCCTTTCTAATCCACATCTGATCCAGTCGTTCCACAGGGATAAACCTAGCAAACTGCTAGACAAGACCCTTCAGGTTGGCTAAGATTGCTTTCAGCACTGCTAGGCACACACATAGAGCACACCTGATTAAAGCTGAAGCCCTCCCAGATAGCAATGAGACAGAAGACAGACACAAGGTGGTCTTTAATGCTAAGGAACTTCCAGGGTTGGGACTAATCACTGGCAAACATATGACAGGTCTGCTCAATGTTGCATCCGGGAGCGTAAACGTCATGTTTTGCATTAGCAACCAAGTTTGCTGAGAGACTTTACCCGTTGATAAAGCGAAAGCAAGGTTTGATCATATGCCAGAAAAAAATCAGGGGGATTATAAATCCGCCTCCTATTTGAATAAAGGAAAAAACAAGATTACAAGATTTGTAATAAAAAAAATAAAAAAAAATAAAAAAATCTTTATCTAATTCGTAATTACAACTTGGAAGCTGTGACTTCTCTCACATGATTATTATGACATCATGTATAATAACCAAAATGGCAGTGATCTTAACAAATATTTCTGTATGATATGCCATACATTGTGTTACATGCTCTCTTTGTTCTGAAATATATAATTTATATTTTAAAAAGTGTATAGAGGTGAATCTTGCTATCAATGAAAACAAATGCATATTCTTACAAATGCACATTTTATTTAATTCACATAATTATGATAATTACGACACAACTTGAATGCAGATATGCATGAAAAAATGGTGTGGGTAGGAGACTAATTTAATCTAAATCTAATCTGAGTTTATCCTTGCTTATATACACTGGTGGCCAAAAGTTTGGAATAAATGTACAGATTTTCGGAATTAAATTGATACTTTAATTCACCAAAGTGGCATTCAACTGATCACAAAGTATAGTCAGGACATTACTGATGAAACACAGCACCATCACTAAGTAATTAATCCTTGAGAAATCATGCTAAATTGCTAATTTGGTACTAGAAAATCACTTGCCATTATATCAAAACAGTATAAAGATATTTGGTTCATTAAATGAAGCTTAAAATTGTCTTTGTGTTTGTTTTTCAGTTGCCACAGTAGGCAATAGACTGGCACGTCTTAAGGTCAATATTAGGTCAAAAACGGCAAAAAGAAACAACTATCTCTAGAAACTCATCAGTCAATCATTGTTTGAAGATTTCATACAAAACGTGTACACAACAGTCTTCAAAGACAAAGGACAACTGGCTCTAACAAGGACAGAAAGATGTGGAAGACCAGATGTTCAACTAAACAAGAGGATAAGTTAATCAGAGTCTCTAGTTTGATAAATAGATGCATCACATGTCCTCAGCTGACAACTTCATTGAATTCTACCCGCTCAACACCAGTTTCATGCACAACAGTAAAGAGAAGACTCAGGGGTGCAGTCCATCCATCCATCCATCCATCCATCGTCAACCGCTTATCCTGTGTTCAGGGTCGCGGGGGGCTGGAGCCTATCCCAGCTTACATTGGGCGAAAGGCGGGGGGTGCAGTCCTTATGGGATAAATTGCAATGAAAAAGACACTTTTGGAACAGAAAAACAAAAAGAAAAGGTTAGAGTGGACAAAGAAACCCAGAAATTGTACAACAGATAATTGGAAAAGAGTGTTATGGATCTTAACACTATTGAGCTTTTGTTGGATCAGCTAGACTGTAAGGTGTGTGAGAAGTGCCTGACAAGACAACCACATCTATTGCAAGTACTACAGGAAGTGTGGGGTGAAATGTCACCTGAGTATCTGGACAAACTGACAACTAGAATGCCAAGGATCTGCAAAGCCGTCATTGCTGCAAGTGAAGGAATTTTTGATGAGAACGAAGTAGTTTTAAAAAAAATCTAATTGTAATAGTCATTCTTCACGTTATTAATGTCCTGAGTATACACTGTGATCAGTTGAATGCACCTTTGGTGAATAAAAGTACCAATTTCTTTCCATAAGAGCAAAATCTGTACATTATTCCAAATTTTGGCTGCCAGTGTATACTGACGATTTGTGTCCCCTCCAGCAACTGCCAACAGTGTTTTAAAAGAAACCTATGAGCATCTCCATGATTTTTGTAGAAATTGTGGCATTAAGGACGAAAACTAATAAAATAAAACAAAATTAAGTATAAAAAAGTAGTTATAAATAAACATAATATTACAGATATTATTATTTTTTAAATAATCAAATCAAACAATTTAGCTTCAATCTTTCATTTAAACAAATATTCCGTGTTCAATACAAGTTAAGCTCAATTGACAGCATTTGTGGCATAATAATGATTACGACAACAACAAATTTTTCACTTACAATGAAAGTGAATGGGGCCAATCCGTAAATGCTAAAATACTCACTGTTTCAAAAGTGTAGCCATAAGACGTAACCATTACGTGTGTTAACGTGATTTTAGTGTGCCTTACTAACCATCATTGCCATGAAGATGTAATGTCATCGAACCCTACACCCAAAAATTACTGTAAAAATTACGATTTAAAAAACTTTACAGCTGAAATAATACACGTTTTATCATAAGTATTAATTAAAATGAATTACTACTTAATACAAGCTTCATATTTCTCCCTTTAAACCTTCCAAAAATTGGCCCCATTCACTTCCATTGTAAGTGCCTCAATGTAACCCAGATGTTTGCTTTTTTAAAAAAAAAAAAAAAAAAAAAAAAAAGTAGGGACAAGTCAAAATAATTTTTTGTTCTAAACCAACATTACGCCACAAATGCTGTTGACTGATCTTAACTTGTATTGAACCCGGAATAATCCTTTAAGATTTTCTTTAATATAATACATAACATTGTTTTAATATTTTCTAATTAAATAAGCATTATTATTCAAGTACTAATTATCATTAGTTTATTCTCCAAATTAAACACATGTAATAAATACTCCACAGGCCATTCATTTTGTTTCTTTAATCATTTCTCAATAATTACACAAAGAAAGCAATATTCCACATGTAACAAAGAACGCAAATGAAGTCCTATTAAAAAGTCCAACCACTTCAATGATGACATGATAGAGTATGGGCTAAAATGTCATAAACAGGAACCACCCTGGCAATCTTGTTGTTTCTAAACCATTTCCTGTATAACGTTTCATTATATTTTTATTTATTTATTTGCTTAAATGTAAATGTAAAATTATGTTATAGATGGTGTAGTCAGTTAGTAAAACTAAAATTTTAGTTTAGAAGAACTGTAAATAAAAACTGATTGTGTTTAATCCATACTGACACATTTATGCAAGCTAATTTGGGAACAAATTGAAGCCAACATGAAAACCATTTTTTAATTTATTATTAAAAAAATGTTTAAAAAAAATACAAAATAAATAAAATCACACTACATAATTTATTTACATTCAAATTAAACTTCTGTAGAAACACGGCCTACTCTATTGTTTCACCAAGTGCTCGGCCACCAGATGCTTATTTGGCACTGAAAGGCACCTGGTATCAATGAACTACATTTATTACATAATCAAACTAGCCTACAATATTTCACTATCCAAACAGATGAAAACGCTCTCTATTATTTTAATAATCTTGTTTAACATCTGCATTTGGCGCCAATCTGTTAAAATCATCAGTTGGATATACGTCTAATGTTTACATGCCACAAGCCACAGACAGGGGCCAGGTGAGGGCACCTTCCTAACTGCTTATTCATGAGCGCACTGCATTTAAAGGCAGCATGTGGATGACATCGGCAGTGGCATGTCAGCTGTTGTCTATTGTGCTGTATTTGATTCACCACTCATATAAATATTGATGCAACGGTGGAGGAAACAAATGCGTGATAATATCGTAACATCAACTGCTTCAAATTCTGAGAAGCCTGCTTAGGAAAGAAATACTACAATACCTAGAACCGGACGTGTGAGATCCTTTTGGTTTTAACCCTCTTTACAGCTCTTTAAACAGCTGCAAGCAGGAAGACATGAAAAATAAATTTTTGATATAACTCAACGTATCATTATGTGTTTTGTTGTTTATAACAAGGAGTATGAGATTATATGCATGAAATGTAGCAAGATGCAATGGTAGCCACAAAGCTAAAGCATTTTAAATTGATTGAGAAACACTCAAATACACCCCCTGCCTACTCTGCGTGTTTCATACAAACATAGAAATTCTCACAAATTGCTCACATTTACTCACCCTTGTGTGGTTCCAAACCCATATGACTTTATTTCTTGCATGAGACACAAAATATGCTATTGACAAACTGCTCTTTTTCATACTTTAAAAGTGGACAGGGACCAGGGAAACCTGTGATCACTATTCATTGCCATTGTATATGGAAAAAAACAGCTTGCCAGATAACTCCTTCCACACATTAAAGAAAGTTGTACAGTTTTGGAACAACATGAGGGTGAGTAAACGGTAAAATAATTTTCATGTTTGAATGAACTACTTAGGGAAACCAACAAAACCAGATGGATGGACCATGATCAAATACAGTTATCCATTGCATATAACTCATTTATTCAAACCTTTCTTTAGAAATAAACTCAATACGGTGCCATATTGTAATACAGTCAGCTCCGATTGATTATCTTAACGTTCTACTTCTACTCTTCCAAGTATTCACATGTTGGGAAACAACAGCACATATGAGGTTAGAACTTGACCATGTGTGTTCTAGCGAAATGTGTGGTTAATGGTAGGAAGCATCTACGCATGTCATCTCGCTGAGCAGCATATAAGGTAACATTTACATCAGGTCTATACGATGCATTGGCAGTAGTAAAAACAAATCCAAAACAGAGAGATGGTGGCCCCCAAAGTATTTGGAAACTTAAGTCACACCAAAAATGTAGAAATTGCATAAGATATCAAAATTTCAAACCAGATTCTTGCGAACAAATTATGCTAGACATTTTCTTAGATCTAAATGTACTTTTCTGAGCTATTTTTTAAGTTACTTTTAACCAGATTAGGCTTTAATTTAAATGTACCAACATATAATTAGATGGGGGTGTATAATGAGGGGTGTACTCACTTTTGTGAGATACTGTGTGCATGCATGCATGCATGCATGCATGCATACATACATGCATACATACACTAGATTTAGCTGTTTCGGAAGGAAATTGGTACTTTAATTCACCAAAGTGCATTCAATTGATCACAAAGTATAGTCAGGACAATACTGATGTAAAAAGTCCATCATTATTTGAAAAATGTCAATTCTGATCAAATATAGACAGGCCCCATTTCCAGCAGCCATCACTCCAACAATTTATCCTTGAGTAATCATGTTAAATTACTAATTTGGTACTAGAAAATCACTTGCCATTATATCAAACAGTTGAAAGCTATTTGGTTCATTAAATGGAGCTTAACAATGTCTTTATGTTTGTTTTTGAGTTGCCACGATATGCAATAGACTGACAATATTAGGTCAAAATGACCTAAAAAAGAAACAACTATCTCTAGAAATTCATCAGTCAATAATTGTTTTGAAGACTGAAGGCTATACAATGCTTGAAATGGCCAAAAAGAACTTTTTTCGAAGATTTCATACAAGACTGTACACTACAGTCTTCAAAGACAAAGAACAACTGGCTCTAACAAAGTCAGAAAGAGATAGAAGGCCCAGACACAACTAAACAAGAGGATAAGTACATCAGAGTCTCTAGTTTGAGAAATAGATGCATCACATGTCCTCAGCTGACAGCTTCATTGAATTCTACCCGCTCAACACCAGTTTCATGTACAACAGTAAAGAGAAGACTCAGGGGTGCAGGCCTTATGGGAAGAATTGCAATGAAAAAGACACTTTTGGAACAGAAAAACAAAAAGAAAAGATTAGAGTGAGCAAAGAATAACAGACATTGGACAACAGATATTTGGAAAAGAGTGTTATGGATCTTAACACTATTGAGTTTTTGTGGGATCAGCTAGACTGTAAGGTGCGTGATAAGTGACCGACAAGACAACCACATCTATTGCAAGTACTACAGGAAGTGTGGGGTGAAATGTCACCTGAGTATCTGGACAAACTGACAGCTAAAATGCCAAGGATCTGCAAAGATGTTATTGCTGCATGTGAAGGAATTTTTTATGAGAACTCTGAAGTAGTTCTGAACATTTGTTTTCAAATTGCAATAGTCATTCTTCATGTTATTGTCCTGAGTATACATTGTGATCAGTTGAATGCCCTTTTGATGAATAAAAGTACCAATTTCTTTCCACAAGAACAAAATCTGTACATTGCTCCAAATTTTGGCCACCAGTGTACACACACACACACACACACACACACACACACACACACACACACACACACACACACACACTCACTCTCACTGTGCACTTTATTAGGAACATCAGTAAACCTACTAATTCATGCAATTATCAACCAAACATGTGGCAGCAGTTTAATGACAAAAAACATCCAGTGAGTTGCAGTTCTGCAGACAGAAAGCCTTGTTGATGAGAGAGGTCACCAGAGAATGGCCAGACTGGTTTCGGGAAATCGGATTACCACTCTGTACAATTTTAGTGAGGAGAAAAGCACAACTTGTCGAACCTTGAGATGGATGGGCTACAACAGCAGAAGACCATATTTGGAACTTAAATAGGACCATAGTGCTCCAAATAAAGTGATCAGTGCATGTATATACATACATATTTATTCAGGGCCACTGTAGGCTGAATGCAAATTTAATTGCCCAACTCTTTGCCCTCATCTGAACAAGTACAGTTATGACATAAATAATTCAACAAAGTCACTTTGACAAAGAACCACTTAGTTATTACTGTTAAGATAATATTTCAGTTACATTTATAAATGGGCAAATAAATAACAATAAATAACTTGTCACGCACTATCAATACCGTGATCAAAATGTGAGTACAGATGACAGAGAGACAGTGAGAACATGAGATAGAGAAAATGCAATCGAGACAGCAACAGAGCTCAGTGAGCATACTGTAACAAGCAAAGGGGCCCCTTTGCCTGGGAAGTTGGGGCCCAGATGGCCCCACACCTGCAAAAGACCCAGCTTAAAAGACAGCGATCCACTGCCATCCAAATTTCCCTAACAATGTTACAGTCCCATACAATACACCAAGCAGCTTCCCCGGCTTAAAACACTCAAATCCAAAAGAAATTAGCAATTAGTGCAGCCAGTGAGTAATTTCATTCCAGCGCCAACTCCACAACAATGAGAACTGATGACACATAAAAAAAGTGAATTACATAGACGTTTCAAAAATGAGGCACTGGGGCAGGTGTTAAGAACGCCACGCCATATGGCTACTCAAAACAGGCTTGTCCCCAGTGTTATTTTAAAAAAAAAATTACAATTACGCTTTCAAATGAACTTGTCAGACTTTGAGTCACAATTAGCTTTCACAGCTGTCATTGGAGTTTTGGGCTGTTTGATAACAGCATCTTTGGATTTCTAACTAATGAATTTGCATGTTTCCTAAATATAAAAAATGAAAAATAGAACTGAAATATTTGTACAGATGCAACGTCATATTCCATACAAAAACTTGCATCCACTGAACATTACAAATTACTGATATGTGCATAACATATACACATAAGTCACACAGACACTCACTGATCACTTGATTAGGAACACTATGGTCCTAATAAAGTTCCCAACATGTTTTTTTGCTGTTGTAGCCCATCCATCTCAAAGGTTTCATGAGATGTGCATTCTGAGATGATATTCTGCTCATTACAATTGTACAGAGTGGTTATCTGAGTTACCGTAAACTTCTGTCAGCTCCAGTCTGGCCATTCTCTATTGAACTTTCTCATCATCAATGCATTTCCATCCGCAGAACTGTCACACACTGGATGTTTTTTTGTTTTTGGCACCATTCAGAGAAAGTTCTAGAGACGGTTGTGCGTGATAATCTCAGGAGATCAGCAGTTACAGAAATACTCAAACCAGCCTGAATGACACCAACAATCATGCCATGGTTAAAATCACAGAGATCACATTTTTCCCCTATTCTGATTGTTGATATGAACATTAACTGAAGCTCCTGACATATATATGCATAATTTTATGCTTTGCACTGCCACCACATAATTGGTTAATTAGATATTCACATGAATAAGCAGGTGTACAGGTCTTCCTAATAAAGTGCTTATTAAGTGTATATAAACTAGCATTTACTATTTGTTTCCTGAAAAAAATATATTTTAATACCACAGTCATCTTCAAATGTGACATGTAGTATTTAGAGAGCTTTCAGAACCATCGTGTATGAATAAACAACAATATAAATAGCCTTCATCAAGGCTTTCTTGAAATGTTCAGTTTTATTGAAATAACATTGAATCAAATGTATTTATAGAGTTCACTTCATCAGCTTTATTAATATCAGATGGAATATCAGGAACAGTATGAATGCATTAACACTTAAAAATGTTTAATTGTATTAAAATTACACTGAATCAAATTTCTTCCTCAATAAAAAAATACTCGAGTATTTTTGTCTTGTTCTACAGTAAAAATATCTAAGTATCCTTAAAGCAAGATACATTTAGCTGACAGCAAAAATTGCATAAGTTATTAAGTCTTGTTTTCTAAAGAAAATAATAATAATAAAAAAAGTAGCAAACTTTATGCTTAAAACAAATTTGTTGTCCCTTTGAAATAATTCAATTTTTCTTTCCCCATTGGCAAATAGGTTTTTCTTTAAGCATAAACCTCACCAAATTGTGTTAGATTTCTCTGAAAACAAGACAAACTTGTCAAGTACATTTATTTAGTTGTAAGAATGTTTCAATATTTTTACTAGATAACAAGACAAAAATACTAATTAAGAAAATGATAATAGTTTGCCATGTTTATAGAAATGTTTGTAGGTAACATAATTTTTAAGTTAACATTATCAGCTCTTTCAATAACAGTGGGAATATCTGTAACAATATGAATGCATCAACATTTACTTAAAAGTGTTGAAATGAAAAACAATAAAATTTCTTTAAGCTTTTTTGCAGTTTAAACCTCCAACCAATACGGTTTCTTAAAAAAAATAACATGAATGAAAGGATGACATTTAGAACTAAGGCTATAGATTTCAAGTCATGGGAACTGACCAGCACCACTTCCATTTTTAATGACATCAAAAGAGTGGACTGATAAGTTTCTCAAGCAAATATTCAGTAATGGGGAGGCTCGACTATAGTGTCAGCTTAAACATCATCTATAGGAAGACAGCGTAAACACTCCACTCCTGCACATGTACAAACATTAGCCCTTAGGATGCACACAGCGCAGTGTTCACCACATTCTGCCCGATTTAACGAGTGCACCAGTTCCATCTAAAGCATGAAGTTGGTATTGCATCCCACATTCATTCACTGAGAATATCTGCTCTAACTGCAGCCTACATTTCCTATCCTAACCATAATAATGAATTCACTTTATTAAATCTGCTACACTGAGTCGACCGGAATGAGAGTATAAAGCATGCCTAACATGCAGGGAAACCCCTAGTCAATGACTGTATGCATTCAGAGTGCTGTCCTCAAAGGAATTCAGTATGACTGCATGTAATTGACCAAAGGTCCTGTGAATCCCATGTGTTTGTTGTCAATGGAATGTTTCCGGCTAAGAAATATGCATTGTCCTGGATTGGCAGAAAACACATATTTATCACTTCAGCATGCAAACACATACACATGAGCTCATAAACATACAGTGGCCCCTAAAATTATTTAGCGACAGACTTCAAAATGTATGGATGCCTTTGCATTTTTTTCTTTAAATTTTCTCCCCTTTTCCTCCCCAAATTAGGATTCCCAATGCATTTTAAGTACTCACGGTGGCGTAGTGACTCGCATCAATCCGGGTGGTGGAGGAGGAATCTCAGTTGCCTCCGCATCTGAGACCATCAACCCACGCATCTTATTACGTGGCTTGTTTAGCGCTTTACCGTGGAGACATGGCGCGTGTGGAGGCTTCACGCCATCCACCGCGGCATCCATGCACAACTCGCCATGTGCCACATTATAGTGACCACAAGGAGGTTACCCCATGTGACTCTAACCACCCTAACAACCGGGCCTATTTGGTTGCTTAGAAGAACTGGCTGGAGTCACTCAGCACACCCTGGGATTTGAACTCACGAACTACAGGGGTGGTAATCAGCGTCTTTACTCACCAAGCTACCCAGGTCCCCCCAAATGGTATTTCTTAAAGAAATAGGCTATAGTGCAAAAGCAATTTGCAATGAAAAGATTTCACAAAAAGAATTTTGTTAGGTTTCAAATGATAAAACAATAGATTTATTGTTCAGAATTAAGACAACGTATTTGAATACTTTCTGATAGTCAAACTTTGTGGAATATGTCCATCGTCCACTAAACCTCTGGTTACCTTACTAGGACACTTGTGTGAACCTGGGGGGAACTGACTTCATACAGCCACTAAAAATCCCCTTGACACCAATTGTTTAAAAGTTATTGTTAAAAATGGCTTAGAAATATTAAATGTTTTGAGAAAGAGTCTTGCACCATTTGTTTGCACTTGATTTGGTATTTTTTTGTTAATGCATAATTCATAAGTATTCGTGTCCAAATACTTTTTGTGCTCACTGTATGTGGGCATGTATTACACACACACACACACACACAGACTATTTACATTAATAGGGCAGATGATCAAGAGCTTGGCACTTGATCACTGTCTTTTTTCCCATGAAAACTCATTGAGGGGAAAAACTGAAAAAAAGCGGGCTGATTATAGTCGATAAAGTGCCTTGGTGGTGGCTGAGCTGTACATAAAGAATGTGAAAATTTACGATTCTGGATTGCAGTGCTTTAAACCCTGATAAGCTTGACTGATTATACCAAAAAAAAATACAAAAAAAATAAACAGGCCTCTCCGGCATGGTATGGCATTTAGAGAACATTAAACAGGGTGGTTTAATATACAAGGTTGGCAAAAGTCCTGGAGTTCAGCAAGTCAAGACAGCACCACATGGGAAAATGCAGACTAGCTATGCATGGCCTTCAATAGCAGATATCCGCAAGATGGAGAGTGGGTGCCACAAACGTGCATGGGCTCATTCATGTCAACCGATGCTGTTGAAGGACAAAATTTGATAAGGCAGTAAGTAAGGCTGTTCAATGAGGACTGTTCTTAAAGACCCCATGAAATCAAAATAAGAGTTTTGTTTCTTTTTGTCCATGTGTGTAAGCTTTTAGGTCATCTATAACATCTTAAAGTAGACAAAAATCACTGCACGTTTTGGGGCGATATCAATAATTCACAACTCACTGACCACATTTACATGCACTTAAGAGAATTGTAGACAGCGGCTTCCTGGAACGTTGTGTAAATGAGAACATTGATTTTCTTTTAAACTTCTTTTTAGGGGTTAAGTGAAAGTGGTTAAACACTTAAACAACAACAAAAAAAAAGTTGAATTATGCAGCTTAATAAGGCCATGCAAAACATAAGCAGTTCTGAGGAGTGCGCATGTGCATGGAACAGACAGTAGAATGAATGTCATAGGATAGAGCTCAACAACAAGTCAACATACTGGATAGAATTCAACATTTCTGGGAGTACAGTGGGAAAAGGACAAACACTATATACTATACCAATTTATAAACACCACTGTAAAAAATCAACGGTCCCTCACATTCGTATATATACACTTGAACACTGGGGGAATCCCGGAGTTATACGTAAGAGGGAAACTCCTCTATAGTAATGCAGTTCCACTGCATATTGCGATGGAACGTTAAGGAAACAAACACAGCAACAACTCTGGAGTATCTGGAAATAAAGCAAAGCAACGGAGAATGAAATAGTGAAGTCTTTCTGGGATACAATGTTTATTTACACAAGCGTCGCAGGGGAAATTATGTTGCTGTGGAGAAATCTGCTTACTGGCCGAGCTGCATGTATACAGGAGTAAAGGGTATGCTGCTTAAACAGGTGCATTCTCGCAATAAGCTACTTTCTGATGTCTGTGTAAACATAGTCATTGTGGCCGATATCGATAACCGTCGATAAAGTTTTCAGTTTTAATCCTTTAACATTGAACTGCTAGCTAATTCATTAAAAGCTTAACATTTGATAAAATGAGTATCATTTAAAAGATATGGAATTTGGACTTGCTGCTATTCAAGAGTTGGCGGATGTAACATGAACCCCAAATGTGCCTATATTATAGATCAATGCTGATTTGAATAACAAATAAATGACAATACACTTGCATAAATTGTACAGTGCCTATTTATATGAGCGTTTGCTGTAATCCCAATAACTCGCTTACAGAGAGAGAGTAATTAACTTTAAACAGCTGTAATAATGCATTAAACGTTGCATAAAAATTAGGCTATAAACTAAATATAATAAACATTAAACAAAAAAACACAAACCCTAATCTCTGTATACATGTTGTAATATTTATGATAACAGCCAGACTGCGAGTACAGTGGTGGTTTGTGTTATGTATGTTCACGCATTGAGCTTATGTGCATCCCATCTGAAAGACGCTTATTACAGTGCTCAATTGTGACAGTTCCACAGTATAACTTATGAAATGTGATTACAGCAACCATTATAAGAATAGGCAAGATCATACAGATCGAAGTCATGAGTCATTACGTTAGAAATTCTCAACTTGTAAAATACAAGCAGCACATTTGTTTCACTCACAAACTAGTGTTTTTAGCCATCTCAAGTCACTCTGTGATAATTATTTCTATATCTATGCATGGCATTATGTTGTATTTGTTTTAATCACAATGCTGTTCAGAAACTAATGATGTGCCATTTCCCACATTCTGTTTAAGTTTTATGTAATTTATCCATCAACTTACAATTAGACTGCTTTTAGTTAGGTCTCCAAGAACCAGAAACATCTGCAAAAAATGTCTCTATGCTAATATTATTCTATTTCTTTCCCTGTCTCAATATATGCATAATGAGAAAGGATATGGATATGACTATGGGATATGAATCCCAAGGTTACCAGAGCTGCCAGATAGAGCTCCGTTCCTGCTTGGTGTTGGACTCCACTTCTAAGTGTCTCCGAGTGATGACGACTAAATGCAGCAGGTGTCAGCCAGACATCATTTCAGTCTATAACGGACTTCAGGGGATGAGCTGATGCAAACTCCAACCATTAGACATGGGATACTTCATATGCCATTGCCTGAACCTTGGACTTAGGAAAGTCATCACCGAAATGACCTGCAGTTTGAACTGCGATGCACCTAACTGATCTCTGCCTGCATCACATTGGTCTAACAATGGACTACACTCTTGAAATGGAATAATAGAATAGACTATTAATTAATTGCATACAAAAGCCTTCATCAGCCAACTAACAAAAGGACAATTGCATCTATATGAACTTCTGCAGATAATCGAGGAGGAACTTCAAAGAAAATAGTCATTAATCTTACAGTTCTTACAAAATCTTTGTTTAAACACTAGCCCTTAACACTTGATTAGTTTGCTCATTTTAATCCATGACATGCACTGCAAATAAGCAAGTAATATTGGCATTCTATTCATGCTGTTAGCCAGAGAGGAACTGGCCCCCACAGTGAGCCTGGTTTCTCCCAAGGTAATTTTTCTACATTAACCAACGTCCTATGGAGTTTTGTGTTCCTTGCCACAGTCGCCTTTGGCCTGCTCACTGGGGTTCTAAATACAATTATTATTTAATTACTTTTTTTTATATATATATATATATATATACAATTTACAATCATATTTAATACAACTACACATTGATGACTCTTAAGTCTTTATAGATAATACAGTTTCATTATCTTGTTAATACATGATTTTCTGTAAAGCTACTTTGAAACAATGTGTGTTGTGAAAAGCACTATGCAAATAAAAATGACTTGACTTTCATGAATACTCGAAAATGATTGCCCCCAAGCTGTGTTTGCACGTTTACTGTCGCTTGAGGCTGCCCGTGATCCTGCCTGAAGGAAAGGGAAGGAAAGGAGCCGCAGGCAGTCAGAGTTTCTTATCTGCAAGCAAATAAGCCAATAACAGGGGTAATTCCACTATCAACGCGATATTAATATTGATATTTTCCAGGTTATTGGACAATAATATATAGTCACCAGATATATTGTGCATCCCTACATTTTTGTCCAATGAAATGCTCTCTAGAATGAGAATATCCCTCCCCTTAAAACCTGTAACCAGGGGTTAATTTGGGGCGAAACCGACAGAACTGTTTCGGCACCTCTGATTCAAAAAAGAAAAAAAAATATTGGCAGTTTGTTCATCACTTCATTCTATTTCCTGCAGGCAAGCTCCAGTTCTATTTTTTATACATTCTGTCTCCATTTAGCGAGTGTGTTTGCTGGAAAACACCTTTAAAGTTCTTTAAAGTTAATAACATAATTTAACACAATTTAACCAATGCCTGTAACTGACTAGCAAGTAGCAAATCATGGTTCATGTCTGCGTCATAACTAAAGCTGATTATTTAAAAAAAAGAAACAAGCCCTTTGACATGTCCTGCCCAGACTTCCTGTTTCAATTGGGAATATGTGAATGCTCGTCAAGTGATTTCACGGGGTCTAACATTACATACTGGATTAGTGAAATATCCTAACTGATTTTGTAACATAATACAGTATGTGGTACAACCGATCATTCTGAGTAGCAAGATGTCTGATTAACACTCAAATGTCACTAGATTTAGTCACCAAACGGGTTTTTGCCAAACGTGAGGTGAAATGCCACCAGAGTGCCCTCTTGTGCATTGTGCTGTAAATGCATAATAGAAAAGACTTTGGTTCCAAATAAAAAACATTCTAAGCCCTGTTAGTACTTCTGCTGCGTGCATCCCTTCAGTATTGCATGCATTTTGAGTTCTAGCTCTTCCATTTACTGGAATAGCAGCGCCTGGAATAAGAACAATTTGGAACTTGTGATATTGTCGGCTCGGAATATTCCACCGTTCCAACAGCTGACAGCTTTATTGTCCACAACGCAATGCAAGTAGTACAGAACAGCTCTCCAAAACAGCTCAAAATATGTTTAACACGCCGCAGCTAGCATACAAAATGTCCCGCACCACAATGACATGGAGACTAGAATGTGTTTCAGACTTGCATGTCTGTGAGTGTATTAACATACTTCCAGGAAAGAAAAAGAGGAGGGGGAGAGAGAGAAAGAGAGAGAGTAATCATCCCTACTGACAAAAAAGAAGAAAAAAAGAAACATGTTAAACCAGCTTTTGCTGGTCTCCCAGCCTGGTAAGTTTGGTCTTTTGGCTGGTTTTAGAAGGGTTTTGGCCACTTTTCATATGATCAGTCTGGGAGACAAGCCAGACAAGCAGAAGTACAGCTTGGCCAGACTGGGAGACCATCTTAAATCAGCCAAGAACAGTAAACCAGCTTAGGCTGGTTTAAGCATTTTTTTTTTTTTTTCAAAATAAGGCTGTCTCTGTGTAGTTTAGGAAATTCACTGGTCTGTTCTAGAGAGAAAAAGTGAGAATGCATAAAGACAACAGCTGGCCTGCTGATGGGGCCTTCTGTTCCCTGTTTCTAAGAAAGCTAGTAAGGACAAGACAGCTATGTCTGGCCAGAGGGAAATCAGGCAGCAATATTGGCCTAACAATTAAACTGACAAGAAGGTGGACATGGCAACTTCTTAAACGTTTGATGACACCACATTACAAATGTGAGTTGAATGTTGATCCATTACCCTTCGTTGTGTAATACCAAATAAGTCAAAAGGACATTTCTGGGCACTCAAACTAACATGCTAAAGTCTTGCCAAGTGCTTAATTTCTTAATTTCCATAAACTGAAAAATACTTCAGTGTAATTAACAAAAATATTAGAATTCCAATTAAGACAATATATATTCTAGATGTCCAAATTCATAGTACACACATAGTACACACATAGTACACAATGTATAGTACACCATTTGAGAGACCGGCCTTACACAAGAACAGAACGGGGAAGTTTGTAGAAGATTGTGTGCACACAGGAAACCCCAAATGAAGACAAAATTTATAATAGTGGGGCTTACGTAACAGGAAGCTATATCTCAATCTGCTCTACAGCCAAACCCTGGGAGAAAATTACAGAATAATGCATTTCAGACCTTAATTCTAAGCATTTAAGAACAAAGCTCTATGGTTCAATGAAGCCCAATTAAACAGCAATGAATGGACCACAGAAATCAGGCTTATGCAGACTGTATCACCTCATATAGGGTTGCTGCAGAGTTTTTGGTTAAAAATGAACCAATTGCCATTATTTATTAAGTACATAAATAAATCACGATTACCCCGATTCATTTCAGTAAACCTATAAAAGTAATTTATATTTTGAGCTGGCTTATGTTGTTCCTCTTTGCTTCATGATGTCATGTCCGTAAACACAGGAAAGAAGTGTCGGCTGTCATGTGTTCCGGCTGAGGACGCGGTTTAGTTCAGTCAGTCACAATCACACAGTTCAGGATGGCATCGCTGCAGTCTGGATAGATGTTTATCTGTTATTTGTTTGGCAAAGTTGTTTACCTGCTATAGTGCTTGAAATTGTGTACAGTATGTTGTCTGGTAGGTTAATGCTTTTTAGGAATCGAACATTGCACATGTTCATGTTTACTGAACGCAATCCGTTGCCAGGGGAAGTTACTGTGTATGTTTACTGTACTAATATGTAGGAATTCTGAAATTGACTTCTTGTACATATTATTTTCACGTTTAATAAAGAATATTTTATACCCATTATTGCTTGTTTTGTTTTTAGTTTACAGTGTTATTAGGCCTACAGTTCAACTTTCTTTATCAACTGCTGTGTTCATTTTTTCAGCTTTTTGTTTTAGTCTTTTGACAAAAATGTCCTTTAAAAATAGTCAATATTTATAGTTCTATTCATTCATTTTAGTCTGTTTAACAAAAATTTGTCAATGAAAATAATATATTTTACTTGATGATGGAATGTAATGGACCAAAAAAAAAAAAAAAAAAAAAAAAAAAAAAAAGAGTCAAACTGTAACAAACCAAACTTAATCAAATATTTAGAATTTTTTTTATTTTTTTTATAAAAGTTTAAAAACGCTCCACAGTTCAGCTCAGTAGGCGGCGGCAATGCACCAACAGATGGTATATATACATATACATACATACATACATACACACACACCTCATCAATATTGAAAATAAATGTTTTCTGATAAATATCTATATATTTTTTTTTTTATCACCAAGCCCTAGCTCAGGTCCCTCTTTCAATGCAAGTCTATGGGATTTGATATTAGTCTATGGCTCCAGACTGCGACTAAAATGCCATTGGCGACAGTTGGGATGTGTGCTTTCATTTGCGGTTTCGTCAGATATCATCTTATGAGTTACTGAATACATCTTTAGAGTGCCAGTGTGTCTCGTGCCTCTTTTCAACCTTTCTGTTGACGATTACACAAATTATTACACCTCAGTTATAAAATTATTATACAAAGTGCAAACATACACTGATGTTCAAGAAGGCAACACACTACTATATGCATATTATACTTTATGTAAATACCTGTTATGTGGATTCTGAAGGCAGTACTAAATACAAAAAAAAATATCTTTTATCTCTTATATTTGTATAAATTCTGAAAGGGGTGTGAAAACAACAAAAGGGGAATGTAAATTTGTGCACTCAACTATACAGTATATATAATAAACGTCTGATTAATGAGCTATCAGCTGTTGTTTCTATGGCTTGTTTTTGAATAACAATCTAAATCGTGCAATTGTGATGTGGCAAACAAAACAGCCATTTGGCTCCTAAATGTTTCAGTTTAGTATGGAGCCTGTTTTTTTTTTGTTTTTTTTTACACTTTTTATTGTTTGCTAGGCAAAAATTGTCTGAAACTAGTCTGATCGCTTAGAAAAGAACTAGGACATCTTCCATCAACAAGCCACACAATATCAGATATCATTTATGTCTACAGCACAATTAATAAAATCACTATATCAAGGTAATGTAACAACCACGGAGAACATGATCATGAGGAACTGGTCATTTTGATTTTATTTATGTGATCACGATCCAATTATCAACCTTAAAGTCAATATAACAACTGATTAATGTGTAAGAATGCTAAAGGTAAAAGAGGATAAAAACATTTGGCTGACATACTCATGAGATGACAAACAAAGGAATGGTTCATTTTCGTCTGAAACTGTAGCCAAACACATGATTGAAGCAAGCCAAGTTTCTCATGCTTTGTATGAGCACTGGCACAATATAGGCAATACAGGGTGAAATTAAGCAGCTACATATGCACTCTTGAATGCAGAGAAACCCAAAATTGCTGGCTGTAAATGGAAATATAACTTAATTCAAAGAGCAAAATCAAGAAAAAAAATTCTATCAAAACCACCGTAGAGTTAATTTAACCAAATGATGTATGCCGCAATGCAAAGCTTTGTTGTTCATTCAGAGCCCGATTTTTTTTTTTTTTTTTTTTTAATCATTACAGTTTTATTGGTGTTTGTATTTCTTTGCTATAGGGGTGTTGTCAATTGCATTAATTGGACACATATGAAGCAGAGATTTATTACAGTTAAATGCATACCAACTGGGGGTGTGAGCAATCAACTGAGAAGCCTGTAGACAACAACACTGAAATTTAAAGTTAAACTGTTTAGAAAGATGCTTGGCTTGCCTACTGTGCCAATCAGCTCTAATGACTATAGCATTCCTTCATTCCTTTCTGGTTCGATTAACCAAAGTCCTTACAGTTTTTATCCTTCAGTATTTATTTGGTAGTGGCATGAGATGGAGATGATTGAATCTGAATATTTTGCTGGATTAAACCATCTCTGATAAGAAAGGCTAAAATGTAATTCACATTGTACTTCCGATGTAGAGCGAGACTAGATTGCATCGTGAAAATTTATGATTTCATACCAGAATGGAGCCAGGCCTGAAGGCGAGGTTTTTTTTTTTTTCAACAGAATGAAAATTTTGTCCCAGGAATCTTTAATATCTATTTGAGCCTCTACCTACTAGTAAACCAAGACAGTGGATATAATGTATATAGTCTTATTATATATAGTCGTATTGCAAAGTAGCAATTACAGTTTGTGCGTTTGTAACACTTGGGACATTCTCCCTAGCAGCCACAAGAGGTCAATAGAAGGCTAAAGACTTTTAGTTTGAAGATTGGATTTGGTTTTTGTTGTGTCTCTGTTCTCTGTGTTCCCCTTGATTGATCCCATCTGTATCTTGTTAATCTTGTTAGATCTTGTGTATGTATTGCCCTCCTGTTCTTTATCCGTTGTTAAACCTACATGGATGTAATGGTTTGTTCTGTTGTCGTGTTTTGAGTTTTAACCAAAAAGCCTGCACATAGATCCTCCTTCTCTCACCTCATTCCTGCAAACGTTACAGAACAAAGGACCAGACTGTGGATCATGCAACTTGGCAATTGTTGTCTCTCAGACAAGGAGGTGATACCAGAGCAATATACAGAGCAGTTCTACAGTTTCACCCAGGATTTCAATTGGGGAGATATTTGTCTCAAGGACTGCTATTGGTTCAGAATTAATGAGCCTATGAAATTCTGTCTGCAAGTTGGCAGATGTGAACTTAACTTGGTCGAATTCATACACTTTGACGCTCACATTCTCCCCTTACACTGTGGGGTATGGTAGTAATCCTTGCCACTGCCAGCGGCCATGAATGCCACGGTCAGCGAGCAAACACTCACACCTGCCACGGTCAACGAGCCAGATCCTGAAGCCTCTTCCATCCCAGAGCCAGTGCTTGTGTGTCCCAGTGCCAGCGCCTGAAATCTTGACCATCCCGTTGTCACAGCCAGAAGCCTCGGCTGTTCCAGATCCAGCGTCCTCGGACACAGAGGCTGTTCCCACAGCAGTGCTCTCAACTCTGGAAGAGGAGGAAAAGGGCCCATGCTCTCCAGTCGGTGTTAGCGCTCCCGGCCACGAAGGCCGTTTTCCAGTTACTGACAGCACTCCTGGCCACGGAAGTTCCCTGAATCTGTCCAGTTCCCAGAACCCGTCCAGTTCCCAGAGTCTGTTCAGTTCCCAGAGTTTATCCCGTTCCCTGAGGCTGTCCACGAGCCTGTCCGTTCCCTGAATCTTTCTATCTATCTATCCATCCATCTATCTAGTTCCCCATGCCTGTCCAGTTCCCTGAGGCCATCCACGAGCCTTTCCAGTTCCCTGAGGCTTTTCACGAACCTGTTATGTTTCCCGAGACGGTCGACAAGCCTCTCCTGTCCTGGCTAATTATAGACCGATTTCAAATTTCACATTTTTATGTTACAAAATACTAGAAAAGGTAGTATTCTCCCAAATATGTTCATTTCTACAGAGAAATAGTATATATGAACAATTTCAGTCAGGATTTAGACCTCATCACACTGCACTTATCAGGAGATACAAATGACTTGCTCCTTTTATCTGATCATGGCTGCATTTCACTTCTAGTGCTTTTAGATCTTAGTGCTATATTCGATACGATAGATCACGACATCCTCTTGAATAGGTTAGAGAATTATGTTGGCATTTGTGGAGTTGCATTAGCATGGTTTAGGTCCTATTTAGCAGACTGCTACCACTTTGAATATGTAAATGAGGATTTGTCAAACCAAACAAAAGTAAAGTATGGAGTGCCACAGGGATCAGTTTTAGGGCCTCTGCTTTTCTCCTTGTATATGCTTCCCCTGAGAGATATTATCAGGAATAGTGGAATAAGTTTCATTTTATACTTTATATTTCTTCAAAACCTGATGAGATTTCACAATTCTCCAAATTAGCAGTATCAATGAAATAAAAGATTGGACGGCCAGAAATTTCCTTCTACTCAATTCCGACAAAACAAAGGTACTAATTATTGGACCGAAAACCTAAAAAAATAAATTGCAAAAATATAATTTGACTCTCGATGTGTGTACTGTTACATCATCTTCAACAACGAAGAACTTGGGTGTTATATTTTATACCAATCTGTCCTTTGAAAATCATATTACAAATGTTTGTAGAACTACATTCTTCCACGCAAGAAATATTGCAAAATTATGGCACATGTCCACGAGCCTGTCTGGTTCCAGGCTGTCCAGTTCCCCAAGCCTGTCCAGTTTCCTGAGGCTGTTGACGAGCCTGTCCAGTTCCCTGAGGCCGTCCATGAGCCTTTCCAGTTCCCCGAGTCTTTTCACGAGCCTGTTCCGTTCCCAGAGGCTGATGATGAGTCTGTCCAGTTCCCTAAGCCTGTCCACGAGCCTGTCCATTTCCATGAAGCGGTCGAAAATCCGTCTCGCCCACAGTGACCTTCGAGCCTTTTCGGTCCCCTGTGAACATCGACAATCCTATTCATTCCCAAGCAGCCATTGACCAGTATGTTGCTCAATCCAGTGGTCAGCGCCTGTCAGACACTAGCTACTAGTCTGTTCAGTGTCCAGTGGCCACACATTTCCAGTATGCTCCCTGTCCAGCAGCCATCGACCAGTCTACTGACCCCTGTCCAGCAACTGCAATCTAGTCTGCTGATCTCTGTCCAGTGGCAGGTTTCTGCCTCCTGCAGCTCCTCCACCTGAACCATTTCCTCCTGTGGCTCCATTTCTGGAGCCTCGGCCTCCTGCAGCACTGCCACCAGAGACCTTGGCTCCTGTGGCTCCACCTCTGGAGCTTTCACCTCCCGTAGCTCCACTCCCTGAACCCTTGCCTCTTGTGGCTCCATCTCCAGAGACTCTGTCTCCTGTGGCTCCATCTCCGGAGCCTCTGCCTCATGTCATCTCCACTTACTATAAACAATTTTATATATATATATATATATATATATATATATATATATATATATATATATATATATATATATATATGTGTGTGTGTATGTATGTGTGTGTGTTATGGAGTGTCAGGAGCCGCTCCTTAGGTGGGGAGATCTGTAACACTTGGGACATTCTCCCTAGTGGCCACTAGAAGGATAAAGACTTTTAGTTTGAAGATTGGTTTTGTTTTTTGATAAGTCTCTGTTCTCTGTGTTCCCCTTGATTGATCCCAGCTGTGTCTTGTTAACATTGCCCTTGTGCTCTCTCAGTTGATAAACTTTTTTGTCAGTTGTTAACCTTTTATGGATTAAACGGTTTGTTCTGTTGTCGTGTTTTGAGTTCTTTTGTTGAGTTTTAATTAAAAAGCCTGCACATTGACCCTCAGCTCAGATTGGGCTCTGGTTCTGCCGAGCATGATCAGTGATAAGAGTGCAGAAACAGTGTACTATGCCATTGGATGTCCTTGGATGCAGCTGGTGGAATGCTCTATGGCAGTGCTCGAAGTGCACAATTTGTGTTTAAGTACCGGCAGCAATTCTAACTCTACAATATTTTCAAGGATGTAATTGATAAAAAAAGGAATTAGAACATTACTGCGCATGTCTGGCCCTGAAGCACTTCCGGTAGTGGCAATTTTAGAACCCAGAACTGTCCAAATAAAATGACTAGCACGTCCTTTTAGAGTTTAGCTAAAACAGAACAAACAAGATATCTGCAAAAACTGAAAATAAAAAATGAGGTGTCATTATCAGAGTCAACGCATTCTAAAAGAACATCAAACGTTTTCCTGAAATGTCTTATATAGACTTGTTGTTGATATCGAGCATGTGCATATGCGAGAGGCGCGATAAAAGGGTATCGTAGTTAAGATGCGCACAATTATTTCCTCAGTGGAGAGATTGGATCGCTCCTATTACAATCAATTAAGCTGTCTGCGTGACCTGTGGACAAGGTAAGGATTTATTTTTAATGATAAAAATACATTTCTTGTCTCTTTCTTCTGGATAAAAGCCATCTGCTATATGGTTAAATGTAAAAAGTAAATGGCCTGTGGAGCTTCATTCATTATAATGTGAGGGATAGTCACTTTTAGAGCTCTTCCTCAAACTTACGATTATTTGGCATACCCCATTCACCTACCAGAGATAAGATGTGTGCTACAGATCCATCCAGGCAACTCACTTCACTGAAGGGGTTTTAATAATGGCATTTTATGACAATTGTGTTAACGTTAGTAATGTTTATAAAGTTAAAGTCACTATGACTGAAGCGCCTCCCACTGTTGTTTTGAATGGGCCATTCAGAAGTGATCATCCCTATGCCCTATTCCCTTTTAAGACTTTACAATCCACTGTGAGAGCTTTGAAAGGCTAAAAGTTGTGGGGCTCAAAAATAAGGGTCATTCAAAACTCACTTAAGCAATTTTTAATGCTAATTCAGTTGAAACAATCTTACAGTATGACTATTATGATTGTTCTCCCGGTGTATGGTATATATTAGAAAATCATTCTAAATTGTAATGCAGTACTGTTCTGTTTTATAGAGTGATGTTTTTTATCTGCTCTGGTCTTTCTTTCTGCAACTGTACCAGTGTGAATTTCTAATTTAGGGGCTGTGCCCAAAATTACAGAATATTATATTTCATATAGAATTATATGGATTTATTAACATTAGAATGAGGGTAAGATAAAATGTATCTGCCTGTTGTGAATCTGAGGAAAATTGAACGTGAGACCTTTCCTGTGCATGTAAGTACACAAAATCCATGCAACAATTAGTGAATAGAGACTGAAAGGCAAGATTTTAGACAAGTACAGCCTGGGTGACATCACTCAAAAAGTTTCAGAAGTGTAATTATTAGATGACGAAAGATTATTTTGATTAAACCAAAAGAAAATTTATAAATATATATATATATATATATATATATATATATATATATTTTTTTTTTTAGAAATACCGTGAAAATGTTAAATGGACAATTTTGATATCACATTGACTTCAAAGTGAAACTGCTTTCTTGGGCAGTAACCATTTTGATAATATATTATGAGTTTGTAGAAGGTCAGACGAGGAATCTGTTAGCATTTTTGAACGTGTAAACTCAGGAAAGTAGCAAGATCAGCACCAAGCACCCTACAAAAATGTGACCAGCGGCTAAGTGGGAAAGCATGCTAGTTATGTGCTGGATGGGACGCAGGTGATAATTCATCGAGTCCCATCCCTTACCCAAAGGCTGGAGGTATGCCATTGCGAGGGTTCCTGACGTGTTTCTGCAGCTGCCTGGCCACAAAATTCGTACACACATCTTTCTGTTTACCATCTAGAAATACAATGTTTACAGAAGGTCTGTTCCACCCTAGCTGATGCCCTAATGTCTGTGTCTGAGTGTGTGTCACTGTGTGAACTTGTTAACTTATTTGAAGATGTTATTGGAGATGTCCAGTGTTGGACAACGATGCTCTACCAAATTATACCCACATCAAATGAGGGTCACATTTAAAGTGGTCATGTTCTAAACCGTTATAAGCAATCTAGCATTTTACCCTGACTCTCTGTGAACTCTATCAATTATACTGGTGGATTAAAGGCTGCTGGTGGGGACGGTTTTACATCTTCCCACAGAGTGAGACTAGATTTTATCATTCTGTGCTGCCACCACCTGTGCATTTAAAGAACATTCATTTCTTAGGTTCTTAACCAAGTTTCTTAGATGCTAATGGTGCAGCATGCCCATTTTCGGGCATTAAGTAAATTTTCAGTCCTAATTGACAGTGAAACGCTGCACAATTAGACAAAATCAAAGCCAATATAAACATTTGTTTAGGGATGTGTTGATACCATCAAATATTGATATATATCGTTGATACTTTACATATCTGTATCAATATTTTAATTGATTTGAGCATTTACACATATCATGCACTATACTTCAATAATGAAGAGTCAGGTCATCTAAATAAGTGCAATATCTAGGGCCCAATGAAATCAGTTTTTTATTTATTTTTTCAAAAAAACTAAAACAAAAATAATATACAATTTTATATTAAAAGGTTCCACGAGACTGAGCCATTGGATTAGCCAGGCACCCTCTTTCCAAAACACTGCACTCTAGAGATACCAAATGAGCTTTATTGAGACCAACATCGTGCAGAAACGTTTGTTAAAAACAACAGCAGCAAAATAGCACCCTCAACTGACAACTTTTATGAACAACATGGCTTAAAAATGGCAGTAAGCATTAATAATTTGCTGCAACTACAACACTATGAGAACACGCAAAATGACTGACAGGTCAAAAGCACAATTGTATTGTTACTTTTTTTGATTGCTGGTTACAGAGTCTAGAGCTGTCACAGAGTCAGGTGAGATACCTTACAACACTTACTTCAGTAATATCTCTCAAGGAGTAGGATTATTTTTTGTGTACCTTTCCATGGGAAAAAAAAAAAAAAAAAAAAAAAAAAAACCATTCACTTACAGCACCCTTCCATACCGTAGACTTAATAGGTCCTTAAATCTATGAAACAGCCATTTCTACGTGACATCAAGGCTACTTCTACGTGGTGCAAACTCTTTTGTTCACGGACATGCTGGGTGTCTCTCAAGTATAGGAGCAGTTTCAACCATGATCCAATTGTGATATATCACAATATACTGAATCATGACATATCGCGATACTAGGCTTGCCAACTGTCCCATATTATGGCCAAAATTAATATCACCTCCTGCTCGAGTCAGATGGCAAAACCATACTGAAGTGGCAAAATGCACAAGTGCCCCAACAGACTACCAAATACTTAAGGGGAACCCCCAACCTGGTTCCATATTGAAGTGTTCAAATGCTCAAACATCTCATATTCATGTGGCGAAATGTTAGCCACCCTGCATGATATGCAACTTCTCGTGAGCTGCATATGTAGAATTTTGAACCAATGAGATTTCACAGAGTATGTTTACATGCACTCATTTTCATCAATCCGATTGCAGTACTGTGTATAATGCATGTACCTTAAACTCTGCAATCTGATACAAATATTCATTTACATGTGCATAAGATGTTTCCCAAACAAAACTTCTGCACATGCAAAGATCATCAATCAATGAATTCGAAGCAGAGAAAGAGAGCGAAAGCAACCAATAGCATGGTCCCAAAAATCCTTCTGCAACAACACGGGAAAGGTTTATTATTACACCACGCTCCACCCTTCACTGCTCTTGATTGGCAAATCAGTCTACTCCTTAGTGACACATAGTGTCAGTTGTCTACATTTAAACTGAGATTACAGCCATCACTGCCATCCTAGCCCAAAATAAAATAAAAAATTCTCTATACTGAAAAGTTAGGATTACGTTAGTCAAAATTATAAAGTTCCTTGGTTTATTATTATACTCAAAGAGTTACCCAGAGAGTGTAATTCTCAATAATTTGGTTCTGTGAGAGAGACAGAAGCCTTTTCAAATGGAAAGGACACTTAAAAGTCACTAATCAAAGCTGTTGGTAATAGCGCTGTCACATTTCATAAGCTTGGCATATTGGGGCATATGAAACACAAGTCCGCTACACATTTGAGGTTTTCACCCCAGGGGTCTGAATGACAGAGGAGCCAGGGGAAAAAAGCTGAGAAAAAGGAAGGAAGTCTCTCTCTGCCAATGTGCAATAAGGAAAGTTTAAGGCTAGACAAACCACGTCTGTGCCTAATTCATGGGAGTATGAAGTGTTTCCCCATAGGGAGAACAAGAGGTAAGAAGACTTGCTTCTCCTCTCACCACCAGGTTAGTAGCTGGGTGGGACGCAGTTCTCTATGGCAATGTCTGGGCAGGATTTCATTGAAAACCGTCAACACTGTCATATGTAAGTGCTTGAGGAAAAGGCATCTTGAGAAATGAAGACAGCTGGGCCAATAGTTATGGAGTCAGAGTTCTCATCACTCCTGTAAGGTTTGTCTTTAATATTGCAGGTAGTATAAACTTACTTTGGCTGCTGAGATTAGGTATTGCTCATACTTTGTGTTAGCGGGTTGTTCAAGTCCATAACCCTAAGTATTAAACTCTCCTCTTTTGCTCGCCCAGATGGGGTTGTGTTTGGACTTACAATTCGTCCAATCCACTGGCAGATGATAAAACAAGTGAAAAACCTCATACACTTATACTGCAAGAGGGACACAAACCATATATCAACACCAGAATTTCATAGAGACCTGGGGGAGATTTGAACTGGGTGAGTAGGCAACCATCCAGAACACCCAAGCAACCACACGGTGTCAAAATAAAAACCACACAAAACACTGGCCACCATGATAAAAGAAACATAGCAGCATAGCAGTGTTTCCCCTATATGAATTAAGCAGCAGCACAGCTATTAAAATATGAGTGCCGCTATTAAATTTCACAAGGTTCATTTCATATTCTTGACACAACATAACACTTGCCAGCCCAAGTCAGCTGTGAGCATTGTACACTGCGGAAGAGACACCACCACATACACACACGTACTCACAGTGACGTCACCACATCACATATGTAAAACTCACTTAATTTCAAGTGGCCCAAAGCTCATTTCTGAAATGTAGGATGGCAGGGGATCGCAACGTTTCACTGACCAATCAGTTAGCACTTTCCTTGTGAATATTAATGAGCCTTCCCCTATCATCTTAATAATAATTATGTTTTGGATCACATTTTGCTTGCTTCAGAAGCGGAATGACCTAACCATCTGGACCATTTATCATCACAGCTCAATGGATAGAGCAGCGCGAGTGCAGACCAGGTGCGGTCATTTGCGGATTGGCCTTAACCAAACAGATTATCTTAAATGTGCTTGTGAACCAGTGAGATGCGCAGTGGGGATCGTGAAACCCGTTTGAATGCGGTACAGTATTGTCTGTTGCAGTACTCCAAATGTCTCGCTGTTGAAAGTAGTTTAAAACAAACAGCCCCCACTTTATAAACAGCACAGACAAAAAAAAAAAAAAATACAAAAAAATAAATAAACAGGAGAAACAATAAATTAGATGGCTTTTCAATTCACAGATTACAATGCTTACAAAAATGTACCATGGATTTACTGTAATAACACTAACTGAATTAACTATGGTAGTTGTGGCAGAAATAGATTCTAAATGTATTTAGTCTGCTGTTTATAATTGCAAAAAGGCCATAGTTCATTATATTTATATAAACCATAGTTAGTAACCATGGTGAGGAGCCATGTGTGGTTTTACCAATAATTACCATGGTCTTATTACAAATATCACTGTTAAATATATGGATACTGTGGAAGAACTATAATACATTTTCTAAATTATTTTGGACCAAGCTATCCGTTTTCCTTCATTGTAAAATCGGTTCTCTTGTAATGCTCTCTGATTGTAAGAATACATTTATTTTGTTTGCCTTCAGTAATTCCAAGTGATGACTGTAGTTTAGTCAGTAGGAGCCTGATGAAAGAAATCTGTTAAGGAGAACTTAGTCTCACTGTCAGAATATTTCAATTTAGTTCTATAAAAATGAGGTGTTAATTTTTTCCACAGATGGTACTGATGTAAATATCATAATTTTCACCTGCATCCAAACCTCAATATAAATGCTTTAAGGTCAAATGGTAACGGCATGGATGCTACCTAAGCAGTTGCTGGTGCAAAAGGCCCTTTGAGGGCACAAATAAACCCTGACGTGGCCTAGGATGAAATTGAGTTTGACACCCTATTTTAAGCTATTCCTCCACCGATGCATTAATACGGGTCCGGCATTGCAGGCTCATGGATATACACACACAACAGCACCACTGCTGAAAAACAAAAACCTAGAGGAAACAACTCTAGGTTGTTTCTAGGTAGACACAACTGCTAAAGACCTCCACCTCTGCGGAACGTTCACTCCAAACTCATCCGTCTTTTTCTATGTAAGCATGCACTAGACAGACGTCTTTAACCATTGTTTCATGTCTTGCTGTTTTTTCAGCATCTCTTGTAGTAACAATTACTGACAAGCGCCACCCCCAAATTAATTTTCATAATTCAAATGTGGTCACCTTTCCCTCTAGCGCTACTTAGCAACCTCTAAGACCTCCCATGGGAACGAGAAAGTAATCACATTCACATAAAACAATGATGAGCACAACATTGAGGTTGCATTTTCTTTCTAAAATTTTTTTTTACACCACTTACAATTAGGTTTAGGTTTGGGAGCAGATAATAAAATATGTATTCCTGTTGACTGTATTACATCATTTTAAACTACAAGATACAACTCACTTTTGGCAAATTCTGTGGACATTTCACTTGGAAACCGGTGCTTATTTGATCAACAAAAATTCCAGCTTTGGCCACTTGAGGGCCAGTGATTCTAATCTCAGTAAGCACAAACCGATTTCAGAAAAATTATTTTTGACACACTGTCGCCAAATTCACAGTGTGATCAATCTGACCAAAACCATTCAACACCCTTTGACAAAGCTGTGTGCTTTTTGTATTCAACCACCATGAAAAAATATCCTTTTCCATTCTCTTGACCTTTGCCCCAATGTGGTAGGCCTCTGTTGGACCCCTCAAGGTGGCAGAGGTGCTTTTGTGAGCATTTACGTGAAGAAATACTTCTCAATTTGTTCTGACAAACGTCTGTTCATTTTGCTCTGTTATTCCTTTAAGGAAGCCACCAGGCAAGAGTGTGTGTGTGTGTGTGTTTAAAGGCCTTCTTTCGATAAAAAGCTTATATGGCCTTTAAGTATAAGCAGACTCCTTTGTCTGTTTGCCAGCAGTCATTTATATCTCATGGATTAGAGGGGGCAAGAGCAAAGCCATGAGGCCCAAAGTTTTCCAAACACATTGCAGTTAAAACAAGAGAGTTGTTCTGAAACGACTTTGTTGGAGCCACAGTTAAAGGAGCATACCCCCCAGAAAAGTGTTTAAATAGAGCATGATCAACAGAGACAAGAGCAATATCATCGACAGAAACTAAATCAGGCTGTAGCATTGTGAGAGACACTTGTGCAGACACACACAAAGCAAGAGAGCTCTAAATAAGGCTAGAATCTAGCAGTGGTTGCAGACGTCCCTGGCCCACACGTGAGAGCTGCTTTTGATGTTTCTCAGACGTCTCTCACTGGTGCTGGATGCACTCGCTTCCCCCGAATGACTTCACAAGCAGTAGCGAGTTGGGAGGGAGCTCAGCTATAGAGTGCGAGGAGATTGCATTGGGTCACATGCTCACATGACTTATGCTCCACTCAACAGAGGCATCATCACATGGCTTGATCTCAATGTGGTGTAAAGTCCCTTGTGCATGTAGGAAAAGCATCCAATGTTAAGTGTAGGCATGAATTATTAATCAGTGATGTAAGGAGCCACAATGTCTACACCGATGTTATGACTGACGCTTTTGGAGTAAAGTGAGCGCTTTGTGCAGTCAACCCTGCTGAACCAGGTCAGAAGCCATCAGCGCAACAAGGCCCCACACTCCACACGGGCATGTGGGATTTCTCTCTAAACCCATCACAAATTCCTTACTCTTGGCAAGCGCCAAGCTCTTTGCCTTGTACCCTCCCCTCCATCTCTCCCTCTCTCTATATCTCTCCTGTCCTCTCTCTCTCCCTCTTTTCATCAGAGCTGGCAGTGGAACTGTAGACTACATTCTGCACTAATTAACAGCCTTCAGAGGAAGACCACCAAACTGGTGAACTGGCACACTCCAAGCACAATTTGTATTTCTTTTTCAAAAGTCATACACACACTACATGTCAGTGTGTATCAGGCAGCGACGGGCCCTCTGAGGGGAGCTCCACACGGTCCTGAACGGTACGCAGTCACCTTCTTTGGAGATACATCAGTTGACTTTGTTCCTAGTATAGAAGTCCAAGATTTGGGATATGTTAAAGAGCCTGGCTTGAACAAAAAAAGCTGATACACTTTCTTTTCTACAGAAACATGATTACTTCGGCTGAAGTAATCATCTTTGAGAACTCTTATTTGGTTTGTATAAAATACACATTATATCATAGCAAACACAAAGAAGAGCTTGTCGATGGTGCTGCTATTCAACATGCATAAACTATGGTCATATGAACCCAATCAAGGGATATGGTAGAGCACTCCTACTTGTCACTCAACATCTGGTAAAATCTCTGCCATCTCACAATTCAGCACATGACAAACTGCAATTTCTGAGACAAACGATGACTTGTTCAATGAGTCCAGAGGCCTTCAACCACAGTTTGTGGAAAAACCCATATACTCTTCTTTCACAGCCACTTTGACATTTGAGCCCTTCCTATATATGAATCAATCTACTTTTCCAACGTTTGCAATACAGAGAGGCAAAATTTCTCAATTAATCTCTAGCAACAAGATGCAAACTATCTTTGCGAACACAAAGATGGACAAAAGGACTCTGTGACCACAGCAGCATTTGTTTACATTTTGGTTTTAATTTCGACTCACGCACATGTATCTGGCAGCATATTTGTCGGTGCTAACCATAGAGCTTAGGCAACCAAGCAAACCTGTGTAAACTTTAGTCAGTGAAAAGGCCATATTTAATTTGATGAATACTAAAACAAGGCTGAACTCTGTTCAGCATGTGTACAGTTTTGAGGTCCTAAGTCGTATCATATTGTCACAACCCATGTTTCGCTGGCTGAACAATTAACTGGTTTTAATTAATTTCACTGGTTTCACACGAAACAGCACACGTAAAAACAAAGTATACACTTGCCTTCAGCCAGTGTAGACACCATATTTAAGAGGCTTTGAAAGAAAGAAGTACAGTCATTTCAGCATGTTGTACCGTTTTGAACTTGGGTGTTAATTGTTCAGCCAGCGAAAAATGAGTTGTAACAATCTGATCTGACCTAGGACCTCAAGACTGTACGTGTTGAGCCTATCAAAGTTTACTTATGACTGGAAGCTCATATGGATGCATTCAATGCATATGCACCGACTGCTTTGTGAAATGCTTTTAGCACATTCAACTGCAGTTGCATGCACAGATGATGCGCAAAGACTGGGCATCTAGAAAAACAAGGCTGCATGCGGACTGTCCTGATCGTGAAATTTGCATTACACAAATGTGCCTGGCATACAGCATTAAAATACCACAAAAACTATTGAGCCGATTGACAGACTTGAGTTTGGGTTTTCCATGACATTCTGTCTGATGTAGTCAGCACATCTGGTCTGGAAGGGATCAGTAAAGAGCTTGACTTAAACAGAGTATTTCAGCAGAAAGCCACTGCCAGTCACCCTTGCACGTCATCCAGTTACTCAATACAGCTTTTCATGATACTAAAATAATAATACCCTGCTGAAAGGAACAGCATAAACTAATGGATAATCCGGAATGGTTTACTGGTTAGTGCTGGTTTGGTGCAGGTCTAGCTTGTGGGCCAGCTGTTCACCAGCAAAAAAATTTAAAATGCTTTCTGGTGAAGCTAGTTGACAAAATTAGTCTTGCTGGTTAAGCAACTTCAGAAGCCTGGTGGGGACACTAGCACACAGCATCCCATGCCAGGGACCAGAATACCCCTCCCCCCAAAAAAACACGTGCTGATTTTCTGTTTGGTTGGTGGTGTTGAGCAGTGGCCAAAGGTCTGGGGTTGGTAACCAGCATGTTGGTCATTTGAGTCCTGTAAGGAATAAGCAATGTGCTGTCACCATTGTAGCCTTGACCAAGGTACTTAACCCCAGGCTGCTCCAAGGGGATTTTCACTTTATATTGAAGTAATTGTAAATGTATTCTTATGAAGTAATAGCCTAAATTTCTAAGGAATTGCACAGATTTTGGAGCTTATCATTCCATGTATATAAGAAGAATTTATGGAATTTGACTAACTCAGTCAAGTCACCAAGAGGATCAAGATTAAGGACAACAAATTTATTCAACTCTCAACAAGGAAGGTCAGCGCAGTGGTATGCTGTTGACAGGGAGAAAACCGTCCTGCACTCTGCATAGAGGCTTGCAGCTGAACGAAGGCAGGGTGAATGACTAGATTTCTGTGTGTGTTGGGCAGAAGGCCTCATTAGAGGCACATAGACACGTGGAGCCAGAGAGAGAGGGGTGAAGAGGAGAGGGCAACAGAAGCCCTGCAGATGCATCGAAGGCACCCGGGCCCTGCTCTCAAAATCTGAATCTCGGACAAAACCACATTGTGCGAGGATTTATGAGAAGGCTTACGGCCACCATGAAAACAAGGCGCCCTCTGAAAGACACACACTGAGTCGGTGTGATGACAGTCCCTCAATGGTTTGTGGGAGAACAGTGAGCAGTGTGGGGCTATGAGAGAGCGAGGCGGATGAGGACTGTAAATCAAACAGGGGGAAGATGACACTCGAGGGGTTTTGGCGGTGCTGGGAGGGGGAT
Organism: Moxostoma hubbsi; assembly: GCA_032164185.1. Taxonomy (NCBI): domain Eukaryota; kingdom Metazoa; phylum Chordata; class Actinopteri; order Cypriniformes; family Catostomidae; genus Moxostoma; species Moxostoma hubbsi. The sequence continues at coordinate 16,512,043 of JAVLUX010000049.1, read as the reverse complement.
TCGCAACCAAACAGCTGCGTGACGGGAAAGCGCAAGAGGAAGCAATCTGTGAGCATACTGTTTGATATATGAATAGGAGCCGAGCAACTAAGGAGATATAAAGGGGATAGCTACAAGCTAAAAACTCCATAAAAAGTTCTAGGAAGTGATTTAAAAAACAGCAATGTGTTGAGTTGAAAGATGTCCTTTCATTTCAATCAATCCACCCAAACAACTGCTGAATTTAAGCACATGATTCATTATTCTAAGATACTGATCTTTTTGCTCAATCCAATACATCGACAGTTGTCAAAGAAGTTCTATAAAATACAAAGACCCCAGTAAGTGCTTGACCAGTAATTCATTTCAGGCAGCCCACCTAAGTTTTGAATAACAGACACATGACCATCAGGAAAAGGAAGGCACCCACCCCTGCTTCACAGCCTTCCATGGACATGTGTGCAATTGTGCATGCGTATCACTCTGGGGGGGGGGGTTGCACGGTTTCAATGGTGTGCTTGTGTTCAGCACTGCAGAGGTGACTTGCTATCAGGGCCCTGTGTTGCGCACACAGCGCCCACTTTTTCCATTCTGTCAGCACTGAGAAGCACACTGGTTCCTTCCAAACTCAGCGCCACTTCATTAAATGACTTCAGACTCTTGGCAAAGGCAGTGGGAAAAGTCTATATTAACTGTGTGTGAGATCCATGGGCTGGCCAACAAAGGCTGTGGTTGTTCCCCTGTAAGTCTTTCTGTGCTGAGGAGGGGGTTTGGACCTCTAGAGGTACCTGCAGGCCCCACAGTACACTGTAACTCCCTTTAACAAGTAGAGGAGTTCAGTATCCAACTACAAAAAGGAAGGGGAAAATTTTGGGTATGTGCAGGGAAAAATTGTGGTGACATCATAAAAAGGGATGCAGCATATTGGCTCATTTGACGGTTAAGGACAAACATGGGTGACATGGCAAGGCAGGACTCCCATTGGCCTTACCGGGTTGATGAATTGCAGCATTTATGCTTATTCATATTGTCAGGTCATTACTTCACATAGCTGACTGACAACACTGCTGTAACAGGCCTAGCCTTCAGAAACTAGGCAACGGTAATAGTGACGAACAGGCTGGCAGCTTCTTTAACACAGAAAACCACAGATGGAGATTTTCAAAACGAGTGGTTCAATTTCAATGGAATAGTCTCTTGCGGTCCCCTTCACAGAAGGATCTTTTGAGCGCTTGTGACAGGGGTATTTACACCACTTACTGAGTTTTAAAGGCCTCTCTCCCATTCTCAGCTTTATTGAACCAAAACACCTCCTCTTCCATGCGAAACAGACACTCGTTTTGCTCTGCAAAGGGTTTAAAACACATCGGCTTCGGTGAAAAGCTCACAGTGGCGTAAGTATTCAGTTGGGTGCACATTGAGCTCCCCAGGCTAGTTTCACGACCATTTCTCATGCACAATGGCCACCTTTTACAGCACCGTGGATGTCAGACATGGTTTGAGACCTGCGGTGGAGACTTAAAGAAGAAGTGATGTCAGGATTTACAGTTTGGTTGTGGGAGAACTGGAATTAAAGAGAAATAAGGAGTGGTGAGCGAGGGAAGAGAAAGAGCAGAAGTGTGTGAGTGAGAGAGGAGAGGGGGTCGGACATCCATCATTGCCATTCTCAGTCGATGTGCCCTGAGGTTCCCACACAGTAGCGCATGCTGTGCTCACTGCCTGCTCTGTGTAAGAACACAAAAACACACACATATCTAGTTGAGGGTGTAATTTTGTCATATTATAAATGTCGAAATTTTGTCCACAAATTATAGTTATGGTAAGTACGCATGCTTCAATTGTTTTTACATAAATCTAAGTATACTCACTACAGGGTAACCCTAACACAACCCATAAAAGAAAATTCTAAGCATTATTAGAATGAAATTATTATATTCAAAATATGTCTGAATTATTTCAACCTTTGAAGACATTCTCAAGGAAAGGTTCTGTCAGAATTGTTAGACAATTTTTTAACTCAAAGTACAGTATAGATAACTAGGGCATCCCACTCCACCCACCCAACATAAACTTAAAAGTACAGACTAATATACACACTTACCTTGATTAAAACATGCAAATATGTACAAATTCAATGCTCATGGATGTACACCAGGACAAATAAAAGAATGCATTGGTGCACTTTATATACTCCATATTGAAACTGCACACACATGCCCTGATGAAGTGTATTTAACAGGTGAAAAAGAAGACCGCAATGAACTAAAGACCTGTTCTGTGCGTGTTAAAAGCAGGGGCGGAGCCAGGAGTTTTTCGCAGGGGTCAGCGATCACTCTGTGGTGGCACAGATATATTCGGGCAATACATGTTAAGTCTTGTGCTGAAAAATGGCAATTGCGTGTGGGGTGGCCAGGCTTCAGACCATGGTGGCCCCTAGCGCCGCCACTGGTTAAAAGAAACAGATATAGACAGGAGAGACTAAGTGATTTCCCAAAGAAATCAATCACAATGTTTGTGTACTAACGACAGACACCCCTGTATATGACCTACTGTGAATCTGATTCCTTTATTTGTACCAATTAAGAGAGGGTACAGACAGACAGCCCTGAAAAAGCTGTTGATCTTACCGAGTTGCTACAGTAGGCGAATTAAGAGCAGTCCGCTCAAACAGGAAGGTGAAGAGGTTTGTAGTTTTCATACTGACAACCCACTTTTTTTATTGTATACAGTACTTTCTCTCTCTCTGTCTAATTGGACACACACACACATAGTGGGGTTCAAAAGTCTGAGTGCACTTGTGAAAACTACAGTATTTTCTATTTCTATTAAATTACATTTTTATTTTAATACAGATTTTCCTTTATTACTAATTATTTAAAGTAAATAAAAATTTCAGAATTTCTTAGTATTTGGTATATGTGCTTTTGCTTTAATGACAGCATGCACTTGAGCTGGGATGGACTTCACAAGTTTGTGCAAAACCTGATGATCCATGTTATCATCCCGATTTGTGCATGTTTCAAAGAGCATCTTGTGTGCTTCATTGGAAACCAGAAAATCTGACCTTTTGTGCATGTTCAATGTCACAAATTTGCTTATTCAATTAGTGACCCAGGACGGAGCAGAAATTTTAATATTTTTTCTTCACTTTACATCATAACATATCTGTTTTCAATTCGGTTTTCAACTTACCATTTATTTCCAGGTTTAAATAAGATATTCAATCCCAGATTTTCAATGTGGGCTTTGGGACCCCACTGCATTCACAAACGAGCCACATTCACAGCTTTTCAGATACAAACCTCTCTCTATATCGAATGCGCATCTAGCAGGCACTGTCTAAGAGTCTAAAGCACTGTTTATGCAGGCTGTTAAAGGAGCTCTATCAATGAGCTGCATTAATCCTACAGACTTCACAGTCTCCAACCCCAATCTTTGTGTAGATGCTAGGGACGCACAGGTCTTTTACCCATATTTGTGTGTATAGTATGTCACTGAACTTTGGATCTTGTGTGTCAACTATTATTCTTTATTCATTATATCCAGCATAGACAACAAACGGCTCGGATTACTGTTTCACGGTAGGTAATATACTCACTGCTTCTAGTCAACATGGCAGCGCAAAAAAGCTACAATGCCCTGCCAAAAGAAATAGAACATATCAAGTACTTAAAGGATTAGTTGACCCAAAAATAAAAATTCAGTCATTGTTTCAATCATTTGGTTTATTGTTATAATCCTATTTGACTTTCTTTTTCTTAACACAGAGGGAGAAATGTTGAAAAAATAAATTGTTCTCAGTGATGTCAGACAATAGCAGTTTATGGTGACCACATCTTCAAGCTTCAAAAGGACACACAAGTGCGATTTAGAAGTCTAATAAATTATTCCATTAGACTTATGATTGTTATAAAAGCATATGATAAGGTTTGATGCAGGGGGACTAAACCTAATGTATTATTTAGTAAAAATGTTCACTGACCTTTATTCTTGTGCGCGTTCATGAGTCTGCATGCAAGCTCTTTGCACAAGACCAACAGTAGTTACGCGGCACGTGTAAGATAGAGCGTTCAAGCGAAAACTAGTTTTGTTTCACTTCAACCCTATTCTAATTTTACACAGTCTGCATAAGGCACCAACTCCCTATGCGGGCACCATCTTACCAGAGGGGGTTACCAGAAACTCCACTGGCTCTCCCATGTTATATCTTATTCAAGGACCCAAAAGCAGTCGTGGAACACAGATGATCGTGTTGTGATCGCACCACGCATCACATTTTGGGCATGTGCCAGTTCATAGTGGACGGGGTTACAAAGCGCGATGCCAAATATAGAAACCAAGCTATCCACAGAATGTCCCGTTGCTCCTCGTAGCTGCTTAGGACAAAAAACTCTGATTAACATAGAAAAGATAACTTTTATTACATGTAGTTTGGCGTCCATGTAGGACACGGTGTGACTGTAGGTACCTACAGCACCATCTCTCTGTTAGATGTAGGACCCTATTCTTGCACTACAAACTCTTCAGACATGTTTGTAAGTTCTGTTCTCTAGTTTGTGTGCAATCATGTTGTGTTTTCTATTATTAATATCGCCGGTGGTCCTGTTGATTAGAAACAAAGCGAGTTTTCACTTGAACTCTCCTTCTCGCACGTGCTGCGTAACTACTATTGCTCCAATGCAAAGAGCTCTAAAGCTCACGTTCAGACTCATGAATGCGCACAGGAGATCAATGCTCAGTGAACATTTTTACTAAATAATACATTACATTTTGGTTTGTTTCACACCAAACTTTATCGTATGCTTTCATAACAATCATGAGTCTCATGGAATAATTGATTAGACTTCTGAATTATACTTTTGTGTCCTTTTGAAGCTTGAAGATGTGGTCACCATAAACTGCCATTGTATGACATCACTGAGAACAAAGTTTTTCACTATTTCTCCCTTGGTGTTAAGAAAAAGAAAGAAAGCCATGTGGGGTTATAACAACACAGGGGTGAGTAAACAATGACAGAATTCTCATTTTTGGGTGAACTATCCCTTTAAGTTCTGATTATTAGGGAAACTCCCTCTTTGTAAGATGTCAACCAACTCCGTCACTACAGTGTGGTTTTGCTGCCAGCCTGTGGTCATTAACAGTAATGCTCAAGAATGGTACCAGCATTTCCAAGTTGTCTATTGAATCATATATGAAATCTAGGTATTTGAAAAAAGATGTCAATGAACGTTTTTATTTTTTCAAGTACTGTTCATTGAAGCTGCCAGTTTAGGACCTGTGAGGGGGTTTGTTTCTCAAACTAGATATTCTTTGATGTAATTATCTTCTTGTTATTGTGCATATGAGCCAGACACCTACACCTACATGGTAAAAAACAATCCTGTTGTTTTTACAAAAATCTGGCAGCTGTGGTAGCCAGAATAATTATGTAAAAAATACAGTAAAATGTAAACAACTTTACAGAGCAACCTGTACATTTTACAGTTTAAAATTGTTGTAATTTACACGCTGACACTGTAAAAATAAATAAATAAATAAATAAATCTTAAACATGCCTTCTGAAACTGTACAAATCTGTTGTTTACTTTATAAGGTATATGTTAATCACCGTAGTAACTACAGAAGGGCACATGATGACATGAAGTTCATCAATAGTGGCTCATCCAGGAGCAATGACCAATAACCATATAGAGACAGTGATCAGTATCACTCACACAAACACTCAACACCATCATGATTTAACACATATAAGATCAAACAAACACATATCAAACACATGTGAGATTTAAATAATGCAGTAAACATTATCTGAATTACATCAAATATAACACAGAACACCCCAGTGTACGTAACTGATATTAAAAATATGATGAAACATAACTATTCCCATAAAATATAATGAAATGTAATGGGTCACACGGGGAATTGTGGGAATGCCCGATTACTGTTTTTTACTGTAATTTTAACAATAATTTACTGTAAAAAAGTACATGTACTCTCTTGTTCTTTTTACCATTAATTATACAGGAAAATCTTTCTTTTTACATTTAAATTATTAAATATTTACATAATTTTATTGTAAAAACTACTGTATTGTCTTTTAAAATATATTAAAACTTTTTACTGTATATTTTACCGTTAATATTTGTTAATCAATTAACATTTTTTTTCTGTAGCATTTTTACAGTATTTTACTGTTAAAATTACTGACATTTTTTTACAGTGTACCCTCTCTCTCTCTCTCTCTCTCTCTCTCTCTCTCTCTCTCTCTCTCTCTCACACACACTCTCTCTCTCTCTCTCTCTCTCTCTCTCTCTCTGCTAATTAGATTTTATTCTTTCAAAACATTAGTGCATGAAATAGCCTTATTTCTCAACAAAACAATAGACTGAGTTTCTTGATAAATTTGTTTCTTTTAGGCCATTCTAAAAACAAAATTTGACCTGGTTTGTGTAAAGTGCCCTCAATTCTTCAGAAACTGAAATAATGTTTGTGATGTCCAAACATTACATAGCACAAGCGTTTTCAACTGTTTGAATAATAAAGGTTTCTTGCTTCTTAATTAGCCCATCAGAATAATTTCAAGTAAATATATTAGAAAAGATTACTGGTAAGTACTATGTACATTGAATAAGTTAGTATTTTCAAGTTCACACTCAAACTAAGTAAAGTTTACATTTGTCCTCAATTTAAACATGTTCTAGCTTAATGAGTAAATATTATTCATGATTGTCTGTTATCTTAAGAATGCATCAACATGTATCAAACCTAAAGATGAAAACCATGTCACATTTATTCCCTAATTTGAGAAAAATAAGATACATTTGATTAATTTTTGAAAGCGTGTGTTAACTGCATGCGACGGGCTTGAATAATTAATGAGCTTGCATGATTTCACTGTTTCCAGGTTTATTGATTTTATTGTTGACTTTGTTGTCATGTCTGGTAACGTTTTGTTTCGAGAAGTCTGAATTTCATATTCTACTCCAAATTACCCATTCATGCTAAAATAAAATTACCTTTTGATTGTTACCGTTATAAAGTTTTTTGCAGTGTTAAGGTCTGCGTTCGCAGCTGTGTATTTTGTTTCAACTACCAGTAATGCAAGGTGGTGTTGTCCAATAGACTACATAGCATGCATAAAGCTTTCCTGTGGATGACTTCAGTATGTCATGTTTTCCAATAAAATCTTGAAAAGTTTTGAAGTTAAAATCTTTCAATTGTATCTAAATGTATTTACCATGAACAGATTTGTAAGTAAAAGTTACTGTACTACATTAAACACTTCAGTTTATTCAATATTATGTCATGAACTTGAGTATATTTTAATGTTAAACCATTAAAAGTTACATTGAAACGAAATAAAAAATTAAGTCCTTTTTTAAGTGTAGACAAATTACTGGTTTTAAAATAAAAATATAAACAGTTATTTCAATCTGTAATTATTTTCAACATTACAATTGTTTTGGGCAGTATTTATAATGCATCTTTGGTGAATAAAAGCATCAATTTCTTTCAACAAAAAAAAAAATGTCTCAGTGAATGAATGGTAGTGTGTGTGTGTGTGTGTGTCACACACACACACACACACACACACACACACACACACACACACACACACACTGTGCTTCAAACTTTTTGGCTGCCGATTATGACAAAAATCATAATTGTTGATTATTGACATTAAATACTTAACTGCATACTTATCTGCATGCCATATACATTATGACTACATGTAAGAATAAGTTCCTGATTTACATTATTGATTTTATACATAAGTAAATCAAGAAGTAAATAATTTGTAAATTGCTGCGTACATGTGTGGATCTGATGTGCATTTGTGGATTGTCATGTGCATTTGTAAGATGTTTTGCTACTTTTTATCACCATATAAACACTCAGCGGTCAACTTCACATCAGTCATCTCAGCAGCATGATAAAAACTGTTTTGAATAAATGTTTAACAAATTAAGCACAGAGCAAGTAACGGACATGTACACTGGTTTCAACACTTCACTGCAGAAAAGAAAACACATTGTAAATGGAAACTTTTTACGTAATCAGAGTTAAGTTAATTAATTAAGTTAAATGTGGCAGCTGTAAGAGTAATCATGATTATTAATTTGATCAATTGTGCAGTACTAATCTTCAGAAAAAAGTCAATCACTCTCAGAAAAAAGTACTGTTTAAGGTACAAGGGCCGTACTTTTCTAGACCTCTAATTAATTTAGAACTATAACTTGTACCCTAAGGACCTATTGTGTACATTTAAAGGTACATTACATTTATATGTTTTGTTCCTCTGGAAACAAAAAAAACACAACCTTTTTGTATCCTTAAGGGTACAAATAAATAGACAAAACAAGGGCATCACCCCAGTGACAGCCTTGTACCTAAAAACGGGACAGTTTCTTCTAAGAGTGTATAACGTATGCTGGTAAAAGTAGTGTATGGAACACCTCAATGTATTTAGGCAAATTACATCTTTTGAAAGAATCAAACTGCAATAGATATTTAATTAATGTACAGTAAACTGCAGCTGTGTGCTACTCAAACTAATGTCACAAACCACAATCTTTCATCCACTAGATGGCAACATTTTCAAAGAAATGTACCTTGTCTCCTTGTTCTTTTGTGTATAGTTCTTTGTTGACGTTAGACATTGTGTTGTATCATGCAGGCATGATTTCATAATTTTAGGTAATGTCATAAGGGGGGCTGAAGGAGACTGAAACCACACTGAGGTACTTCACTAAAAGTACAAACATTTCCACATATGATTTGAACCTGGGTCTTCCTGTTTATCATGCAGAGCACTTACCATAGTGAATAACTCATAAGTCAGAACTTTTAGAAAACAAAATGAATAAAAATGATTCAATTTTAGGATTTAATCTAGGTATATGAAACTAACATGCAAAACCGTGTGGCAAAAACCCAGAGTCCATTTTATGCAGAGAGATCAGAATAATAATATTCTCCACTTTTCCTCCTTACTTAATTATAATGTGCATTTCACTTGTTTGTTTCTGATAAATTCCGCTTTAATGCTTCTTTGTTTCCATTAGCATATGCCAGGAAACCATGACGTAGAGCTGCCCCAAATGCGGCTTTCACTGTCATGCTATCAGCACCCACAAACAGCTGCTTATGAGACAACTACCATCATTTCCGGTCCAAGAGCACAATAAACAAAACAAAGAAACACATACAAAGAAACAATACATACGTGCAATGAAAGAGAATTTTCCCAACCACAATGAGTTAACTATATTCTCTGTTGTTGGTTCAAATGGTTTGAATCAGTTGATACATTGAATGTGCTATATATTACAATTACTATGTTTTTTCTTCTCTAATGTGGACTATATTTCCATTGGTAGTCAAAGTACTTGCACTTGGTCTGAATAAACTGGAGTTTCTAAATTATTCTCAAAACTTCTATTTCAGTCCCAGCTCAGCTCTTCCTACTGTAACTGAAACACTCATAGTACAAGTAACAGAGAGGCAGTAATGTCATTTCTCAGAAGCAAGGTCTCCTAAAAACCACAGCAGGTGACAGTATGCGTAGGAGATAAATCAACCATAACGGCCATTTTGGAGGGTGTTTTTATCACACTTGATCAAAATCAGATTTTGATTGGGCTGTAATAATTTCTCATAGTGAACATTTATGTGGACAACATTCATAAAGCAATGCAATGTGCCTTAAATCTGTCCTGAATGTATAATTCCAGCCAGTCTTGATGGTAATGTTGTGATGCAACTGTGCATTTTTTAACTGTTCTTTAAATGACAAAGACCAGCATGTATCTCGTCTCAGGAGTCAGAGAAGACACTGTGTTCCAGATCGAGCCCCCTGGCAGGAAGCTACAATCCTCCGCACCCATCCACCCCCTCCACCTCTTCCTCGGGAGAGAGAATTCTGGATGAATGTGGCGCGTGCAGCACCGAGGCTGTAAAATTAAGGCTGTACCCACATCCTGTGTTGATGTACAATGTCTCAAACAAGCACCTGCCTGCCCTGTTTTTGAGGTGTACTTGTATTTTTAAATGTGTTTGCCAAATTTCTTGGAAGCAGGAAGCTACACAAATCACTAAGAGCCACAAAAAATATATATATATTTTTTTTTTTAAATAAATAAATACATGAAAACAAATGGATGTTATAAAATTTTACAACTTATTAAATGCAATACCTTTCAGAAACAGGGAACTCAATATGTAGTGCCCGATGTGGTCTTCTTCTGTTATTGCCCATCTGTCTCAAGGTTCAACATGCTGTGCATTATGAGATGCTATTCTGCTCAATACAATTGTACATTACATATTGCAATTGTGTTATCGGAGTTACCGTAGCCTTTCTGTCAGCTCAAACCAGTCTGGCCATTCTCTGTTGACCGCTCTTATAACAAGGTGTTTCTGTCAACAGAACTGTCGCTCACTGGATGTTTTTTGCTTTTCGCACCATTCTCTATACACTATAGAGACTGTTGTATGTGAAAATCTCAGGAGATCAGCAGTTACAGAAATACTCAAACCAGCCCGTCTGGCACCAACAATCACGACATGGTCGAAATCACTGAGATCACATTTTTCCCCATTCTGATGGTTGATGTGAATATTAACTGAAGCTCCTGACCCCTATCAGAATGATTTTATGCACTGCAATGCTGCCACATGTTTGGCTGATTATATAATTGCATGAATAATATATGTGTACAGGTGTTCACTGAGTGTATATAATTAAAATGACAAATATACTATACCTCTTTTTTTATTATAAAAAAAAGCATGTTTACCATAAATTGGAGAGCAATCAACCAAATTGGAGGGCGTAGACAAATAAAATTTGGACAAAACACGTCCACTACTGCACTTAAAAATACTGAAACAATAAAGAAAACAATAATATCCAAACTTTATAAAAGCAAATCCGCCCACCAATGCTCGCGCACCATACCCCTAGAGCTCAATTGCGCAGGAGTTTATCACACTTACGATAAAGGATGAGATTACGTTTGATGGTTTAAGAAAATGAATGCGATCTGAAAATGACCACTTTAATAACTTTTTGTCTTAGTTACGTCTAAAGCTACACTTCGTGTGACATAAGAGAGAGGTTTAGTCAAAAGAACACCAGCATTCTCTATCTTTCACCGACAAACGTCCCGGATGTCTGCCAATATCGTAGTTGCGCTCGACTTTTGAGAGGTGAGAAAAGTGCTCAAATCATCGCTATAAAAGACATTAAAGCACAAACAAGCCGTAAGGATTGTTTTAACATGTCTCTTACCGGATTGAGTGGTTTATGGCGGTCTTCGGCGCGCGAAGGCCTCCCGTAGTAAAGTTTTCATACAGCGTGCAACTGTGTTGTTTACAAAGTCTCGAGCAGAATTCCAATTGGTCCCGGTTGAGCCAAGGCGACGCCCCGAAGCACACGCCTCATTAGCGATGCGATAAACCGCTTCCATTATAATCAGAAGTTTTCACTTCACTCGTCACCTATTTGTTGATTATAATAGAAAGGTCATAGATTGTCGCGCTACTCGTTTCACGTTGTAAATACGGTGTTTATTTAGATATTTACGCTTTTACTTTATTTATAATGCTTATATTTTACACAAGGTGGTGCCATTGTCAATCTTCTCCTCTTATCAGCATTTACTATACAAGTAAAATGCCAGATCACAGTCATGGTAAGTTTAAATAGTTTACCACTTTGAAAATGAAAGGACGGTAATGAAGAATGGTAGAGAATCTGGTGGTATTAAATTAGACCTCAATTGTAGATGAATGTCCACTCAAAATGTGTTATACAATATAAAACTGAACCAAGTCTAAGCATATTTTCGCTAATTACATCTGTTGATTTCTGTAAAAGGTCACATTCAAGTCAATTACTTTTGTATTTACCATATTTATTCTTTATTTCTGTCAAGATTTTCAGGAATAATAGAATAAACAGAATATAGCCTATCAGAACAGACCATGTCCAATCATACACACAAAATAACAAAAAAGCCAGTGGGTTGAAAAATAAAAATATACTATTTCTACTACTACTACTAATAATAATAAAATACAAAGACAAGCAAAATACATTTCAGACTATTTCTATTGTTTACACATTTGAATTGTAGGGTGCAACAAGACTAAAGGCACACCTTAAGGAATATGGGGGGGGGGGGGGGGGGGGTGGTAGCCGGGGAGCCTGCATGGGGTAAAAGGCCCTAAGGGAGAATAAAGTGCTATAGTATAAATACAGGGACAATAGTTATAGGAAAAAAATTTACAACTTAGGAAAATCATTTTGAGACAGCATAAAAATTTTCTCGTCAGTTACTCACCCTCATGCCATTCCAGATGTGTATGACTTACTTTCTTCTGCTGAACACAAACACATATTTTTAGAAGAACATTTCAGCTCTGTAGGTCAACACAGTACAAGTGAATGGTGGCCAGAACTTTGAAACTTCAAAAAGCACATAAAGGCAGCATAAACGTAATTCATAAGACTCCCAGTGGTTAAATCATATCTTTAGAATTTATATGATAGGTGTGGGTGAGAAACATATAAATATCTAAGTCCGTTTTTACCTTAAAATCTCCTCCCTGCCCAGTAGGTAATGCAAAAAAAAAAAAACAAATAAAATAAAATAAAAACAAACTAAGAAGAATGTGAAAGTGGAGATTGATGACATAAAATGACTTAAATATTGATCTGTTTCTCACCCACACCTATCATATCTCTTCTAAAGACATGGATTAAACAACTGGAGTCATATGGATTCCTCTTGTGCTGCCTTTATGTGCTTTTTGGAGCATGAAATTGCTGGCTACCATTCACTTGCACTGTGAGGACCTACAGAGCTGAATTATTCTTCTAAAATACTTTGTTTGTGTTCAGCAAAATAAAGAAAGTCATCTGGGATGGCATTAGCAGAGCCGGTACTATAGGGAGGGGCTTGCTTGTGCTTCCGTCTCCTCAAGAAAGTCCATAGTACTCCCGTAGCACCCCCGTCAAATGTTTGTAACAGCCAGCAGAATATCTTCTGTATAAAGATTGTATAAAGAAACATTTTCCCATACAATATTTTAGCAATCATATCATGTGTCCCGTATTTCTGTCGCCTGTTTATAATCAGAACTAGTGATGCCCAATTTACGAATGAATTACTCATTTGAGTCGACTCTTCAAAGAATAAGTCAAACGGCTGTATCGTTTGGAGCGTTTCTTACTCCGTAAAAAACAGAAATAAAATAAATAGAACAGAAAACAATCAAGTGGGATATTTACTGTAATGATACACAGAGCAGACGCAAACTTAACAGTTGAAACTTTATTAAACGCACTCACTCCAACTGCATGTCTACAACAACTCTCTCTCAGTAACGGTGGAGCAGCCCCCGTAACCATACAACCCCGGACCCTGCTTTGTAACAACCAGACCCCTTCTACCAATGAAGTCAACAAAGTTGGCAAAAAACTGAGCGGTCCCACAGACATTCTTATGGCGGTTCACTGGTGAGGAGACAAGAGACAAGACTAATAAACTACTTTTGTGAGGAAACAGTGCATAACTTAGAGTACACTGTACCTTAGAGGACAAAAATTTGCATCAAAACTGCCATAAATATATTATATATTAATATTATTTTCCACTTTCACTGACTTTGATTTTTTAACCAACATCAGTCCTGATCATAACTACCAAATATTCATTAATTTTCAGGATTTTAACCCTTTAAATGCCAGTTTGTTTACATAATGCCTCATAAAAAACACCCTCTGACATCCATACCAACACAACCATTCAGTTTTAGCTGCATAATTAATTTAGTTGGCCTGCAGTACTTTATAATACAGAAAACAGAAAATAGGAAAAAGCATGTATTTGCTCCATATGATAAACATGAGAAAAATGGCACCATATGGTGGAAAATGTTAAAATTTAAACATTTTAAGCCAGGACTCTGGAATGAAAGATAATATCGTAGAATTCGTGATTTTATGCTTTAATGACACTGGGATCAAATATTGCTGATTTAATGGGTTTCAATGTGCAAATATTTGTCCCGAAGGTCTTGTGTAACTATTTTGTGTACACAGTGTATTATACATGTGGAATTGAGGTTGAAATATCAAAATTCCCAAAAAAATACACACCTTTGGCTAAATTTATGCTTGTTGGCATTAACACAGTTAAAATTATAAATATATATATATATATATAAACTAAAAAGAAAAAGACAGAAATGTCGCACAAGGGTTAAAAAAGTCAGATCACTAAATCGACTTAAATCAATCAATCAAACAATCAATCAATCAATCAATCAATCAATCAGTCAGTCTGTCTGTCTTTCTATCTATTTATCTGTCTATCTGTCTGTCTGTCTGTCTGTCTGTCTATCTGTCTGTCTGTCTGTCTGTCTGTCGATCTATCTATCAGCTCTTTATTAAGTTCAACACCTGTGTGTTCAGCTTTTGAACAACTCAAGGTAAAGTCATTTTTTCAACCAAACAGGCATTAAAAAGTATCATTGCATGTTTTTTTTTACATGTACATTGGAGTACTATGTAAATACCATGGTGTACATCAATGCACCGCAGTATTGCGCAATATGATACCATCACAATACCATGGTTCTGCCACAGCAGGCTATTTTTTTTTAAAGGTAACTGATTTTGAGAAACGTTAACTAGTGCTGGATGTGCTGTGTGAATAAGTCTTTTACCAATGCTTTGTAGGCCGTATTTAAATTAATTACTACACGAGATAAATACTTGAGAAAGGTAAAAAATGCTGGTCTTGAAGTCTTCAGAATGAAATGCTTTAGTGCAGTTTTTGCAAAAAGTTTATCCCAGGGGAGCATGTTCCCAGACCCCTTATAAGGGTACACTGTTTTGCTGTACCTGTGCTTCAGACAGTACTTAAGAAGCTAAAAACACACCTGAACGTGTATTGCCTGTTTTATTGAGGCTGCAGCATAGAGATTTCACTTCTGTTGTCACCTCGTGCATACTGATATTAATAAAATCGCTTGGCCATGCCAGGTTATGCACATATTTAGTGACCAAAGATCAGCTCCCCCTGGCAAAGATTTAGCACACATTCAGCACCAGCAATCAAAATTCGCTGGCGCCGCCCTGTAAATAAGATAATTTTTATTTTGGGGTGAACTATTCCTTTAAAGAATATAGTAAAATGCGTAAAATATGTGGAAAATAATTATGATAACACATACATTTAATTAACATTTGTATTAATATATTTAACCAACTGTGCGCGAATTTCTTTGTTATAAAATATAACAACTATTGGTCATAGACCTGGCTTTAGAGAAGTTTCGAATAATGTTTCCCCAAGTCGTTTCTCTCATCAAATAGTTTTTATTCGTCGTTATGTCGTATTACGTGGTAATAAACTGCCTTGGAGTGACTCGCGCTTGATGTTGATGCATGACGTCAGGACACGCTTTCCGCGCCCCTCCCGTTCTGCGATCCTTTCTGTGTTGTTTCCGCATAATAAAAAAGGATTCCCCGCCCAACCCGATTCCAGCTTGGCTGCGTTGTTTGGGGACAGTCCGAAGATGGCGACGGCCCAGCTGTATTGCGTCTGCCGGCAGCCGTACGATGTGAGCCGGTTTATGATAGAATGCGACATTTGTAAGGACTGGTTTCACGGCAGGTAAGGATTAAAACTGTTACAGTGTGACATATCAGAGGCAATGAAATCATATGGCACTTCGGGTGTCAGTAAGCCGTTTGTTGAGCTCGCTCGCTCGCCATGAGACGATTTCACGCGCTGCTTTGTCAATATTTCCATGCGTTTATCGCATCATTTGACATGTTCCTATTTTAAACGCTCATGTTCCACGCATGTTATTTCTTTCCTATCTAACGTCGTTATTGTTTTGTCCTTACGACTGACAGGTTTTCTGTGGCAGCTGCAAAAATGCAGCAATCTTAGCAGCGAAAATAGCTTAACGTAGTCTCGGTAGCTTTGTGGCTGAGTTGCGGTGCATCAGCTGACATTAACCCCTTATGTTGTTTTGAAGCACATAAGTAAATACATATGAACATTTTCATGTTTTTTTTTTAAAGTGCACGAGACTGTTTGCCTATTTAATAAATATATATGATCAATATAAGGCTGAAACTTGGTTTGCAGCTTTCAAGTGAACTTATGCATGGCGATGCTTTTATTTTGTTTGTGTTTTGGTTGAACAAACTTACAAGCTGTAAACCGCTTGGTTACAAGTATTCAACTGAAAAGAAAATGCACATTTTAGTGACTGAGTTGTGTCTGGATTTCACTCAGTAACAACATGATTAACATTTAGGGTGAACAGATGGAGTCCGTATTGTGTACAACAACATCTGGATGGATATTTTCGTTACTTTCCTGAGTTTCCTTTATTTTAATTCAGTCCATATTTGAAAGCTACCGGGAGATTGTATTGCTCTTTTCTTGTTAGTAAAACATGTATAGCATCAAGGTTATTTCTTTGTTAGATTATCTGCAGCCATGGACAAGACAGTCTGTGAAGCGCGAGGAAACGTGGGGGGTTTTGATGAAAAGTTACACGGGGAGGGGGTAACTAAACAAAGACGTGTGGTTGAGTTTACGAGATCAGACCTTTCTCCCGTTAAATGCTTTAAACTATACGTGCATTACATATTGCTTGTTAAGTAGCTTCCATTTTCGGCGTTTGCTATGTTTAATGCCACTTTTAAATGTAACAAGAGAGACATTTCGCACTTCAGCCATAAGGTTTTGTGATTGTTTGGTCTTTTTGATTGACAGCAGGGGTCGGGCATTTAAATCCCCCCTGTTGTACAAATTTGGGCATGTAGTTCCGCCTCTTAAAGAAACAGGCGCAGTTTTGACGCGTACAACGTGGAGTTCTGCCCGTGCATGACATACTCGGGATGAAATGTGCTTAAACTGTAGAATGTAACCTGAAGGCATGCACCAATATGAGATTTTCCGTCCTGTTATGCCTTGTGTTTATAGTTGGCCTTCACATTTCTCTTTTGGCAGCTTAGAGATGCCTCTAATCTTGTACACATGCATGTAGTAGTCCTATGTACTACAAATATGCAACGCTGGCAGATTGCCAAAACTCTAAAAGTTCCTAGATCACATCTACTTTTCCACAATTCATGATTTCTTGAATTTATTTTATTCAGGCTATTGAAGAATGTTTTTTTTTTTTTTTCCCAAGAACATCACAAGCCATTGATGTAAGTCTATACTTTAAAATCAGACATGGCACTGCTGTGAATAAGGTTTATAAAAATTTTTTTTTTTTAGAGTGTATATAGAGAATAAACCTTTACCATGGTTTTCAAGGAATTGTGTCTTTGAATTGCACATGATGTTGAATTTTGCCAGGAGTGTTCTATATCGCTACAACATTCAGGTGCCCACTGGGGCTGGAGATAACACGGGCTGATCATTTTTGCTGGATGCGTGGTTGATACAATTTGTTCGGTGTTAATCAAAGGTTTCATGCGGCAGTTCTGCCTGCCACCAATGGGATTATGCTGTCTCGCCTGCCGCCTAGCCCAGGTTGTTATCTGGCTCCATACACAGCCTGGTTTAAGAGGAAAGAGCCGCTGGGGGTGTAGGGCTCAGAGGATTACGAAACTACTGATATTCATGCCTGATAGTGGCATTAGGCCAAGCTTGATGTCAAGCATACCGTTAAAACCTCACAAAACTATCCATACATGCCTTACCTACTGGGATGGGTGCAGCCAGTTTAGTGACGTCTCAGAATGTTAACTAGTGTTTTTTTTTTTTTTTAAGGGGGGAAATCTGAGGAATAGATTTAAATGATGAAATGGAGCAGATAGTAGGCTAATGCATAATGTTTGATAGCTGGTATCGTGTGTGTGTGTGGGTATATATATATATATATATATATATATATATATATATATATATATATATATATATATATATATATATAATTTTTTTTAAAGTTAAAATGCATGGGGTGCAAATTGAGTATAACTTTGTGAATGAGGGGTGTTGAAATTGCAGAGAGTTCATGCAGAGATTTCTGCTTGCACAGATTCTGTTTGAGCTTGATAATTGATTTTAGCCTAAGTATGGATGGGTCACAATGGTCTACTAGTTGTCCAACAACAGTTAAGTGAGGCCAGGCCAGTTAGAATATCTAGATTTAGATTTTTTTAATGTTTAAATAATTTTTAATGACCGTGATTTAATAAATGTGAGCTGAACAGTTTGCACATTGTGGGTGATATGACCAGTAACGATATATGTCAGTACCGTAGCTTTTTTTTTTCTCTGGAAAATCAATAAAAATTGGTTTATATATTAAATAACCATATTGAAATGTCTATTTTTGGATAAACCAGTAAGTTCCTCTTTAATAATTTTCTCTTTTTTTGCAACTTGACAAACTAGGTTAGGGTTAGAAGCACTCAACTTTGTTTTAAATCAGCCTTGTAATAATGCAACATTTCACGATACCGCATTTCAGCATGATTTGTTGTTGAACAATTGTTATTATTTTTATGAACTTTCCTCAAGAAACTCAACACCTTCTCTAAGCAATGCAACAAAGAAAATAACAAGTAAAAAATCTAATGAAAATAAACCTGTATAGGCTCTTAATGATGTATGTCATCTCTATAGAGAATATATGAATATCTTAAGGTAAACATGGCTAGTGTGTTTCTTAATATCTAACATAATTCGAACAGAATGTTAGTAAGGGTAATTATGTTTAGTTTAAAACCCTTTTACTTTGGCTCTTGAGAGTGTTGTAGCTGTTTTCCTTGTCAGTGTTGGTTAGAATGTCAGGCTGTCTCCATTCAAAAAGTACAAATTATAATGGCTCATGTAAATTTTGTGCTTTTTAATAAATCGCTTAATCAAATATTGCGGCTACGTTGATAACATAAACCTTGTTTCATGAAAGAAAGAAAGTCATACTGATTTGGAGTGGCATTAAGATAAATGCATACTTGAAAGAGTTTTCATTTTTGGGGAACAGTTCCTTTAAAAGTAGTCCAATGCATCTGGAGACCCCTGGACTCTACAATTCCATTGCACTCTGGCTTGCTGTTTTTGAAAACAAGAACGCGTTTCATGTAAATGCCCCCAACTAATTAGTTGGCTAGTTATTCAGGTAACCCACAAGCTAGTTGATTTTAAAAGTATGTCATTTTGAAAATCCATTACTGTCAGCAAATCTTCCTAATGATCTGTGATTCAGTGGTATGTTTCTCAGTCTCTTGAATAATGTGTATATTTGCATGCTTGATGCACATGCGTAGGAGTGCTTCTGTGTTGGTAGGAGGGGAAAGATTGATTGAGGCCTCGCTGGCCAGAAGCAAGTTCAAAGCCCCATTCATCAACATCCCTCAGAGGTTGAAAATACTGAGAAGAGATAGATGGCTTCTGTCTCACAGCCTATGTTTCAAGTGGGATTGGCCTGGTTGAAAAAGTCATCCCCGCCTCTTTCCTCCAATGTGTATGGGACATTAGGGATTCTTTAGGGATTGAAGCTTAACTGGGATTGTGCACCGCTTCACTAGAATATCAATTAGGATATCTGTTGGCATCTCGCGTATTGCTCAAGCCTAGAAAATAAGGAAAATTAATGGCTCAATTTGACAGATTTTTTTCTTATTCGTCTGTTTGTGTATAAGCATATGCATTTTGTTTGATCGGATGACATCAATGGATAAGTTATGGAAATGAGTTGCTTCACACTATAAGCACACTGTAAAAATAATACAGTGTTCCATAATTTGAACTGTGAAAGACTGTAAAAATGCTACAGTAAAATAAAAATGTAACTGGTAAATGGGCAGTTATTTTAAAATATGCTGTAAAAGAAATTATAATTATAATATATTTTTTTTACATGTAAAAAGTATGATTTTTACCTTTTGATTAACTTTAAAAATGTATATTATGTTTAACAAGAGAGTACATGCACTTTTTACGGTAAATTATTGTTAAAATTACGTTAAAAAAAAACAGGTGTTCCCAGATTTCCCTGCGTTACCCATTCTATTTTATGGGAGTAGCTGTTTCTTCTTATTTTTAGTATCACTTATCTACACTGGGGTGTTCTGTGTTATATTTCATGTAGTTTAGTTAATGTTTATTGAATAATTTTAATTTCACAAGTGTTACCCTGATGGTGTTTAGTGTTTGTATGAGTGACACTGAGAACTGTCTCTACATGTTTATTAGTCATTGCTCCTCCATAAAAAGGCCACTACTTCATGTCATCTTGTGCTTTTCTGTAAATACTACGGTGAGTAACAATACATTATAAAGTGAAAAGAAGATTTTTGGTTTCAGATAGTTAAAGTATTATGTATATATAATTTAATAGTAAAAAAAACTGTAATGCACTGTAAAATATACAGGCATCAATATTACATCCCGTGCAAATTTATTAAAAATTAAAAAATCACATGTACATAAGTATTCACAGCCTTTGCCATGACACTCAAAATTGAGCTCAGGTGCATCCTGTTTCCACTGAGAATTCTTGACATGTTTCTACAACTTGACTAGAGTCCAACTGTGGTAAATTCAGTTGATTGGACATGATTTGGAAAGGCACACACCTGTCTATATAAGGTCCCACAGTTAACAGTGCATGTCAGAGCACAAACCAAACCATGAAGTCCAAGGAATTGTCTGTAGACCTCCGAGACAGGATTGTATCGAGGCACAGATCTGGGGAAGGGTACAGAAAATGTTTTGCACCATTGAAGGTCCCAATGAGCACAGTGGCTTCCATCCGTAAATGTGGAAGATGTTTGGAACCACCAGAACTCTTCCTAGAGCTGGCTGCCTGGCCAAACTGAGCGATCGGGGGAGAAGGGCCTTAGTCAGGGAGGTGAACAAGAACCTGATGGTCACTCTGACAGAGCCCCAGCATTTCTCTGTGGAGAGAGGAGAACCTTCCAGAAGAACAACCATCTCTGCAGCACTCCACCAATCAGGCCTGTATGGTAGAGTGGCCAGATGGAAGCCACTCCTCAGTAAAAGGCACATGACAGACCACCTGGAGTTTGCCAAAAGGCATCTGAAGGATTCTCCTACCATGAGAAACAAAATCCTCTGGTCTGATTAAACAAATATTGGCCTGAATGGCAAGTGTCATGTCTGGAGGAAACCAGGCACCGCTCATCACCTGGCCAATACCATCACTACAGTGAAGAATGGTGGTGGCAGCATCATGCTGTGGGGATGTTTTCAGTGGCAGGAACTGGGAGACTTGTCAGGATCGAGGGAAAGATGAATGCAACAATTTACAGAGACATCCTTGATGAAAACCTGCTCCAGAGTGCTCTGGACGAAGGTTGTTGGACGAAGGTTCATCTTCCAACAGGACAATGACCCTAAGCACACAGCCAAGATAACAAAGGAGTGGCTACGGGACAACTCTGTGAATGTCCTTGACTGGCCCACCCAGAGCCCAGACTTGAACCCGATTGAACATCTCTGGAGAGATCTGAAAATGGCTGTGTACCGATGCTCCCCATCCAACCTGATGGAGCTTGAGAGGTCCTGCAAAGAAGAATGGGAGAAACTGCCCAAAAATAGGTGTGCCAAGCTTGTACTATCATACTCAAAAATTCTTGAGGCTGTAACTGATGCCAAAGGTGCTTCAACAAAGTATTGAGCAAAGTCTGTGAATACTTATGTACATGTTTGTAAAAAAAAAAAAATATTATTATTATTAATTTTCAAAGATTTCAAGCAAACTTTTTTCATGTTGTCATTATGGGGTATTGTTTGGAAAATAATGAATTTAATTAAATTTGTAATAAGGCTGTAACATAGCAAAATGTGAAGCGCTGTGAATTCTTACCGGATGCACTGTATACTGGATGATGTCAATGGTCATCTGCCACATTTGACATATCTAATAAGTGTAGTTCTATTTAAAAGCATTGAAAAGAGAAAGTATCTATAGTCATGGGTAAGTCACTTCAAACCACAGGCTTGATTTCAACAGACACAAAACACTAGCCACAAAACGCGAGTTGAGATCAGATTCTTCTGAAATTCGCAAGATACTAGGGCTGTCAAATTAAAATTCGAATTTTGAATATTCATTGAATTTAAGAAAAAAAAAATGTTTGTTCAAATGCTATTCGATTTTTGGATTTGTGCAAAGCACTGACGATGACTTCAGATCGATCACATTCTTGACTAAAAAAAGGCTAGACACAGCACAAGCAGGTGTCTCAATATGCTTTTAAAGTTCTTTTTAATAAGACACATCATCTAAAAAACAGCACTCCTGCACAAGACACGGAATAAACAAAAACAAAGGGAAACAAAGATGTTCCTCTAGCGCACATATACATTGAAAAACAAATGGATGGTTGTAAAAGCATTCAGTGTGAACAGCCCCTTACAGTAGGTGGAGGTACTCGGCCGTTACGTCTTGCTCTCTCATAAGCATTTCTCACATTAAGCAATTCATTTTTTAAATGCTTTGTCAGGAAAGGAGTTCAAATTGGAAATATGTGTCTCGAGATTCTCGCGTTCTGTTCCAGTTTGTTGTGTTCCGTCTGTTTGAACAGCCCCTGGCTTAACATTTGAAAATATGGATTGCTAAAACTTTTTTAACAATGTACAGTAGTTGAAAATTTTACAGCCAGTAATGTTATTTGCAGTAATATAACAGTGCTGTATGGTTTATATATTGATGTATGGTTAATGCATCCTCTTGTGGAATTCTATTTATTTGAATTTCAAAAATATTTCAGGTAAAAATTTGTTGACAAGAGATGTTGACAGCCCTACAAAATACCACATCACCGATTTAACAATGAGCAATTGCTCAGTAGATAGTGTGAAAGGGACAGCTCACCCATAATTTGTCATCCTCATCTCATCTCATACCAAACCTCTGATTTTCTTTCTCTTGTGGAACACATACATTGGCAAGAAAAAGTATGTGGAATTGGCTGGTTTTCTGCATTAATTGGTCATAAAAATTTGATCTCATCTTCATTAAAGTCACAAGTATAGACAAGTTAACAACACACAAACAATTATATTTTTTCATGTCTTTATTTAACACATTCCTTTTAAAGATTTACAGTGCTATGGAAAAAGTTTCAAGTTTTTCAGATAAAGTTTGGAAAAGTAGTGCTGCATTCCATTCAGCTTGGAACGTCAGATTTTCCAACTTCCTTAAATCAGAATTACAACTTTTAGGCTTGTGCAGAAATTCTTAGCTCTTATGATTATGCCGAGATGCAGGTGCATGATGTCACACAAACTTGTCGACACTCAGGTAGATATACATAGTAAGTGATAAACATTCACTTTATTAAGTAATATCGATAAATTAGTTTGTTTCCACATTACATGATATTAAAGCTTATTTAACAAATGCTTGCTGAAACAGGTGTGTAAAACATTATAGTCTCTTTTGATAATCATACACCTGAAGCACAAATGCTATCGCTGCAGCATTGTTTATCAGTTGGGTAGCTAGGAGACATCTCTAATGAGAATTAAACCCCGGCTAAGCTAACTGGAGCATTGCAGTTTTGTTTCCTAAAACGACATCTTCCGAGTTTTGTGGAATGTATTGCATTTATAGTAGGAGATATCAAGTAGGAATATTCCACATCCAACTTGAATGGAATGCAGCATATGGTACCCTGAAAAAACTACATTTATTGCAAGCAACATTTAAATCGCAAATATTATTAGATAGATTTTTCCAGGTGTTATTGACCTACTTGGTATATTCATATGAAAAATTATGATTTTTGAATGTCTGTTTGGGAGATGTTAATTTCACAAAACAGCCAGGCTGCAGTTAAAATAAGGCTTGCTTGAGAATTAAGTGTCATTTCAAGTTCTGGCTTTCGTGCGTGGATGTGTTTTTAAAATGTTAATTGGTATTACTAGATAGCTACGACATAATGTATGATATCCAAAGGCATAGGGTGTCTTATTCATTGTGAAACTATGTTTTCTTAATGACTGTTGGCCTAGACTTAAAATGCACGGGCTGCCACTGGTCATCACTGGACTGCCACGTCTATGAAGAGTAGCCACAGTACTAAAGCTTCTCCATTTAATGGCAATTTGTCTCTAATTGTGGACAGATGAATATATTTATGAAAAGAAACAATTTTTGATCGTAGGTCTTCTGAAATATATTTTTTTGCTAGGCATGGTCCATATCAGCAGATGCTTCTTGTGAATAGCATACTCAATATGTTTGAGTGCTTTTTAAAAGTCAAAGTAGCTCTAACCCACACCTCCAAACTTGTTTCATTACTTCGATGCCAGGTTTGCCAAATACTGAATCTAATCTACTTATGTTGACATCATTAGTCTTTGGGTTCACATACTTTTTCCAGCCTACACTATAAATGTTTGAATGATGTATTCAAAATGTTGTGTTGTTAGTAAAAACATATTGTGTTTGTTCGTTATTGTAACTTAGATGAACATCAAACCAGATTTTAATGCAGGTTATTCCAAAGAGTTCACATACTTTTTCTTCCACTGTAAGTAAGAAGAATATTGTGAAAATGTAAATATATACAAAGGCCCATATTCATGCATCATATTCAATGTCTTCTGAAGCCATATGATAGCTTTGTTTAGAGAATAAGGTGAACTCTGTAAATGAGGTTAAGTAAATGACAGAATCTTAATTTTTGCATGAACTATTCCTTTACGATAGCAAAGCTCAGTGCTATTTTTGTCTGTTACAGTCTTGTTTGACTTGCATGTTCAGACAAATGAAGTTTGTTGCACAGTGGCTTTCAGAGGAAGTCCCCTGCTGTAGTTGAGACCATGGTCTTGGCCGAGCTGTGGGTTCGAAGCAGCAAAGCCCAGTTTCCTTTGCTAAATGCTACTTCCTGTGCTTATTACTCTCTTGGGTGCTGTTTTAGACAGGCGGTCCAGTTCTTCACAAAAAGACAAAGTGGGAGAGGAGGGAGGCTTTAGTTTATGTTTCTTTACACTTGTTTTATGTTATGTTTCCTGATGCTTCACTGTCTGTTGGCTAATTTTTTTTTTGCGCACAGTTTCCTTCCTAACTCAGAATTAATTTAGCGAATAAGTGCAGTCACACATCAAAGTGGACAGTGTTCTCTGTGTTCTTTCCAGACAAGTTGTGGTGGAGAAAACCTCAATGGTTAAGGATCTGAGCCTGGTTAAGAAAAAACGAAGTTATAATTTTAAGGCTATTGTCACTAAGGGTTTTCTTAGCTTAAGGGTTTTCTTGAAACTGTTCCCTGGTGTACTACCACAAACCGTGTGTGTCCACAGTCCTGCCTGGTCACCCTATCTTTCTATTCCATCGTTATGCCCTCAGGCAAGGCACTTAATCCCTGTTTACTCCAGGGGGATTGTCGCTGCAATTAGAGTGTTGTAGGTTGCACAGGATGAAAAGTGTCTGCTAAATGACAGGTAACTCAAGCTCATGACTGATGGATATGAGAGGTCATTGCCAGGTTCTGCTTTGGCGTACAACTCAAATTCCACTCACAGAAATCCTACACTGCCACCTCATAATTAGGGGCCTTATAAGTTGAAGTCAAGCGAATGAGCTAATTTTGTCTTGTTTATATCTTGGCCGAAGATTATAGAAGTAGATGAACGCTTCAGGCAAAGTCAGCATGAAATCTACATTTTCCCCATTTACTTTCTTGATACATGTTCCTGGTCTTGTTGTGAACAATCCATAAATGCACATTATTCCAAAGGAGAAAAAAAGTTGTTGTAATATTTTATCAAACTGTAATAGAGCTGTTTGGCCATGACATCAATTTTAGGCGAACCCGGAAGGCTAATTCAATGTGGCTTCCCTTCTGGAATTGTTTATGGGGTTTTATAATGTGTTGTTTTTTTTTTGTTTTTTTTTTCAGTTTATTAGTAAACAAACTTTATTGAAGACATTTGGATGTTTTACAAAATAAATCACAGTCATACTTCAAATGGGAATTTTAAAAGCTACCATGTTTTATTTTTTTTTTAAATGTAGGTTGCTAACGAGTTGCAAGATAAACAACCAACTAAAATGGGTTGTGAATGTTGACTTTCAGTAAGCTGAGTACAATTACCTATTTCATTGTTGTAAGCCTATTCATTAGCCTCATAATAGGATGCCTATGCATCAAAAAGCAACAGTTTGTGCTTTTTTTTTTTTAGCTTAAATTCACAATATTTCATGGTTTCCACAATGTTCCAAACTGTTTTCATGCTTAGGTTTTGGTCAGCAAGGAGGCCACTGGCTCACACACTATGGTACATAGTGGGATTCTGAGAGCGTAATGAGATCTACAGCATGCATTCTGTGAATTCTGCCTGTGAACTTGTCATCACCATGGAGACACCTTTTATCTGCTTTCAGTCTAGGTGAACGATTGGTTATGTCTTTAAGAGAGCTCATTGGTTGTGTTGGGTTTACAGCATTCATGATGACTTCTTCAACCTGGTCTCCAAGAAACTTCAATAGTTTTGCAGCTAAATGCCTCTAGGGACATCAAGCAAAGCTAGATTAAACACTTGACCTGGCAAGCTGTTCAAAATCACCCTCACCCATTATCTCTAGAACCATCAGAAATGTATTGCTCTCTGATTGGAGGCCTATGGGCACTTCTCCAAAAAAGTGCTATTGAGAAAAATGGCCACATCCTTCCATTGTTTGCCTAGACTTATTCTATCTCTGGATCAAGCCTACCTTTCTATTGACTAATGACTATCTTCATTCAAGCTAAATGGCATGTCATAAGGGAGCTGTATGGAACGGCTGGTGTCTGAGCATTTTTCAACAGCGGAAGAGGATCTTGTCCTCCACCTCTCCCTCCTCAGTCTTGGAAAAGCAGCTTCTCTGTGCTCTCATATTGGTATTTGTCTTTTGTGGCCAAATTCCAACATCTTTTTTTGGGCTTAAAGGCTCTCCCTTCCAAACACAGACAACCCATTGAGCGATTTATGATATTGATGGAATGGAGCCCAGAGCCAGAGCCCAGAAGCTTGTTTGTGTTTTTTTTTTTTTTTTTTTACTCAAGCCAATACCAGTCACCATTTAGTTAAAGGATCATCCAGTGTATCCATACTATAATGCAGCATTTTTATCTCAAAGATAATCTTGTTTTGTTGCGACCGTCCTGTTTTTGACCGATTCTGTAAGACTGAAAGGACTCGAGAGGAGGATTTAGACAGATGCAATGCTTTCTGATACCCGTGAGTGAAAGCCACTCCTCCCCTCCACTTCACAAAACAACATGCAATACCAGTGCAACAACGTAAGCCTTGGCAATGAGCAAATGCAAGAGCTTGGTAATATTTAAATTGCAAGTGTATTACAGTGCAATGATACAAAAAAAAAAAAATACAAGCCCTGCGCCACTGATATCATAATGCTATTATCATATTTCATTCTGAACCACCTACTGGAGGAGAAAGAGTGTGAGGTTTAGCAAATCTCTTTTTGTTTTGTGGAATTTCTTTATGACAGCATGAAGGCTCTTGGCTTGCTCGTCTGTTTTTAACAGGGAAACATATACAATGGAATGCAAATGCTTTTGTACCTTACATGATGGGTAATTATTTCCAAAAAATGAAAGCTGAAGTGTGTAACTTTTTCAATGTTAAAATACTTTTTAACCTTTGGTTTTCAACCATTAAAAATGGGATACATTTAACAATTTACTAATGGAGCCATGCTGAGTGCCCCATTTCTCTGGGAGTTATTCACTCACTGAGCTCTTTATTGGGAACACCTGTACATCTACTTATTCATGTGATTTTCTAATCAGCCAATCCTGTGGCAGCAGTGCAATACATAAAATCATGCAGATATGGGTAAGGAGCTTCAGTTTATTTTCACATTAACCATCAGAATGGGGAACAAATGTGATCTCAGTGATTTCAACTGTGGCATGATTGTTGGTGTCAGTTTGAACCCCCTCTACAAAGTAATTGATTACTCAGTTAATATTGATCCATGACATTTAATATTTTGATTTTCATTATCATTTGTTTTTAAGGGTGAGGATCAAAAACACAATTTTTAGCCAGGGACCTCTGGTAAAGTGACATGGAAAGACCATATTCATTTTGCGATTATTATAATTTTTTTGTTTTTTTGTGTGTTTTCCTTATTCACACATTTTACACTCAATAAGGCATTTAATTGTACAAAAACACGTTTCATTATTTAAATAAGTTGTCTTTACATAATGATAGATGACTGCATCAGTTATATCTTCATCACTTTTTGTATTTCTTTATTCACCTTCCTGATTTCTATTCTGTTCTCTCACTGGAACATTGTAAGCCCGGACAACAAAGTACAATTTATGTAAAAACAAAAAAAGGAAAATCTGTGCCCTAAAAAAGTACATTTTGGCTGGTTGAACAAACAAATAATTTCCAATTGAATGAACTTAAAGATTTTAAATAGCATTGTGATGAGGAAGAGGGCGGGGCCGGGTCATGAGTCCGCACGGCTAGCACCCAGTCAGGCTAATCAGCGGGATAAGGCTGAGTCGGATGCGGCAGTTTGGGTGGGAGAGAGCCACACGCAGCTGCCGTGTGTGTGTGTGTGTGTGTGTGTGTGTGTGTTTTGTGTCTTTTTGTTTCATTAAATATTAATTTGACTGTTCAGCCGGTTCCCACCTCCTCCTTGCCCATTTGCACCATGCAAGCATTATATCAAAAGTTTTAGTTCATTGAACAAACACTGCATGTTTGTGGAGATGTGGGCACGGCCAAGCGATGTCTGTGGAGTGCGAGGCTGGGAGAGGAAGAGCAGTAAAGATGGACACCTGTGGGATATCACACAGCTGTTATATCTAACAGCTGTTTTGTGTTGCAGTGAGAGCTGGAGAGGGATAAAAAGGCAGTCCAAACTGCCGGAGGGAGACAGATGCACACAGCTGTGTGTTTGTGACCAAGTTCATTTGTTGTGCTGAAAAGAAAGACCATTTAGGTGTTTATACTGAAAGGTATTGTTAAATAAAACACTTGCGTTGGACATTTACCCAGCCCCCGCTTCCTCCTCCAGAAGAAATCTAGTGATTGTCACATTGTTATATTAACTAAAGTTTATCAGTTTCTGAAAGCATTCACTTACATTTGTAGTAGACTGTAGTCATATGTTTTAATTGAAGTATAAGTGGAAAACCATTTTAATTTGCTTACTTAATTTGATGTTTTGTGTATTGCACTACAATTGCACCATAAACATAGAAGACAAAGAAAACATCTCGCAAGTATTTATTTGAATTTATCATTTTAAAAGTCAGTTTTTAACTTATGTTTTCTTACAGTATTTATGGATTAAGATTTGACATAACATTTGACATAACCTTTCAATTATATACAAATATATTTAAATTTAAGGGACTCTAGGGATACTTTACCAAAAAAATAAATAAGTGGCATCATTTACTTATGTTGTTCTAAACCCTCATTACTTTCTCTCTTCTGTGGAACACAACAAAAGATGTTAGGCAGAATGACAGCATCATTTACTTTCTTTTTCTGAGAAAAATATGCAATGAATGTGAAAGACTGTTCTTAGTTCACCATTCTTAACATATGTTTTGTATCCCATGGAGGACAGAAAGTCATACAGTCTTTAAACAACACAAAGCTGGGAAAGTTGACCTAAAAGTGAACATTTTGTCTGATCAGACAGTCTGAACTGGCGGGTGCACTCAACGTATGTGAGCAATGCCCACACAGGGCATAATAAATGTAAGGATTGTTCCTCATCCGAAATAAATGGAGGAGGGAAGAAAGCTTGAAGGTTAACCACCTGCACGCTCTGAAGGGTATGGTTAGAACCTGGTTAGAATTTTCTGGGTTTGACTGTGGCTTTTGAAAGATAAGCAGATATAGTCGCCACATGAACTTTGAGCTTTGACTGAGTGGGTCCTGCATCTAATCGCTCTTGAAGAAATCTGAGAATTTCATGTTTAAGGCAGTTTACTGGGTCTTTGCAATGTGAAAGACACCAATCAGTGAACACATTCCATTTTAGCACATAGAGGCCTGTGGACTGTGCTCTGGCCTATAAAATGGTGTTCGTGACTGAATGTATCATTTCTGACGTGTTTAGCATGCTCCATTGAGGGGCCACACATGCAGGTTCCACAGTTTAGGCTGTTGTTGCCAGATTGTGCCTTGTGCCTGAGAGAGGAGATCCCTCCTCAGCGGTAATTCCCATGACAAGCTGTGTAGCATTTCTATCTTTTACAGAAACCATGGCTGATTGGGCCATTTCGGCGCAATTAATAGAACTGTTTCCGTGTCCACTCGGACTTTGCTGATGACAGAATGAAGGAGGTGCACTGGAGGAACCGTATTCTTACATTTTGCCAGCCATACATGGGCCAGCGTGTCATGGTAATATGTACTGTATATGCCACTATTGTTGTGTTGTCCAATCTAATCAGAATGTGGTGATTCACAATATCCAAATGAAAAACTCTCAAAGCTAGAAAGACAGCCAGTAGCTCTAGGCGGTTGACATGTCACGGCCGTTTCGCACCTGTTTCCAGGTGTCGAAAGTCGGGCGTCCATTACCACTGCACCCCAACTGGTGTTGGATGCATTTGCAGTCAGAACTTTCTTTCTGAAAACTTGACCCAGCATAACACCTTGATGGTATTAGGCTGGCGCTGTTTCAATGGGGCGAAAACAGACTTGCGAGAAGATTGTGTATTTCGGCTCGTAACACTGGCACGTCCATGGAAGACAGAACACCATTGACCGATGTGCAAATTGGATCATATAATCATGTTCGTTTGTGTTTTAACACTCAATTGGAATGCCAGTAAGAGCTCGCCATGTGTCCGTGTAATGTTAAATATAAATATATAGATCCATTTTTATATATATATATATATATATATATATATATATATATATATATATATATATATATATATATATATTACACACAATATACAAATGCTTTATAAGGATACACAGCACCTGCTGAAGCGCTGAAGGGAACTAGGATGCTGAAGCGGCCCGTTCACCAGCGAAATGTCAAGAGGCGAGGTGGTGATGTTTGCCGGAACACTGCAGGGGAGCGGAGAGTGTCTGTGACTCGTGTAGTAGACGGCAATACAATAGAGGGCTTCTAGGTGAGAGATGAATCGCTGTCTCGAAGGAAGAAAATTCTGAGTAATGTTGTTTGTGCACCTGCTTTTATTACAGACAGCTTCCTGCATAAAAGGGCGGGCTCAAAAATCAATGTAGAGAGGTTTCAAATCGTGTGGAAGGACAACTCCCCATATGCGTTAGCACAAAATGTCGAGTGTGTTGCTGTGAGTCATAAGGGAACCAGCTTTGAGGCTATCACTAAACTTTCGCATGCAAACCAGCTTCCATGCTTTCAAAAACTTGCATTCAAAAACATGCATCGAGGTTATCCCAACATTAATGTGCACACAACCAGCCTCAAGGCTATCACAAAACTTTCAAAACCTTCCTTAAGTGTATTCAAAAATTAGACCGCAGAGTAAAACAATTGGGATTGGTTGGCAATGCAGCTTTATGGTACAATTTAATTTAGTTACATTAATGACATTCAGGTTTCATGTGCCTAATTTTAAGATGGGTGCTTTTGCTTTCTCAAACAATTAAATAAGTGCTTCAGAGCAAATCTGATGTTTATAGAAAGCAGATGCTTATAGAAATGACTGCATTAACGAATCTTCACAATAAATGCATACTTCATGGATTCCAAAAGAGTCCAATCTTCCTCCTACGCTTTCCCAGCATGCCGCTTGCTGAACAGGGCGTGGCTTCCGGATTGGTTCGTTGTCATTTTGTTTCCATTGACAACATACTAAAATAAACTCCTGATTAATTGTTTAAACTCAGATTTTAATAGAACGAAAGAAATCATGGAAATCGTCCACCTAATTCAAAACAGTTGGATAATGGAGATAATTTGTCAGAATTAATGTTCAGTGTATCTAATTTATTTGGGTTAAAATTACTTCAACGATAACAGTGTTACTTTTTTGTGCACTGCATCTTGACCGGTAAGATCGATCACCAGAGGCGTAGCTGTCAGTAGATGGCTTGCTCAGACCCAACACTTACAGTAAAGTATATATTAATATACAAGTATGATACAAGTATTATATACTTGTAGTATTTTAAAGATTCAAGTATTGCAAATTAAGTGCAAAATTAGCTGCAAAAATAAAGGGCATCTTGTGAAGCACTTGCTTCTGTTTCACACATCAATAAAAGACTGAGCACAAGCTGCATGTGCACAATTTTACATTTTACTCCTTGCTTGTGCATTGTGGGATATAAATTTATCCAAGTGGCTCAAGCGTTTTGACTATGTTAACCAAAATCCATTCATATCCATTTAATGATTTGTGACCATTTCTGGTAATGCCACAGGGTGATGTCTTGTGTTAAATTAGTTAGTCACTGAATCAACGATCAAAGGAAAATTTGAATTCTTTAAAATGTGTATGTCTACACACCTACAAAGAGAATTTAGTAGAGGTTTTATGCATTACAAGAACTAATCAAACCTATAATTTCCATATAGATTGTGAGCTGCTGACCATAACTTTTATCAAAAGACAACAATAATAGTCTTATAAGTTTAGATAACGGCCATATGTTTTCATGCAAAAAAAAAGCGTGTCTACATATTTATTGACTTCAGTAAAATGCCCAAGTGTTCTACGAGCACAGCAGATCTATCTATTTTCTTCCAGTTTGTCGACTGCACACTAACAAAGAGGTAAAAAAACTAGCTGATATTAAAAATAGTATTACATATTTAACACAGATCTAGTAATATGCTTTAATTGGCAAAAAGAACCAAATTATTCCATCACAAACATAATATAAAAAGCAAAACTTATATATAAACTCTACTTGCAATGTGTGATTAAATGAGGGATTGTCCTTTTTCTGCAGTGCATTTCATGTAATGCTGCCAATCAAAAATGATATGCAAATAAATATCTCTCATTTGTGTCAAATCAAATCCCTTTATTGTCACTCAACCATATACACAAGTGCAACAGTGGGTGAAAGTCTTGGGTGCAGTTTCAAACAACATAGCTGTCATGAAAGTGATCCGATTTACACAGTTCACATATCTAATATACACATAAACACAATATAAAAATATACAACGCACAGTATACAATAAACGCAATATTGAATACACACACACAATATAGAATACATAGTATACAATAAAAATAATATATATAAAATATACAGTAGGTTGTATTAACATTCAGGCTGTCGGTTGATAGACAGGTGCCAGTTTGTTAAGAGAAAATATAATTTATGACAGTCCAGTGTAAGATTAATAAAGTGCAGTGCTGATGTATATTGATCATGTGAGATCAAGTTCAAAAGTCTGATTGCTTTGTGGAAGAAGCTGTCATGAGGTCGGCTGGTGTGGGTCCTAATGCTGCGATTTCACCTGCCTGATGGTAGAACAGACCATGGCTTGGGTGGTTGGTTTTCACACACCGCCTGGTATAAATGTCCTGGAGGGAAGGAAGCTCACCTCCGATGATGTGTCTGGCAGTTCGCACCACCCTTTGCAGGGCTTTGCAGTTGAGGACAGTGCTGTTGCCGTACCAGGTGGTGATGCAGCCAGTCAAGATGCTCTCTACAGTACTGGTGTAGAACCGTGTGAGGAAGAGGTGGTGCATTCCAAACTTCCTCAGCCATCTCAGGAAGAAGAGGCGCTGCTGAGTCTTCTTCACAACGGCCTCAGTGTGGACGGACCATGTGAGTTCCTCAGTGATGTGGACACAGAAGAACTTGAAGCTGCTGACTCTCTCCACCGGTGCTCCATTGATGGTGATGGGGGGTGTGTTCTCTTATTTTTCTCCTGAAGTCCACCACAAGCTCCTTGGCCTTACTGAAGTTGAAGGAGCAGTTGTGCTCCTGACACTAGTGGGACAGAGTGCACACCACCTCTCTGTAGGCTGTTTCATCATCGTCAGTGATCGGACCTACCACCTACCACATTTAATAATGGCATTGGAGCTATGTGTTGCCACACTGTCATGTGTGTACAGAGAATACAGGAGTGGGCTGAGAATATAGCCCTGCGGGGCTCCAGTGTTGAGGGTCAGCAATGAGATGTTGCTGCCCATTCTAACCACCTGGTGTCTGCTTGACAGAAATTCCAGGATCCAGCTGCTCAGTGAGCTGATTAAGCCCGGAGTTTCACATCAAGCTTAGAGGGCACTATGGTATTGAATGCTGAGCTGTAGTCTACAAACAGCATTCTCACATATGTTTTCCTTTTTTCCAGGTGGGAGAGAGCAGTGTGTAGTGTAGATGCAATTGCATCATCAGTGGAGCAGTTGTTACGGTATGCAAACTGCAGTGAGTCCAGTGAGTCAGGCAGCACAGAGCAGATGTAATCTGAATAGTCTCTCAGAGCATTTGCTGATGATGGGGATCAGAGCAACAGGAAGCCAATTATTTAACCATGCCGATAAAAACATGGATAAATAAGCATTGTTGAAATTAGAAATGACTAATGGACTATTACATAAGGGATGTTTCAGCTCATGAAACTCACCAGTGGTTGGCTGGATGGTTGCTCAGTCAGCCCAAAGTAAAAAAATGCAATAAATACTGTATACAAATCCACCATTTTGGACTCCATATGGCTTTAGCTTGGAAAAGTGTGGGGGACCAAAGGGGATGTGTCCGACATGTCCCCAATGGCTGCTACGACCTTGATGTACACCAATCTGAATGGTGACTTAAACATCACGGAATTCTAAGTTTAAAAAAATTATAACAAAATTGTAGCCTACGATTGAAATTGCTGCACAAATTATTTGTTAGCTGGCTCAGGGATAGTGATTGGAGAGCTCTTGTGACAAAGAGACAAGCAGAAGCAGGTCCTCCTTCACATGAGCTGAATTGTATATCTTAAATAACTGTGACACTGCCATTTCACAGCCTTAACTCTCATTAGCAGAAACCTGCCAATATCACAGCACTTCATACTTTCCTGGCCTGTTGCATCATTCTCTCTTTCTGCTGGAATCTTCCTGTTGCGCTAGCAACCCATCAGTCCCTGATGATGAAAGCTCATTCAGATTCATAGCTTATGCATTCAGAGCTCTTCTCTCACACCAATGCTGTTCTTTATACTAGGCTTGCTTGGCAACAGATGAATGTAATAGCATCTGTTATCATGGCTCAAAATCTCCTGAGTCAGTCCTATTTTTAGTGACAGTGTTCCTCCAAAACGCTTATTCGGAGGGAGTAGATCTTAATTCAAGATCTTATGATGTAATAATTTCCTTTTGGTTGTCTCTTCACAGGAAGAGTGAAAGAAACTGAGAAAGGAGAGGAAGACAGAGGGGGAAGTTCTTGGCTGGTGTTCACAGTTGCAGCTAGCTCAGTCTGTTCTGGCTGCCTTGAGAAAGAATGCTGATGTTTACATGTTGCACTGACTTCCTACTGGTGCCTTGTTTTCCCAATGTATAAAACTGTGTATGGAATG
Source organism: Moxostoma hubbsi (assembly GCA_032164185.1). Lineage (NCBI taxonomy): Eukaryota > Metazoa > Chordata > Actinopteri > Cypriniformes > Catostomidae > Moxostoma > Moxostoma hubbsi. The sequence continues at coordinate 16,476,511 of JAVLUX010000049.1, read as the reverse complement.
ACATGAGTGTGAGTGAACGATGAACAGTGACAGAATATTAGTTTCTAGGTGAGTTAACCCTTTACTAAGTGAAAGGCAAGCAATGCTTACTAAGGCATTGTGCATAGTGCTCATGTCATATAGACATACATGCTAAAACTCTGCCATCTCTGATGAGGGTGTTAAGATAAGAAAGCTTTGACGTGGACACACCACTGGCACATAAACGCCAATGTTTCCCACACTTTGTTCCAACACAAACACACTCCCCTCCCCCCCTTCCCCTCCTGTCTCTTGCCCTGTAGCCCCGCTACAATGTGACCTCGCATCTGGAGCTTTAGTTTAGCCAGGCCTGTCTGAGGTTAAACATAATTGACCATAGATGACCCAGTCTGGAGTTACTTTTCAGTCACTAGAGGCAAATCTGTTGAATCTTTGCTTCACATCAGGATCAGATTTCAAGCATGGAAGAAAACATTTCAAAGTCGAAATGTTGCGTTTGGGTGCTATATATGTTAACGGCCTATAGTTAAGAAATTCCAAGAGGCTGTGCAGTGAGGGTTGCTCTTAAGTATGGATGTGAGAAACTACATCTTTTCAAAATTGACAAGTTGTTTGGTTGCCTGTTCGACTACTTTACTAATTAGTCTTAAGGAACCACTGTCTAGTTAGGCAGGTTTCGGGTTCAACTCAAGTTTCTTAGGGGTGTTAAGAGTTTCATAGGCCATAGCCAAACTTATATGTTTTTGTTTGAAAATTGCTTTAATATTTCACTACATTTACACCTCTCATCCATTCTTGAATGGTGCTATTCTACACTGGAAACTAAGCATTTGGAAAATGCTTTCCATAATTGCATACTTTAAAAATTATGACATGAGGATACTGACAACTGTTTTTTCAAAACTGAAATGGATTATTGTGAACCTGACCATAAGGGGCGGTCACTGGAAATGCAGCCTCATGCAAAGAAATAACGCACAGTGCTGTGTACCAAAGTTCAAGCTTGGTGAACTCTGAACCATGAATTTGTATGACAAGAGAACGCATGACCAATAGAAGAGTGTAATGGCACATGCTGACCTCTTGCCTCAATACAAATTATAAAGCAGTGTGTTTTATTGTTGCAGGAAAGTGAGAAGAATATATATTTAATATTTTTTAATATAAAATTATTTGTGATGTATTATTTACTTAAACAAGAAGTCCTCCCGCATGACATCATATTCTGGTCTGTTGCGTTGTATGAAAAAATTGCGTGCTCATAACCTTGTGTGCCCATCCCTTTAGGGGTGTTAAGAAAGGCTTATAAACAAACATATATTATATATAACATATTTAAACAGAGCACAATGGAATGGAACATAACGCAGTTTCTTTAGGCTGGGTTACAGTTGGCGCTAGTCAGTTCCAGTCTGCATTTGAGGAAGTCTGAGAAAACCGTGTAGTGTAGAATGGGTACCGGCTCCAATTTCTTACTCTCCGACTACGAGTTCATCTATTTGATGGATATCAAACATGTATGATCTTTTTGAGCTGACTATCCATGACTACTGAGGAAATCTCAGTGTATGATGCTCCTCAAAGTCATATAGTAATCAGCCAATTGAAATTGTGTGCCCAAGGCTAATAAGTTCAAGACATGTAGGTGGCGAACAAGAACATTTAAAGCCTCATCTTGCATTGCAGTCTCTAGAGCCCATACTGGCCACGACTTCCAAACCAAGACTGTAATCAAATGCGACTTGGAACACTGAGTAGCAGAAGCAGCAGCAGCAACAACAAAAACAACAGCAGTAGCCAGTTCTCATATCCATGTTTGTTTACATCTCTCATGCATCTCCTAGAGTGGTATGGCGCATGTTTCTGCTGGAGTTTGACCAGATTAGATTTATTGAAATTCGGCTAGTGTGTGATCCTCAGTCGTTTGGACAGTACATGGCCATTATGCGCTGCATGTGCTGGCACTACTCCTGCCAACAAGACAAATATACAGTTTAGAACGTTTGTTCCTCCATGTCTAGTGTAGACAGCTTCAAGCTGTTGCAGCACTACGTAGAGCAACATGGCTCACTTCTGGTGTATACAGGACGTTAGATGGAGCACAACTGAATGGAACAGAATGCAAGATTATTGGTGCATGATTTTTAAAAGAAGAGTATTTATAACTCATGCTCATAGCGGAGAGCTAAAAAAAAAAATGCAATCTGGATGCTGCCATATCACAATTTTAATTTAATTATTTGTGTATTCATACATTAATTTTAACCCAAATATGTCAAATTCCATGACATTACGTGTTTTATAGTTATTGCGGGTCATAGGGCCCTACTAATGCACAGTTCAATGTCGGCACTAATTCTAAAGCACTGCTGTTTAAAATTTTCATTTTCATTATAAACTAATCAACCAGTCAACCGTTGTGACCCACCCTTACTCTAAGCAACTTTGTTTCTTCATTTTTTCAAAGCCACATTGCACCACCATGTACACAATATTTGTTGTATTGCTGTGTCAGACTTTGGCTTCTTCCAGCTAGTCATGTGTTCTCAAAGTAAAGTCCTTGTTTGGAACACTCTGGGTAATGTAATGCTCAAACCAAGGAGTTAGCTAAATTGCTTTCTTTGGCAACGCTGAGCAAAACCTGAGCCATAGAAATGTGCAAGGGCTCATTACCTAACTGGCTAATGAATCTCTATACAAAGCCAGGAGCTAATTTGTCATATGACTTCCTGCGAAACAACATACCATTTAAGGTAATTGGAGGGTGCGGCTGGAAATGGGAAAATGATGAAGTGGGCTGGAAGGGCCTTGAGAGAACAGACTCATGTGGCGGTTGCTGGCAAGGCTACAGAACTCTTCAGATCTCAGAAGTTGTAGGAAAAGGCACTTTAGTCAGCTCTTTGTGCAAATGTGTTAAAAGCCTCTCTGTATTTGTATTTTGGATTCTTTGGCTTTTTGATAAAGGAATATATTCAATGCTATAAGTTGCTAAATATAAGTACCGTTAAACCTACCCTACATAAGGTTTATTGGGCATTGCACATGTTTTGTCTTGTTTTAATACCAAACAAACCCTTTTTTGGTGAGAGGTTTTACTTAAAAAGTGTGCTTTTTGGTTGCTTTGATATTATGCTATCTAGTGCAATGACATTTCCACATTTGTAATTGTGTGTACAAGTGCAAACAGTGTTGTACAAGTTAGAAAGTGTCAAAAACACTGATTCTAGAGTATACCCATTTAAGCTTTCAAAATCGATGAATTAATTGTTTACGCTTTGTTTTGTTGCAGTTGTGTTGAGGTAGAAGAGCACCATGCCGTGGACATTGATGTTTACCACTGTCCAAACTGTGATGTCCTCCACGGACCCTCACTGAGTATGTATCCCACTCTCTTGGACTGCAAAAATCAATTGATTTACCCTCCTCACTACATTTAATTTAAGCTCTGCTAATATTTTCAATGACCTGAGGGGAATTTGTTACCAGGCTAATTAAACCATGTCATTATCAGATGGAGTCTGGTCTAACTGGATTCAGAGTGTCTAGTCAGCTCTACCGCTATGGTCAGGGCTGTTTACTCTGTTACAGAAGCGCTCTCTTTAGTGTTGTGGTGGTCTGGTAATGACTGCAATATTGTTCTGCAACCAGACATATTAAATACACTCTGCCTGATTTTACAGTGAAGAGGCGAAACAACTGGCACAGACATGACTATACAGAGCCAGATGACGGCAGCAAGCCAGTGCAAGCTGGCACTTCAGTGTTTGTGCAGGAGCTGCAGGCCAGGACCTTTCCCAGGTACGTGTGCCAAGCAGTGGGAACACTCACCCTCAGAACAATTCACTCTAGCCCTTGGTGCCAACAATGATGCCATACAACTAAGGCTGGGTGATACGGCCTGAAATATTATCACTATATATTTGTTTTCGTAGTGTTCAATATTTTTCATGATATACATTTCAAACCATTAATGGGGAATTAAATGGATTCCACATTTGTCAGACCACAAGAATGAATGTAAGCAACTTGTTTGTTTACAAGTAAATTCCACAGGGTAAGCTACCTTTTTAATTTGATGTTCAAGTTTAGAATTAAATCCTACAAAAGTTGTGTGACCTCTTCACAATTTTATCATCTTCAGCAGACATTTGATCTCCACATGGCAATGGTCATTTATTTTTAAGTTTCTGTTCTTCTTCCTGGTTTTGGCCCGATGCATGTCAGCTGTGTAACCCATACATGATTTAATTGCTTAAGCCTGACAGTCATGTCCACTGAAAAACATTTTTGCCTGTGTCAAAAAATGTGCGGATATGACAGCGAAATGTATCATGAAAACACGTTTATCTAGCACATAAATAAACACCAATGTTGTTGATGTCTGAGTTGTTGTTGTGTTCAATCAATAGCTGCATTCAATGCTGTTTGTTATGTACACAACAATATAATATTAGCTGTATAGCTACAGTAGTGAGCTAGCAGCTACCTAGCCTTATTACTGATTTACTGTATGACAGAAGGGCTAAGAAGCAGCTAGCCAGCTAATATTTCCTAACTAGCTGATTTCATTACGGTGATTGTGTTAGCTAGACTATAACTTTGCCAAACTACTTTCATTTTTAGTTACACGGACCTGATCAGATCATTTAGAATATCGGAAAATACTCAAGCTTATAATTGATATCAAGGATTGAATTTGTTTTATATATATATATATATATATATATATATATATATATATATATATATATTATATATTGCATGCATTAACACGTTCATTCTGAAAGCTGTAATTATATATATATATATTACAGCTTTCAGAATGAACGTGTTAATGCATGCAATTAATTTAATAAGTTGAACACTTACATTTTTCTTAATCACAATTAACACATTTAATGTTACAGCAAATACAACAATAAACCAGCATAAAAAGTGGTTGGAAGGGCAGAACTTTTGTGATGTGTCCGCCCAGAGTCATTACACTGATGCCCATACCACAACGCACACGCAAGGCAGTGATTCGCTGTCAGTGATAAAATGAATGCTATTTGATGTATAAAACAAGCCCAGATGGGACTTGTGATAGTAATCAAGTATTTTTCAGCCTAAATAAGGCACATTTTAATTACCACAGAAGCACGTCAAGTCTTAAATATCACCAAAACGCAGAATGAGACGTTTTTGTCTGTAAGTCCTTTTCACGTGGAGTTCATATCGGCGCTTGACGCAGATGTTGTCTCTCTTGCGTGAATCACGAATGCGGCTTCTTTGTCTGCCAGCTGATTAATATTGTGGAGGATGAGATTTTAAGAGATTTAATGCCTATTGCAATGAAAATGCAACCTATGTGGAGACTCTTTCAATTAGTGAAATTTCCACTTATACTTTGGGAAACGTTTAATGTTACTTGAATTGCTATTTTAGGGAATTTCCTTTTTTACACTGTGGAAGGGTTTGTTTGGAAAATGTTAATAAAGCATTATATTGTTACATATCATTTAGCTTTCTTTCCTAAGATGGAAATAAATGCATTTTCACAGGAAAATAATAAATATACGTAGTGTCAAATTTCAGCACTCTCTAAATCTGTGATTTAATCACGTTACTGTCTGTCCATAAATTTTTAAATCACGATTAATCACATATTTTTGTAAATATACACACAGTATAATCAATACTTCAATAATCAATATAATAATAATAATAATATTGCTCTGAAAGGGATTAATAGGGTAACTCTTTTTATAGCAACCATCATTCAACCAAGCAATTGTCAATTATTGCATTGTAGATTCTAATTGTTTAATGCAAGAATTAAAATTTTTGAGTGTGAACGAGAGAATAAAATGTAAAACAAATGCATTAATATACACCAATATGACCATACAATGCCTCATGGGGAGTTCTGTGTCTGTTATTGAGTGATGCTGCAAACAAAACCCTGAATCAGAGTTCATTTCATCAATTCATTAAAACAGACAGTTTGAACTGATTCATTTAAATGAATCAAATAACACTGTTTTTGCTTCTAAAGTGAAATGAAAGAGGCAATAAACAATTCTGCCTAAACACTCTCATATTCTCAAATCGACAAGGAATGATCGCAAAAGAGTGGCTGAGCTAGAGTTGGCCACCCCACTCTCAACTGATGCTTTGGTCATTTTTTGTCTAGGTGGAACTGTCTCTATACAACCGCAACACACAGGAGTCTTAACATGTGCGCATACCAAGGTTGCTGCACCTCTCTGTCCCAGATGTCACTGTATCCCCCCCGACAATATCCCCTGTCAGGCCACCCCTGTGAAAAACACCTGGCTCCGCCCCTGTCACAAAACTAGTCTTTCTCGCTCATTCTCCATAAATTAATGGCTGAATAAAAGCACATTAAAATCATTACATAACAATTGATGTTGCTAAAAGTTATATTGCCAGCAAAATCGTTGCGAGTATATTGTGAAAATAATTCCCAGCCCTATGCATAGCAGATGTTCACAGTCTCCAGAAAGCCTGACTGGATTTCTATAGTAATGGACTTAAAAGTTTGATTTTAGATTGCACACCTCCGTTTGGCCCAACTCAGGAGTGTATTTGTTGTTTGTACTTGTTATCACTGAAATCTGCTATGTAATGTCTCTGAAAGTCTTTCTCCTGTGTCTATCCTGCAGTGGGGATGAAATCTTGGAGCGAATGCAAGGCAGTCAGGTCACCCAGCGGTATTTTGAGAGGCACGGCTTCCGCTATCCCATTGCTGTGCCCAAAATGGAAGGGCTCGGACTCCGGTTGCCTCCTCCGGATTTCTCAGTCAAGGATGTAGAGCGCTACGTTGGTAAGGAGAGAGAGTGGAATTAAGGGCTTTGTGATTTGTGTATGTGAATTTATGGAGTAGTAAAATCTCATGCTTACTAGTACCAGATGAAGTCTGCACTTTTTAATACCTTGCACAAGAGCACAGTTGCCCCTTGCAATTTGAACCTACAACATTTCAATTACCAGCCAATATCTTCACTAGACCTTTACATTAGTATGCAACAGTTCCAGAAATGAAAACCTTTAACCAACACACTCTGGATTCATCATCGTTCACCCATATGCCCATGAGCGGCAGCCCTTCTATGGGTTTAAATATTAATTCCATTAAGAGTTGTCTTCATGTAATGGTGTTGCATTACAGTCCAGACTCGGCAGAGATCAGATGTTAATCTAGGGTGACTCGGCTGAGTTCAGTGGGTCTAACCTTTTAGCAAACATTAATCAAGCCTTAATGAAATAAGAGGGCAGATAAAATTGGTGTGCCTTACACCAGCCTAGCAGTTCACATCTCATTGAGAGTCTGCTCCTTATAGTGTCCGATTACACAGCGGGTGTATCTTCTCCACTTATCTTCTGCACCCTGAGCTTGGCTATAAAGTTTAGGTTACAACCCGCTTCTCCTCCTCATTTATTTTTGTGTAAGGTATTGTTATCATGATACACTCAATGATCAGCTGCTCCATTTGTGTCCTGAGAGAGTCTGCAGCCCACTGGGAATGAAGGTGTGATTATATTGCACTCTTGCAGTGAGGTGACTAAAGGTTTGGCAATACCACTCCTTCTGTTGACTGTGACTGCCGCCTGGTCACAAACTGGTTACAACCAATGTATTTTTAAAATTTTGTATTTTTTTGTATTTTCAACCATTTGTATTTTATTAAAACAAAAAAATGAAACGAATACACAAAATCTACTTTTAACACCCACTACCAATGTATTGACATTTTTAAAACAACTGGTCCAGTAACTTTATTTGTAGGGAGTTTTCAGTTATTAGTTTCATTTACATAATTTTTTGAAAAACTAAGTGAATTTGACCAATGAGCAAGCTGTTATGAGCACACAACTCCTCCTCATCTCAAATTCACTTGAATTGATAAACTGTATAAAATTCCAATAAATTAGTTAAAAAATTATCTTCTGCAAATGCAACACAAAATTGGTTCTGGCTTCCTGTGGTCCTGTGAGTTTCCGTAGTCATAAAGAACTTGTAATTGTCAGGGAATTTTAAAAGTTATGGATATTTCTATAGTGCATATTTCTAGTAATGCACTGCTATAAAATATACATTCATCGGCTAGATATTGCTCTTATGTGGAACTGTATCGTAAACCTTGCTCGCAAGCCATGCTGACATTTGATTTGTGAGTAAATCGTGCTCTTGAGTTGGTTCCTTCTAATCCATATGCTTACATAAACTTGAAAGGAATATTTCACCCAGAAATGAAAATTCCCTCATCATTGACTCACCCTCATGTCATCCAGATGTTTATGACTTTCTTCTGCTGAACAAGTTTTTTAGAAGAATATCTCAGCTCTGTAGGTCCTCACAATGCAAGTAAATGGTGGCCAGAAATTTGAAGCTCAAAAAGCACATAAAGGCAGCAGAAAAGTTATCCATATGACTCCAGTGGCTAAATCCATATCTGCAAATGCAATATGGCAGGTATGGTTGAGAAAAAGATAAATATTTAACTCATTTTTTACTATAAATCTGTACTTTCACTTTCCACATTCTTCTTTTGTTGTTTGTCGTTTTGCATTCTTCATGTATATTGCCACCTACTGGACAGTGAAGGGAATTTAAAGGGAAAAAAAGTCTTAAATATTGATCTTTTTCTTACACACACCTATCATATTGCTTTTGAAGACATGGATTTAACCACTGGAGTCATATGGATAACTTTTATGCTGCTTTTATATGCCTTAAATAAGGTCTGTTGTAAACATTACGTGACAATGCGTGGATGTTTTTCTAGAACATAAATTACACACAGTCATACCTCAAATGTGATTTTTGAAGCTGTACTGAATTAAATGTTTTTTTTAACCCACGGCAGTTCCAAAATTCACGTTTGAGGTACAACAAAACATCCACGTATCATCTTGTAATGTTTACCACAGACAATATTTTACACAAGTTCAAAAACCCCATTATTATTCTATAGGAAAATCCCAATGGAACGCATGGTGAATTAGGTTTACGGGTTTGCCTAAAAATTTATGTCACGTCTTAACAGCTCTATTGTTTGGACATACAGGGCTGAGATATTCTTCTAAAAATCTTTGTTTTTTTTGTTCAGCAGAAGAAATTCATACACATCTGGGATGGCATGAGGGTGAATAAATGATATGATATAAAACATTTTGTGTGAATTATGCCTTTTATAAGTGTAATTTTAGTCTGACTAAATCAATCATTTGACTTTTTAAAATAAAAAAACTTTATTCTGATATTGAGCCACTCCGATTTAGGAAAATTGGACTAACAGACCTAGATAATGAGATTACATGCTGGACAAAGCCAAGTTACATACACAATAATTGGTCTGCAATCGGACCTCAGCATATTGCGCTTGCTCCAAACAGAGAGGTTACACGTGCCGTTTATTTAACACTTCCACAACTACTGTCCTCCCTTATAATATTCGATTATGCGGTGTGTTATGTATATTTGGACTGACAGACTGTACTCAACTATGCAAAAAACTGCTGTAGCACGATTTTAACAGCGCATGTAAACGTACTAAATAAATTGATCACACGGGTTCACAAATCGATCTGAATGATTCTTCAGCAAATTGGCCTGAATCAAAATGATTTAAAAAAATCTTTGTCCAGTAATCACATATTGCTGAAAGTTAATGGAATCAGTGGATTCTTAATGGGGAATCAGTGATAAAAGTCAGAGGTTGTTTAATTGATCACCCCACGCCATTTCAACAACAACAAGAGTTATTAGAGCGACATCCTCTACTGTTATCAAGTTGTGTTACATTAAGTAAGCAGCTGGCTTTACACAGAACAATTTCCCTAGTTTTGTAGATATGTTGGAGACCTCTCAAGTTTAGTATGCAGAACATAAAGCTTGAAGTATTACATTTGGGAAGTGCACTATCCTAGTTGGCCAAATATCTATTGGTCATTGACGTTCCAGACATTTTCATGAAATTTCAGAAAGTGCAAGAATATCAGTTGCATTACTTGAATGGTAAAGTTAACTGCTGTGACGTTACGTCTGTGGCTTGCATTTAAAGCTCCAGCTTTATGTCCTTAATGCACTTCTGACTGCTAACTGCAGACTAGCTGCCCAGCTAATTCACTTACTTCAATGGGCAGCTTGCCTGCACTGCACACCAGGGGCTTCCCAGCTAGCAGAATCGAACTTTGTGGTTTTTCCACATTGACATTTGCTTATAATAATGCAGTATGGTCTCCACCTGCTTTTGTGAAAGCTGCTTTTGTCCCACACTACTTTGGAACATGCTTTTGAAATTGCTGACGCCTCCATTCAGACGTCATAAAATACATTTTTATGCCTCTAGAACTATTAAAGGTGTTGTTTGTTATTGGATGAAAGAATATTACAAATATTACAGTCTCATTCTCAAAGGAATTTTAAAATCAAACATATTTGTTAAACTATGTAATGCATTTGGCAGATGCTTTTATCCAAAGCAACGTAAAGTGCATGCAAGGTAGAAATGTAATCAGCATTTGTGTGTACAATCTGTATCTTGTATCCAGTGTGCATTTGGATACATAAAGGCAATAGACATTGTTTTTGGCAATGCTCCAAGCTAAAATGTACCTGATCCAATAAAAGCAATTAAGGAGCTCTTTAAGGTCATCTTTACAGGATGACTACATCTCTGGCTGGGAACGTTAGGATAATGTTTGTTGAGACCTATGTTGTTGAGCTATTTTGTTCAGCCTTTACGTTGGAATTGTTGAGAACATGCTGTCTAGGTAGGCAGCTCACTAGGCTGTGGATCATACCAGCACCCCCACAGTTAGCAGTGACATGTAATATGTAAAGCTGATTTACTTTAAAGAAATCAATATGCCTTATGGCTGTATAATTGCTGCTTCTGCAGTTTTTCCTGTAGAGTCTGTTGGACATCACTGCACAATATTCAAATAACTTATGCGATCCATTGAGAAGACTCAAGACACTCAATTGCCTTCAATTATAGGAGGCGACAAAGTGATTGACGTCATCGATGTGGCCAGGCAAGCAGACAGCAAGATAAAACTGAGCACGTTTGTGAAGTATTTCTACAGCCCAAAGCGGTCAAAGGTGCTAAACGTCATCAGCCTGGAGTTTTCAGACACCAAGTGAGTATTGTTTGAAGACGTGTGAGTAATTCATTATTGCAGGGGTGAGCACAAATGTACCTTTTCTGAGTACAGGGAAAATGTACTGTATTGTAGCATATTTGTAAAACTGCTTTTTAATGTTGCCTTTTAATCTCTAAACCAACATTTTCTGTTGCTCAGGATGTCAGAGCTGGTGGTGGTGCCAGATATTGCCCAGAAGATGTCTTGGGTGGAGAACTACTGGCCTGATGACTCTTACTTTCCCAAACCCTTTGTGCAGAAGTACTGTTTAATGGGCGTTAAAGACAGCTACACTGACTTCCATATTGATTTTGGGGGCACGTCTGTGTGGTACCATGTACTGTGGGTAAGTCCACATCACCAATAGTCTGTTGTAGTTTATCTTTGTTCATTATTCACAATTAGGGGCTGTTTACCTTGCACACGGTTAAAAGTAACATCAGCTGTTAAAAACACATCTCAGGAAATCTGCGTTCTTCTCTATTCATGACGCTGCATCTTCTTTTTTTAGTAGAAGGAAGGACACGTTTATTTCTTTTAAACAATTTAGCAGCTTTGTTTATTCCAAATGGAATGGCAAAAATACGTGTATGATTTTCTATTAATTATTGCTTTTTTCAGGGAGAGAAGATTTTTTACTTGATAAAGCCAACCCCAGACAACCTTGCACTATATGAGGAGTGGAGCTCGTCCCCCAGCCAGAGCGAAGTGTTCTTCGGGAAGAAAGTGGATAAGTGCTACAAGTGTGTTGTGCGGCAGGGAACAACACTTCTGATCCCCACAGGTAAATGCTTTTTTTAACACCTTAACCATTAATGCAGACCATTATTGTCAATGCCTTTGTTTGCATAAATAAACAAATATCAAAACAAGTGGCATCTATAAGCATATCACACTAGATCTTTTAGTGGATCTATAAAGATATTTCCCCTCAAGTTAACACTGGTGTCCTAGCAGAGTAACAACAGGTGTAGTTCATCACAATAACAATGGCCATCCTCCACAAAGTCCAAATATATTTATCTTAATTTTGAACAGTATATCTATTGTTTTATCATTTGAAACCTAACTATATTCTATAGAAGGAGTATCCAGTTAAAGTTCTAGGAGGTCCGGTCCCTAGATTTCCTTCCCAAAAAAGTTCCAGACAATAACTTACTTGATGTTAGTAGTCAGTATAGCTATGAAATGGCATAAATAATGCTTATTTTTGGAAATAGTAGGCCTAGTTATAAATTTCCAAGTTGACAGAAATAGTACTTTGTAAAATAAGAAAACAAAAACCTCAGTCAAAACAGTCTCTTCAAAACTGGGAAAGGATTAGGACACTGGGGCCTCAGAGAAAAATTCAAAGCAGTGGGGTTGGGCGATCTTCTACCAAAAGATTAAAATATTTAAATGAGTTCATCAGATGAGAGCACTTTGATATGAATAATAAAAGATAAAATCAACTGTTCATTTTGAACCTAACAACAAAAGTCCAGTATTTGTGTTTTAATATTTTTAGATACTCAAGGGGCATAGGGGGCCTTGTGACCATTAAGGAAACATACTGTAGATTTAGGCATGTCCCCGAGAGAAAATTTTGAAAATGTAGAAGTCTGAATGGAGCATTTTTATATTTTCTTTAAAGTGAACATCTACCAACAACATACAATGTACAGCACAATAGTGAAGCTTAAAAATACTGTTAGCTAATGTTATGTAGGCCCATAAATGGTCAAACTATCAAATAAAGGATACATTCTCATGAGATCTCCACTTTGCTGCTTTGGCTATTTTTTGCTTGTTTTTCCTTGCCATCTATGCCAGAGATGATCTTTTAATTTTCACAACAAAAAAAAAGCTTGTGAAAGGCTCAACTTGGTGATTAATAAAAAAAAACTTTATTATTTTAAAGGCACTCTGGAAGCACGTTGTCCTGTCACAAACTTGGTATAGCTGAACAATCGGATTCATTTCAGACACATGAAGTTGAATTCACTTCTCTTCATTCTCGTTTTCTGTACTGTGTTTTCCATCTATATTGCTGCTCACTTTCTCCGCTATGGTCTGCTGTCGTTACAATAATCATGTCTGCAACTCTGCGCATGGCACCACATCTAGCAACGTGCACGGAGTGCAAAAGTGAATAAATGAAGTGTGTCATGTTATAGAGAAAAATGATCAAGGATAAAGCGCTGAAAGGTCAGTGCTATCTGCACCCAAGCGCTAGCGCTGTAGACAGCTCTGTTGTTTTGTCACGCTGATCACTTGAAGTATAGAAACGGTGAGATGGGGCAGCAAATATCATGATGTCTCGTGGTCTGGGTGGAGCCAAGCCGAGGTGTGGACCTGGACCATGGTCCGCTTATTGGTGACCGCTATTCTATAGTATCCTATAACTATATTGTGCTATATTCTTTAAAAAAATTACACTTTGTTTGATATGTTGATATACAATGTTAAAAAAAAAACATACAATGTGTGCCTAAAGAGTCCAAATACTTTTGTGGGTCACTGTTGGCTTATTAAATTAGTACATACAGTTGAAGTCAGAAGTTTACATACACCTTAGCCAAATACATTTAAACTCAGTTTTTCACAATTCCTGACACTGAATTGTAGAAAACATTCCCTGTCTTAGGTCAGTTAGGATTACTACTTTATTTCAAGAATGTGAAATGTCAGAATAATAGAAGAGAGAATGATTTGTTTTAGCTTATTTCTTTCATCACATTCCCAGGGGGTCAGAAGTTATTGCACTTTGTTAGTACTTGGTAGCATTGCCTTTTAAATTGTTTGTATTTGGGTCAAAATGGTTCTCACAATAAGTTGCTGGAATTTTGTCCCATTCCTCCAGACAGAACAGGTGTAACTGAGTCAGTTTTGTATGCCACCTTGCTAGCACATGCTTTTTCAGTTCTGTCCACAAATTTTCTATCGGATTGAGGTCAGGACTTTGTGATGGCCACTCCAATACCTTGAGTTTGTTGTACTTAAGCCATTTTGCCACAATTTTGGAGGAATGCTTGGGGTCATTGTCCATTTGGAAGACCCATTTGCAACCGAGCTTTAACTTCCTGGCTGATGTCTTGAGATGTTGTTTCAATATATCCACATAATTTTCCTTCCTCATGATGCCATCTATTTTTGAAGTGCAGCAGTCCCTCCTGCAGCAAAGCACCCACAACATGATGCTGGCACCCCCATGCTTCAAGGTTGTAATGGTGTTCTTCGGCTTGTAAGCCTCAACCTTTTTCCTCCACACATAACAATTCAATTCATTCACAGTTCAATTATTGTTTCATCAGACCAGAGGATATTTCTCCAAAAAGTAATATCTTTGTCCGCATGTGCACTTGCAAATGTAGTCTGGCTTTTTTATGGCAGTTTTGGAGCAGTGGCTTCTTCCTTTCTGAGCAGCGTTTCAGGTTATGTTGATATAGGACTCGCTTTACTGTGGATATAGATACTTGTCTACCTGTTTCCTGCAGCATCGTCACAAGGTCCTTTGCTGTTGTTCTGGGATTGCTTTGCACTTTTTGCACCAAACTACATTCATCTCCTCATACTTCCTGAGTGGTATGATGGCTTCATGGCACTATGGTGTTTATACTTGCATACTATTGTTTGTACAGATGAACGTGGTACCTTTAGGCATTTGGAAATTGCTCCCAAGGATGAACCAGATTTGTGGAGGTCCACAATTTTTTTTCTGAGGTCTTGGCTGATTTCTTTTGATTTTTCCCATAATGTCAAGCAAAGAGCACTGAGTTTGAAGGTAGGCCTTAAAATACATCCACAGGTACACCTCCAATTCAGTGCACCTCCTATCAGAAGCTAACTGGCTGATTGTCTAAAGGCTTGACATAATTTTCTGGAATTTTCTAAGCTGCTTAAAGGCACAGTTAACTTAATGGATGTAAATTTGTGACCCACTGGAATTGAGATATAATCAAATTAAATGTAAAACAATCTGTCTGTAAACAACTGTTGGAAAAGTGACATGTCATCAAGTAGATGTCCTAAATGACTTGCCAAAACTATAGATTACTAATATTAAATAGTTTTAATGACTTCAACCTAAGTGTATGTAAACTTCTGACTTCAAATGTCTGATAATTGGTTCAATAAATCTTGATATATACACAAATATATGACTTCAAATAAGAAGGATATGGTCTTAGATTAATCTGGTTTCCAGCTGAAGAGAGGAGTGTGGTGGGGTGGTCTGCTGATCGCACCAACAGACCAGTTTCAGACCGTGGGATCCAACACGTCCCCCTGCTGTTGGAGAAACTTCAAAAGTCCTTCAAAACTTGCATGAAAGTCAGTCATTGATGATTCTCTGTCTCCAAATCTAATGTGTATTTATGCATTTACATACTTGTTAGGCATATGGAATGAATGTTCATGCGTAGACAGGAAGTCATTGCTGTAGTTTACAGTGAGTGTCTGAGGGGCTTTACAGTGGTTTTGGAGAACACTCTGGGGGCTGAAGAGGGGTGTGGGGGATTGATTTAGCTCAACAGATCTCGGTCAGACATGTAATCGTTGCAGTGGATGGCCCACCCTAACACACGCCACATGTATGTGAACTCTAGTTAGCCAATATGTTGTATTTAAACAGTTCCCACACTGATCCTGGAAGCATAGTTGAGAAGCATAAAGGTGTTGGAATTACATTTCTGTGATCTGTAGAGCAGTGATTTTAACCTAGTGTGGCGAGCAGTGCAGGGCCAAGCGGCGTCTTAGCAAAGCGAGGCCAGGAAGATAGGACTCATTTAGTTGTGAATGAGTTCCACCTGTGTGCCACACCGGTCTCGCATTCCAGTGAGGTGCGGTGGGAGTATTTAAGGAGAGGAGACAGTGGCAGACGAAAGAGAGTGATGCACAAAGCCTGTCTGTGTGTGTCTTTATGTTCATACGTAGCTGGCTGAAAAGCATTGTGTTTTTGTTTTGTTACAGACTGAAAAGTGTTTATTAAATGTCAAGCCTGTCCCAGCTTCCTCCTTTGCCATCCTTGAATTTATTACATCTAGTTTTGCACCAGGACACAGATTTTGTTGGGTCGCAACTTGATGTCCAAAGTTGTTTATTGTGCAAAAGTAATGAAAAACGTCCTTAAAAACAAACATTGAAACGTATTAGAATTTCAATGACTTCATGGCAATATGAAAATTGAGATTTTTGTAAATGCATAACTGTGATTTTACCAGCCTAAACATATGGAGCACACAGGCATAATAGTGTATCGTTGTTAGCCGTATTACCAAGTGACAGATACATTTTCTCCCTTTTTAAAAGTTGACAAGCCTATTTATTTAGCTATGCACAATTCTTTTGTCAGTTCCATATTATTATTGTCATTTAGCCAATGTTTTCTCACCTGCTGTATGCGACCATATCAGAACAGACCTACAACCTAATGCTCTAGAGGTTTTCCACTTATCAGTGGCAAAATGTAAGTAATAGATTTTGTGATGGACTGATATCACCCTCTGTACAGATATAAACCGGATATGAATGGCTCACTGTTAGCAAAAAGTGGACATCTGCGGTTTAGACCAGATGTCTGTATGTGTATGCCAGCATCTGTTGGTCAGCTGTTGATATGTTTCTTGACCCCTCTTTCAGGATGGATCCATGCAGTTCTCACCTCTCAGGATTGCATGGCTTTTGGAGGGAACTTTCTCCACAACCTCAACATAGGCATGCAGCTCAGGTGAGTGGTTGGCTATACACTTACATCCCTATGAAAAAATCCTATTAAATCCCAATTGCAGTTTTGTAGCTTTAAGTCAATATCTGTTAAGGCCATCTATATGCTAATGTTCTCCTAAACGTTGACAAAACGTGTATTGCAGATATATGCATTGACATTATATAGTCTTTCTCTTTGTTAAAGTGGAACAAAAAAATATGCTCTCCAGAATGAGAATGTCTTCTTCTCCAATAGCACCTATAACCGACTAGCAGTAGCAATTAGTGAACTAGATAGATAACGTCTGTCAAGACAAAGTTTGATTTTGGCACTACAAAACCTTGTCTTTACTTTGTTTTCCAGTTACATTTAGAATTTACTATTACTCGTTTATAAATCACTCAATGGCCTAGCACATAAATTAATTGCAGAAGTACTTGTTGAATATAAACCTAATAGACCTCTCAGATCATTAGGATCAAGTCAGTTATAAATACTGAAGGTTCACTCAAAACAAGGTGAGACAGCATTTAGCTATTATGCCACCCGCAGCTGGAACCAGCTTTCAGAAGAGGCCAGGTATCCACAGTATCCACATTCAAATCCAGACTGAAAACAAATCTGTTTAGCTATGCATTTACAGACTGAGAGCTGCACTGCATCATTTTATTTATGTATTCTTTTCCTTATTTATATTCTTTTTAATACCTTGTCATTTTATTATTATTTATTTTATTACTTTTCTTATTTCTTGTTCTTAATTGGTTTTAAAATGTATTTTTATATATATATATATATATATATATATATATATATATATATATATATATATATATATATATATCTCTTGTATTTTCTTTATTATTTTTATGTAAAGCACTTTGAAAATCCATGAAATGTGTTTAATAAATAAACTTGCCTTGCCTTAAGTTCTTTGAAACAATGACCTGCCTAGGGACAACAGTCCTACCTGCAGACCGGAACAGGTAGTGTTTAACAGCTGGCTATAAATGCAAGAGCTTTAAAACCCAGCTAACGGTCGTTTCTGCAGTAAACTGAGTGAACGAGCAAGCAGTAATCTACCACGGGCCAGCACTCGCCCATTGCTTTTCATTACGGACAGATGGACGACTGGGTGAACAAAGTCAGTCATAAAACATATTTTATATGTGAATTGAAAGTGTGTGTGTGTGTTTGATTCTTCAAAAAAGATCAGGGGCATGGGACAACACATCAGAGGTTTAAGCCCCCTAAGCCTCCCCCTCGGAACGCCCCTGGCTGAGATTTTTTTTTAACTGTCTATTGGCTATTACAAAGTAGCTACAGCAAGTAAATCATTTCATAGGGTCTTTTAGAAAGGGTCTTCAATGTTTTTACAGCATTTTAGGTTCAATAAGCTACCTATAACCCAAGAAACCTAGACAAAAATGGTTTGATCAAGAACAAAATCTTGCTCTCTAGGGTTCTTGAGTTGTAAATATGGATCTTAGGCAATTAAAAAAGCTTGTAACCTATAGATTCTTAAGATAGACATACTGGAAATAAAAGAACTGAAAAGTTTTTACGATTAGGCTATAAAATACACTTTTTGGTTCTAAAAGTAGACAGCGCAACAAATAGAACAGAGTGCAGGTGTCTCAAGACACGTTTTTAAAATGAGAACGAGGTCTTTTCGGCAAGTAGCGCTCCAAAATGTATTCCATCAGATGAATTTTTTCATCTTTTTAACTTCACACATTGTTTAAAAAATGCAGCACATCGTCTACTCTGCTTGCATAGAAACACTACTAAAAAGTGCAGGCGTACACAGAGATACATTTGATGTGAATGGCCCCTGAATTTATACTTGACAAGGGTTAAGTTCATATTTTACAAAAGCTATTATTATTTTAGCTGTGACTTTATTGCTGTATTGTGGATGAAGTGTAACTAATTTGTCTCATTTTAGGTGCTATGAGATGGAGCGACGTCTTAAGACTCCAGACCTCTTTAAGTTTCCTTATTTTGAGGCCATTTGCTGGTATGTTGCCAAGAATCTACTGGAGACACTCAAAGGTATGTCCTATTAAATCACTCAGCATGTCAATACAGGGCACTTAAATCACTGGCCTGCTGCCACTCTATTCCCTGATGTCCTTCCTAATTACTGTTTATTGTCTGTTATCAGAATCTCGAGAAGAGAACTGCCTGCCTCCAGACTACCTGATCAAGGGAGTGAAAGCTTTGATTACTGCACTGAGGAACTGGTTAAAGAGAGAGGTAGAGAAACTAGTGTTTAACACACCAAAAACTTTATTGCATATTAAAAGTGGTGTTTTCTATAGCAAGCATCACTATTACCATTGCGTATACTTAAGAGTTAGGGATTTTCCATTAGTATTAAACTTCAGTGAGTAATCATATTATGTTGAGGAGATGCTATTGCTTTTTAGACTTTCATTAAAGAGATAGTTCACCCAAAAATGTTAATTCTCTCATCATTTACTCACCCTTATGCCATCCCAGATGTGTATGAATTTCTTTCTTTTGATGAACACAAACAAAGATTTTTAAGACCTGATATACTCAGAAATCAAAGAATGAATGGGTGTGACGTCATTTAGAACTAAATCTGGCTAAAAATATGTTTTCCCTTTGTTTCACTGGTTCTTCGCCTGGGCAAACTTTTAGCAAAACTTCTTACCGGCTGCTAAACACATTCTTACTGCCATTGGTCCATGTCATCAGTAGGTGTGACCTGCAGCCCCACCTACATTGAGACCATCTGTATGATCGTTTGTGTAACGACATTTTCCAAGAACATGTCATGCATTTTTTTTTTTTTTCATTTGTCTACAAGAAGGAATCAAATCTACTCAAATACTCTTTAAGTGCCCATTTGCTCTTTTGTTCCCTCAGTGAAAGCCATTCACACATCTGCCCATAGTAAGGTATTCCTATCATGATTCTTTTTCTGTATTTTTCTCATTAACACACTTTTATACACCAATCTTTGCAGTAGTTTCAGTGTCATCATAAATTACAATAAAAGAGTGTAATCGGCACATAATATGGCAGCATATACGCATTAGCGCCATAAATTCAGAATGTTAACGAGACAAACTGTGCATTTTCTACTGCATATATATTACTTTCATTTATCACTTTTATTAAAGTGATAAATTTATCACGTTTATTAAAAAAAGCATCTTTTACTGATCTAGTGGGAATTTTACTCACATTAGTTAAGATTTTACTGAGCATCCTAATATTTAAATGTACTACTAAATGGCTCCCACAGTGGTGTGGTTGGTGTCTGAATTTTCGCAAATAGAATACTGTTGCTCATCTGTTTAGAACTTGTTTTTAACCCCTAAACAAAGAATGAAGAAGAACTTCTCCAGAAGTATATCGGGGCCTTTATAAGAATATCTCAGCTCTGTAGGTCCAGATAATGCAAGTGAATTGTGACCAATATTTGCAAGCTCTGAAAAGCATATTAAGGCAGAATAAAAGTAATCCATTTGACTTCAGTGGTTTAATCCATGTCTTCTGAAGCGACCTGATCAGTTTTGGGTGAGAACAGACCAAAATGTAACAAAATTATAAATCTTAACATCAGTCATGATTTCAAGCTTGATTACACTTCCTAGCGCATCTAGTGCTCTACACATGCATAAAGCACTAGGAAGTGCAATCAAGCTTGAAATCACGATCGTGCCTTGAGACTGCAATGGCAAGATGTGCAATGAAAAAGGGTTTGTTCTCGCCCAAAATCAAGTAGATCACTTAAGAAGACATTGATTAAACCACAGGAATCTTATAGATTCATTTTATGCTGCCTTGATTTGTGTGGAGCTACATAGCTGTGATATTCTTCTAAAAATCTTTGTGTTCTGTAGAAAAAGAAAGTCATACACATCTAGGATGGCATGATGGTGAGTAAATGAGAGAATTTTCATTTTTGGGTGAACTATACCTTTAAGTAAGACGGTGTGACAGACAAAAAAAAGCACACTTTCTCTTATATTTAAACCTTCAGTCTTAACATAAACTTTAAATTAACCCCAGTCTAAAAACACCTGCTATTATCTCATTGTACATTGTAATCCCCTGTTGGAATAATGTGGCCAATGGTCTCAGAGGGGTTGATATCTGGTGTCAGTGGTAATGGGTGGGAAACGTGAGGTTTGCTCTCTGGCACAAATCCCTTATTGTCTGCCATGTGTGCTCATCTTCCCCAGGTCACAGAGCCAGCCAGCGAGGTCCCTGACCATATCAGACCCAATCATCTCATTAAAATGCTCACAAAGGAAATCCACTACCTTGAGGTACTTCCAGCAGCATGAAACCTACTGAAACTTACTACACAATCAGACCAGTCAAATTTGCACTTTTAACTGAAATAGCCTTTATAAAACGTAAATATTTACATGTACAGTGGGTAGCCTACATTTCACCTCATGAAGTTAAAATTGGGGTTTGGTGCCTTTTTTTTCACCATGTCTATTAGCTTTGAAGCATCTGCATTTGCTTGTATACTTTTGTCTCCTAAAAAGTTGACAGAATAAGTTTATAGATTAAATGCAGGTATTAGCACTAACATTTTCATTGAATGCAATTTTTTGGATAGATTACGTGTTTTGTGCTTAAACATTGACAATTTTTTTTTTATATTTACCTTTTATGAATAATTGATTTATTGTTTTCATTTTGTAGTTTATACACTACAATTTGAAGTTGTTTTATTTGAACTTACAATGCTGTTTCCAACACTAGGAGTATCAGAATGGGAATTGTGGAAGCAAGCCAATGAAATCTCAGGAAAGCTTAGCATGCCCATCAACAAGGCCATCGCACGAGAGAGGGTCTCACGCACGCAGGAACGCCAGACGTCTTCGTGACCACCACCACCACCACCATCATCATCATCATCATCACTCTCATGGCCCCAAAGTCCCCTCCAACCTAGACATCTTTGAGCAGCACACTCAAGAAGTCTTAAAACGACTGGAGATGGGTCCTTATGAGGAGGTAAATAGAAATAGACACAAGTATGAAACCGCATACACAATCTCAGTGATTGAACAGGGAAATGTTTTAGGATTATTATTACAAGGTTCTATCATTCTACTTTCAGGATGCGACCTTTAACTTAAATGTCAACGGCAAGTTCAACAAGGTTTCCACCGCATCGGCTGCAATGGCAGAGCAGAGTTTGGGGTGTGACCTGCGTCTCGTGCTGTGCAATGGCCGTATTATCAGGTAAACCAGATTAACCACAAGATCAACGTACATTAATCCATAGCTGCAAAAATTCTAGTGTATGATGAGATGTAAAAGATGCATCATAATGATAATCAAACCATTTTTATTAAAACATACTGTTGACAAAATATTTCACAACAAAAAAATACTGCAAGATATTAACCATGCACTAGCAATTTTCTTAAGGAAAATCTAAATTTCATCCTATTTTTGTCAGTAGAAATAAATGAAATGAATTACTAAGACATTTAAAAGATTAAATTATGACTACAAACAAAATTTGTGATTTTGGGAGATTTATTTTCTCATGACTATTCAGGTTTCTGTGTTATGTCTGTGTTATTTGTCACTTGGTTTTGGGTAAATGCTCAAATCCCTCTTTTTTCTTCTGGTTGCCTTTGCAGAGATGACAGGCAGCATCTTCGAGAAAAGAGAATGAGGATTAAGGAAGAGGAGGGTTCCAAAGATCTGAAGAGGGATTCACTCAAGATTAAGATTGTAGCAAAAGAAGAGGAACAGGAAATGGATATTCAGATGAAAGACGTGGCACAAGATGAGCACAGTCATGTCGTCAGTGAAGTGAAGCCCCTGTCCTTCATAGGTACCCTCAAAAGTCTAATTTATTGAGGTTATTTTTTTATATAAATTAGCTGTTGCCAGAGTTCAGTTGTTATCTGGTAGTTTGCATACTAAATCATGAGGATTTTACACAATTGTACTAGTGATATACCAATTTATCAACAATAGTTGTCAATCAACCACTACTTTGGTAATTTTGAGAATATTTGCGCTGGCTGATTACCGACTGCTTTGTTAAAAAAAAGTGCTTTTCACATTTTTAAAATACTTTTTTTGTGAATTTTGAATAAATATAATGTAGCTTTTACTGTGTTTTAATTTCAGCAATTGTGTTCTTATTGAAGTTTTTGAACCTTTCAGTATAGTGAGCTATTTTATCTGTTCTTATCCACAGATCTTAGTAAAAGAGATCTCCGCAACGGAGAATCAGAACATTCAGAGGTCTCATCAGACTCTGAATCAGAGGAGGAGTACACTTCACGGGTATGTTAAGATTTCACTTAATGCATAGTAAGAGCTTAGGGTTTGAATTTAGGGTTCAACGTTTAATCTCCTTATCTATGCAGAAAAAGAACTGCTCCGAGGAGGAATCCGAAAGCTTGTCTGAGGAAGAAGAAGATGAAAAGTCAATTAGGCGGAATGGAGATGACCGAAATGAGACCAAATGTAGCTCCAGCTACGTGACAGACATGCATCACTCCAGACAACGACTGGACAATTTTGAGAAGTGTCTTAAAAGGTAAGGCATCAATTTGAGTTGTGTTCTGTCATAATTATATTTTAGTAGTGTATTGATGTACACAAATTTATTGATTTTTAAAAAAAAAAAAAAATTATGCATAGATTTAGCATCTGCTAAATTATGTTCGATCACATTTCCAGTGATCCTGCTGCCTCACCAAGCACAGAAGAGGATGCCATCCAGGGAATGCTTTCTATGGCAGGTCTGCTGTATTCTCACCAATCAAAGGATCCCACCAGTTCACAAGAATTCTGGTGGTCCAGAACCAACCATCCCTTCTCTGACTACAGTAAGAGTTCATGTTATACATAGAGAATGAGGAACTAGTGGTACAAAACCAGAATTCTTCCATATTTCTCATATTTACCAGTGGAAAAACTGAAAGAGGCCATTGCTTCATTTGACGAACACTGTCATAATCTTATGCATTATTGTACATCAGACTCATTGTGTTTTTTTTCCCTTTCTCAGATAGAAAGGAGGTTGTAACAGGAGAGGAGATCCAGGATTCAGACAGCAGCTCTTCCATGAGCAATCAGGTAAACTATTTGATGAAAATGCAATTAAAACTGGAGTTTCATGTATACATTAAATTCAGGAAACATCTCTTGGAGCAGTCTGAAATTAGGTGTCTTCACGGAAGTACGCAAACGCAGACGAGAATGCTTCGCCAAAGCATGACCAACACATGGACCCGTTGTACATGCATTACATGCACTAAACCTTGGACTGCAAGGGGGCAGAAGAGGTTTTTAGGCGCCACAAAACTATATGTGGTGGAGTCAACATGTTGACAGTTGAGGAGTGAGCTTTTGAATTTGCTAAAAAGATGACAGATTATTATTTATTTTTTTGGAATAATCTAACTTGTTCAGCAAGACTCCCTTCAAATTGCTGCTCCGCCATGACAGCTGTTGATTGAAAAAAGAAAATCCGCTATAGCACCCCTTGCGGCAAAGCTGAGAATACAGCGCATACTTGCATTAGGTTATGAATTGTGCTCTGACAGATTTCACAATGCAACGACGCGTGAAAAGATTTGGCAAGATGCGTCTGCGTTCACATAATAACGCAGAGTATGTTTGGGCCTTTACGAATCACCGAAACGAACGGAAAAAAACTTTTTGGTCTTTTTGGCCAGATATTTTTCTAAATAACGTCACACCCATTCATTCTTCAATTAAGTATATTTGGGCCTTAAAGAAGATCCATGAAGCCGTCATGTTTGTGTATGTATCCACTTTTTAAAACGTTCCGATCAGAAGGTTAATTCCTTTTAAAGTGAGGGACGTTTATGCCTCAAAGTACACACTAGACAACTTTCAAAGACATAGGATTGTGGTACCATTCATATTACACAACTGTCTGTCTTGTCATTGAAGTCGTAGAGTTTTCAAATTACACGAGGAATTGGCGACGGGGTGAACACATTACGAAATATTTCACTATTGACGAATCCCGACGCCTGGACTCCAAAATACATTTCACAACAGAGTACACGAGAGAAGTGATACAAGATAGGAAAACAAATGCAGAATATGAAGTGTATGTTTTTAATCGCCTAAAGGAATCATATATTTTATTGGTTACAATATGAAAAAGTACCTCCTACTGAAAAATTGACCTATTTGCTTTCCTGACTGTCCAAGAGAATTGCCATTTTCTCTCCAACTCTTCTCTTTCTCCACCTGGTTGTGGTACAGTTCAGATGAAACATCAAATATGCACTGATGCTCCTGCCAATGTTCCAAAAACTTTTCCTCCAGTTCTTATGTCCAATGACTTTCAATTTCTTGGTACCACAGCCATGCTAGTTGATATTCTGTTGCAGGTAAACCAGGACTTGTATTCAGTCAAAACACATGATTTGGAATCGCAGATAGGTCCAGATATTAAACATATTTGATATCTCACTGACATCAGCAATGTGTCTGTGCTTCTCTCAAATCGTATCCTTGATAATTCATACATTGCGATCATCGCTCATGGGAGCGAGCTACGATTTGCCTGCGATTTCAGGCTTTTGTCGGTGATCTTCACAAAATTGTCGGCAAGTGAAAATCGGACTTAAAATCGTGTAGCGTAAAATCAGCATTACAGGACAGATTAGCGTTTACACCTCAAATGCGATGTGGTCACATGCGTTTTGATCACATTCATATGTGGTTTTTGTGATTTAATCACAAAAAAACTTTAGACCTGTAATCGGTCACATGTAATCGGATCGCCAAAACGCATCTTAATACCAGGTGAAACGTGGACTTAATTGAAGTGGCCCATCTCTGCTAAATAGTCTCTGAATTCAGCCAGTGTTTCAGTTGTTAAATGTTTCCCTCTATGCACCAGGAGGAGTTAAGGGAGCGTAAGCATTCAGGAGATGGAGGTTGTCATGCTAAACTCAAGCATAGGATTCAGGAACACAAGAACTTCATGGACAGTCAGGACAGTGGCAGCAACAGCAGCAGTGAAGCTTGGAGCAGTCGCACACACTCCCCAACCAACGATGAAGACAGCCCCACAATGCGTTACCAATACTGTGAGACATCTCTATCGCCACCCCTACATCCCTCAAAGAGGCCTGCCTCAAATCCCCCACCGATCAGCAATCAGGCCACCAAAGGTAGTGTTTAGTGTTTAATGTCCATTTCTTTACAGATACAACTTTAGAGGAAGTATTTTAACATTAAAAAAAGGACTTCACCTTTAAGATATTTGTTTTTATAAATTTTTTGACTGTTTTTCTTTCTTTTCAGGTAAACGTCCTAAGAAAGGCATGGCCACAGCTAAGCAGCGATTGGGCAAGATTCTCAAACTAAGCAGACACAACCCATTCTTCTTGTAGATCTGATGATAGCAGCACCTCATTCAGAAGATTTGGGATGCTGAGAGTGCATGCTAGTGTTCGTGTATTCACACAAACTCTCATGGAGATTGTGTTTTTATGGTGACTGGGTATAAACCCATGGTTCTACACTGGGTCAAAAGCATGGAATTAGATACCAATCAACCCAAAAATTGTGGTTCTTAATGGCTAAGAAGCTCCAGAACAACATAAAATGCACTTCAACCAACATGGATATGGATTACTATATTTCTGTTTGTATGTGTCCAAAGAAACGAGTCACCTGAAATGAAATGCGACAACAAGGAAATAAAACCACATTCTGTTCTCAGATATGATATCCAAAATCTCGTTTGCTCTACAAAAGCAAAGATTAGCATGATGCTAGGCTTCTGCCCGCTTTTTTACATTGAAATCTCCATGACTTAAATTTAAAATATAAGGTGGCAATTACTCGATGAAATGATTTCATAAAGGTGCTTGACTATTTTGTCTTGTCATTCTGTGACTGCATCCATCTCTTTCCTATCAAACGTTCCTCCATACACTTCCTCAGAAGATTAAAATCACCATAGGATGACGAATCTGCATCTCTGTCAATCAGTGGGCTGGGTTTCACATTTTGAGAGAATTTAAAAAGAAAAATGTATATTTGTGAGCATTTGTATTCATCTTGTATTGTAATATTTTATATTGCGTGCCAACTGCGAAGGAGCTCTGTGTAGTTATATTTGGTTCTCTATTGCCACCTAGTGGGCATCTGGAGACTGACTCTTAAATGGAACAAATGTACCTGGAGGCAAGAGAGAAGACATTTTCCCTTAATTTATTCCCTTAGTTTTTCTGTTGGCGCTTGATCTTTTTATTTTTCTCTCTTGTTTATGTACTTTTATAAAAAATGTATTTATTGCTTATGAGAGAGAACAATTACTTTATTTAATTTGAGCATTCATTTGAGCATTGTTAGAAGGTGTGTTTAAATTTGGGGTTATACAGTGCATCTGTCTTGTTTGGAAAAAAAGATATTTGGTGCATGGACTCAACCTATTATTATTATTATTATTATTATTATCATCAGCCATCGTATCTTGCATTGTCGGTAAGAGCAAAATCAATCTTTGGTATACTAGCAGTATGTGTTTTGTAATAAGAAGATACAATATTTAATCAAACTACCTGCCCTGTATGTTTCCATTCTGATCTGTTAAAACCCATGTAATTTTACCTCAAGGTGTCTTGTTCTTAGTATTTGGGGGGTAAATAATGAATCTGGCCTTTTAGAATTTTTTGTTTGAAGTTTGTTTTAACCGATCGTGTCACCTCCTGTTACTTTCCAAGTATCTTGTTTAATCAACGTTGTTGTTCTCAACAAGTATAAAGTTTTAATGTCTCATCAAATTCTGAAGCATTGAAACACTGTCTGAACTGGTGCTGTGTATAGTGAGAAAAGAAATTGAGATTTCACAGAGTGTGGGAAAATTTGTACCTTTTTTTACGTTGAAATGTATTTGGCTACTCATCTTTTTACAAAGAATTGAAAAGAATATTTATTTTTGTAAAATAAGTCTTAATCAACAGAGAATTTTTGCAATTAATTTTACCAACAATGTGTATTAGTCACTATTGAAATAGGGTGACAGCCTCACATTTTGTAAGCTATATGTGTGTGATTTTATTTTTTTTATTTAGGTAGTTTACTCTGGTTTTGCTTGGTGTGAAAGACCTCAGGTAATTGTCAAGTTAGAGCTCAAGGTTTTGGATTCCCTTTGATGAATGCCAAATATTGTAATTGTAAAGGTCAGGTCTGTCTTGCTTTCAGTTAAATGAGCTGTTATATCTAAACTGATATGCCTGTAGTTCATGTAAAGTATAAATATATGTCTGGTTACCTGTGGTAATTATCCCCATTTAAGAAAATTATACAATATATTTTTTGTTTCTTTTTTTTCCCATTTTGTACAATGTTCTCATTAAAACATTTCTGCAACTCAAGCTCGCATATCCTACAAAACCTTACAGGCAATAACGCACATTCCACTGGCTTCCAGGTCTTTCATGATAGATTGAATTCACTCTGCAGCTAAAATGACTTGCTGAGGTACAGGAATAGCAGCTCAGGACATTTTCTGATGGACAGATTTCATACTGATTATTAAGGGCTTAGATGGAAAGGCTTCAATCATCCCAAAGGTGGACACAGTTGTACCAGCACTTCAAAACTCTTAGTCGTTGTGAAATACTTTTGAGTATTCTAATGTACTTTGAATGAAGTTTGGACATTTTTAACATGCTTTTAATGTATTCCATCGGCCAAGGTATTCTAAAATGATTTATTCCAGATATACATTTTGAAAACTATCAGGCCATTTATGTAGCACCTGTTGTTTCCCTTAATAACTGATCCTAATTTGTTATGGTGCTATTTGTCTAACCAGGATTTGGGCCAAATGAATTGCATTTGGAACATTGTTGCTCACACCTTGATTGGGGTGAGATGTTTGTTTGAGGGATTGGAGGAGTTTTTTCTTACAAAAATTTAAAAATGCTGCACTGCACTAACCATGTCCTGCATAGCGATGTTACACTACACTGTTTTTATTGTTACTTTTCATATTTTAAACACAAAATATCTAAATATGCTTAATGAAAGTTGGAAACATTGCTGGCCTGCAGGCAGGGTTTGTACCATGCAGTACTTGTACAGTATTTATTTGGCATTCTTGGTTATGTTTTCCATTTTCTGGTCTTGCAGTCAATAATGTGTCTTTGTTTATGGTGTGTCCTTTATCATTTTCAATGCCCTAAGCTGTTAAAATTTTATATGGTCGTATAATTTTGTTGAATATTTTGTGATATTGAAATCCACAGCTATGGCTCTTTGAATTGGGATTTTCAGTTGTACAATGTGGCCTGTATATATTAAAAGTTCTATGAGTGACTATGATGTTTCTGTGTTATTAGTTAACGGATATTTAAAGGGATAGTTCACCCAAAATATTTTATTCTCTAATTGTTTTACTCACCCTCATGTCATCCCATATGTTTATAACCTTTTTTCTTCTGCAGAACACAAAGATTTTTAGAGTAATATTTCGTGTCCATACAAGATCCATACAATGCAAGTGAATGGTGATCAGACCTTCCAAGCTCCAAAAATCACATAAAGGGTATGAGTGAGAAACGGATCAATATTTATGTAATTTTTTTACAATAAATATACACTTTCACATTCTGAAAGTGAAAGTGGAGATTTATAATAAAAAAAGGATTTAAATATTGATCTGTTTTTTACCCAAAGTGATTGCTTAGAATTGCTTCAAGTTGTATGGAGTACTTTTATGCTGCCTTTATGTGATTTTCTGGAACTTAAATGTTCCGATCACCATTCACTTGCACAGAGCTGAAATATTCTTCTAAATATCTCTTTTGTGTAATGCAGAAGAAAGAAAGTCCTTCAAGTCTGGGAAGGCATGAAAATTAATAAACGATTTTTGGTGAACTATCCCTTTAAGAGAATCAGCACGTTGCTGACAAGCTGCATGAGTTCATTCAAAACGACGTCATGAGGGGAAAAAAACTGAACCGGACCTAGAAATAGTTATGTATAAACTGAGTTGATTAAATCTTGAAAAAATTATTTGCTAATTATCATTATTTTCTTATATTAATAATATTTAATCAAGGCTGCACTCAATAAATAAAATTGCTCCGTATAGTATAAGAATATCAGGGTCTGTTTGTTTGTTTACTTTTGAATTGAGTTGATAATTTCAGAAACAGATCATTTCGAATTTTCTGGAACAAATAAAAAAATCTAGGATTCATAAAAAATTCTAATTCTGATTTAAAATACCTATGGAAAAAATATTGCCGTAATCGTAATACAATCGTAATTGGCAATCAATTCGCACCGTAACAGGTGCATTTTTGCATCTGCGCAAAACGTCCATCACTTTGCACCATTTGTGCGCATGCATCAACGTACATCATTAGAGTAGTCACGAGCTCGTTCACGGGCTCAATAAGCGCCGCACTGGGTGCGCGCGCGTGCCGTGACAGTCGCCATTTTATTTTGAAAAATCCAAACCCAAACGAGGGAGAAAGCGACCTTTTTAGCCGTCAAGAACAGAACGAAGAAATACCACGAACATGATCATCCGCACGTAATTTTTCCACAATCGAGGTAACACGTGTGCTCGCTGCGATCTGTTTTTCTGGACAATCTCATAAATATGTACAGTTATGGATTGGTTGTCATATGTTGTCTACTCGGCTAATCAAACGTTAGCTGGCTAGCGTGTATCAACTTGCCTTGCTGGTCCTAACGGCAAAAAAGTCATAGCCGCTGCCCTAAAACTCGACTGACCCCGTACGTATTCGAAGATTTACTTCTAACGGTCCATTGCCGTTCGATTGGTGAGATCATCGGTTAAAATGTTGAAAATTATCTGATTGTGATTCAAGCTCGTGGGGTGAGTTTGATAGATACATGGTCATTGAATTGGTCATTACACACCGAGTTGGGGTCTTGCTTGGTGATCCCAGTTTTTCCTCAGCCATATAAATATGTTAACCGAGCCCCTGACAACGAACAGTCTAGCTGGATGCAATCTGTACGACTGTTCTCAGTCACTAACATCAATTCACATTTTTATTTAGTATATGTTACGCTAATATCCCTGTGAATCTGCTTTGCTATGTGGTTGCATAGTAACTTAATATTTTAGACACCCTATATTCGCCATATGCATGATAGAATCTCCCAAAGAAGGGTATGTTCAGGGAGTGTTTGCCTGAATCATCCCAATATTTCACTAGTACTAAAACTTGCACGAGGAGATCCTCATAGTGGCATAAAAATCCTTCATAGTTTGGGAAACTCGGGCCTTGTTTGTTGTGCTTTGCGCATACTTTTTTTCTTGGCAAACTGAACCAAATATCTGATTACTGTCAGCTAGATGTTCCAGTTGGACATGTCGCGTACAGGCAAGCCAACATGCTAGTGCTCACTTACCGCTAGAAACAATGAGGTTTAGGCTATTAGCTTAGCCTAGCTGTTAGCCAGCTTCAGATTAGTATGTCTGATGTTGACTCGATTAAAAAGTCTGGTTGAGGCTCTTTTCACGACAACACGGTAAATTAAGTGTAGCTGAAGAGCTGTTGTTATTAAAAAGTTAGATGTTAATAAATAACAAGCAGCTTGGATGTCGGATGAGTTAGTACATTGAAAGCTAAAGACAAGTTGTGTGTGTTTGATGGTTTAGAGTCAAATTTACGTCATTATGAACTTTAGTTTTTAAGTCGTAAGTGACTTGATTAGTCGACGGGCTTGTTATTATGCAGGACAATTGCTATTTAAAGTATTTTGCATATTGACCAGTCAGTCATGTGTGTAGTTTTAGGGGACAAACATATGGAACTAAAACTATCGTTTGCTTGTTAACATCCATCAGTCATTTTTACGACCTTTAGTACTTGACTGGTAGTACTTTCAACATTTTATGAAGTCATATTAAATGAAGTTGTATTGAACGCGACCGGATGATGTGTAAACAAGCTTTGTACTCGTAACAAGTGTCAAAAACGGCTTGTTTCTATCAGCCTTCCTTCACGAATTTACTTTGTAGAAACCAACGACGGCTTTACTGTAGCATGAATCGCGCATACCAAGTTCTTATTTATTCTGTAAGAAAGACCCTTCAACTTTAGTCAAGGCCGTGAGAATCTGAGTAAAAATCTCTTCCGGTTGTGCAGCGCACAGTTCAGTTCGTTTATTAACAGAAACCTGACAGAAAAGACTGAAAATTTAAACAAAAGGGTTGAAAATATTGCTACAGTTTACTGTTAAACTTTAAGGCATAATTTCTCTCAGCAAACTGAGATGATTAATAAGGGGTGTTAGGTGAACTTTTTGAAGTGTTTTAGTAAGTTTTTATTTTTGTTGATGATGATCAGTGATGCAAACTACTTGCCTTATCTGAAGCTAATTTGCCCAAATGGTTCAGTAACATTTTCCTTGTTAAAAGCACTTGAAAGGGTTACTTTAAGCTTAAACACACAAAAAAGCTTTAAATACAACAAACAAAAAAATCAACAGAAATTATACATCTGGAACACCTGCTATGACTTTTTCACCCCTCATGAGGTAGCATCCATAGATGATGATGCACTCAGTAAGTTTGTCCAAGTTTTAGTGATAAAAAGAATTGTACTTTTGATATGTTTAATGTCATGTACACTCAGAAGATGAAGACTTGGTAGTTGTAAATAAAAGCTGAAGGCCACATATGCATTAATACTTTTTCGTTTGAAAATGCATCCTTTTCCTCTGTGTTTTGGCCTTCCCTCCACACTGAGATGCCATTTTTGACAGGGACATTTTTTATATCTGACAATGATGACGTATTTGTTGCCATGTGATGCAGTCATGTAATCCATTCAAACCAAAACAATCAAGATGACATGCCATGTTGTTCGGGCTTTGTGTCAGCTACCCACTTTGATAGCATTGTTAAAGATAAATGTTACTTTGTACAGCCTACACATTCCATTCTTTCAAAGGTAATGGGAAATTTTCTCAGAATTGCTGTCCATTGACTGAATCACATGGAACAGCAATTTTTTTTTTTGCAATTATTTTCATATATAGTTTTATTATCTTCCCTGAGGTCCTCTGATAATGTTTGTAAAGCTTTTGTTTTTTGCACAAAAACAGTCATAATTAGTAACATAATAATCTTCCACCCTGTCTCTGGCCCTCTGTCTGAAAAGCTTGGGTTTGGTCTAAGCGTCTCCTTAAAACAACAAAAATGGCCACTGTTGTGATTGGCTAACATCATGCACAAATTCAGCCATATTTAAAAATCAACTGAAAGAGATTGAACCAGCTCCACAACATTATAAAACTAAATTTCATGACCTACACAACGGACATCCAGCACATTGCATTTGATTATATTAAACTGTTTACTTACTGTAAGCACAACAGCACCACAAACTATCAAACAGTCATGACATTTAAAGTTTTCATAAATGAAACTGTTCACTCATTGATTTTCGATCGTGTCCAATAGTGTTTTTAACTGCCCGTTCCTTCAATAGCATTTCCTTTGCAAAGCTTGAATCGTATTATGAGTGGTTTACAAGAAATCCAAGTTGATATGAGCCGAAAAAACATACAATGCACGCTGAGTTTTATGACATCCATATGACTCGCCTGCAAAGTTTAAAGCCTCCAGTATTATCCAACATTGAAATGCATCAGAACTTTCAATGATGTCCATCTAGTGCCTGTTTACATATACCAACAATAAAAAAATAAAAAAAGCGCAGATGGCCACGAGAACACATCAAGAATGTTGGAGGTGGGGCTAATTTAGCGGCTAGTCTCGTGGAAGTCGCAGAATGGCTAAAATTGCTTTCAACACCATTTAACAGGATAAATGAATCATGGTTGGTTGTGAATACTGTATTTCTACAATCGCATCAGTAACTGAAAATGTTGTTTTTTTTTTGTGTAATGCTGCATCTATATAGGTGTTGGTCATTCCATAATGACTGCCGTATTGACCAGCACAACATAAACAAAAAATACTTGGTGCATTTTTCACTTGTTATGGAAGCATTCCTTTTATTCATTAACATTAAGATTTCATGTGCCGCATTGCTGTTTTGTTATTCATTTAAAATTATTGCTCGTTTTTCCAGATGACTCCAACTGAATCACACTGAAGGACGTTACTCTGAATCAGTATCCACCCACAGACTTGGCCTGTTGGACACCGGACACTTTTCACAACTTTTTGGGGGGGGGGGACCGACAGAAGTAACCTATCACTGAAGTGACTAAAGGGGAATAATGGTGATTTTGCGCCGGACTCGGCCGCCTGCTTCCGCCCCAACCAGCAATGAATCTTGATTCGCTCTCGCTGGCTTTGTCTCAAATCAGTTACCTGGTGGACAATTTAACTAAGAAAAACTACAGAGCCAGCCAGCAGGAAATACAACATGTGAGTCCATTTGTGTTTTGTACAGTTGTTTATTTCTCATTTATTAATTTTGGAATTTGTTTGTGTGTTGAAGGGTTTATTTCAGTGGGGAAGACCAGTGTTGTGTACTGACAACTTGATTCATTGCTTTCCCTCAGATTGTGACTCATCACGGCCCTGAGGCAGACCGGCATCTATTACGCTGTCTCTTTTCCCATGTGGATTTCAGTGGCGATGGTAAAAGCAGTGGCAAAGATTTCCACCAGGTACTTTATGAAGTCTTTTTTTGGAAGTGACATTAATTCCAATTTAAGCAAATGTTTTTCTTTAGTATTTGTTTTAATGTGTTATTTTTGTCTCTGTTCATCAATTTTCTGCAGACACAATTTCTGATCCAGGAGTGTGTGTCACTTATTTCAAAACCAAATTTTATTTCATCACTCTGCTACGCCATTGACAATCCCCTGCACTATCAAAAGGTATGCAAATCATCCTGCCAATGTTTAAGTTTTTAAGAGGTTTATCCCTTTTCTTTTAGTATGCTTTTTGCATGCTGTGTAGAACTTAAATTGTGTCTGCTGTCTATATGGAAACCAGGCCTATGTATTTCAATATTTTTAAGCTGTTGGTAGTAGAGATGCACCGATTGATTGCAATTTTCTTGGCCGATTTCCGATTATTTTTATTTTTTTTCCCCCAAGTGTGACCTGCTGATACTGATTTTTTTCCGATACTGATTTTCTTTCTAAGAACTATTGACCGCATATACGTACAAAATCTACCTTTCTTCAATGCAAAATTTAATTTTCATAAAATAAATTATTAAACATTACAATTTCCCCAAACAAAGTTACAGGATCGTCTCTGACTTCTGATGTATAAAGTGCTCTGTAACTGGAAAGAGGTAGAAATAATAATTAACTGCAAATGAGTTGCTTTATATAACAAAACGGATGTAATTTTCCACTTTTTATAAATGGATCTTTTTCTATTTTTTACTTGTCTAACAAAACATTTCCAAATGTTACAAGCCTATGAACAAAACTGAAGTGTCCAATACGATCAACATTGACATAAAGCTTACGTTAGATACCAAATATCAGAGGTAAAACTGATTGCTGCTTCGGGATCGGCTTGTAACCATACCTGTCGTCACTCACCCGTTTTTCCCGGGAGTCTCCCATATTTCACACCCATCTCCCATTTTGTTATTTCTCCCAGGAAACTCCCGTAATTTGTATGGCCCAAACCACGTTATATAAATAATCACATCAATATATTATTCCAAGGTTGTCCAGTTGCCAGATCTTGTATGAAACGCATCCTACTCGCACAATCGACGCACCATACACATTTCTAATAATTTGTGACCTCAACCTGGCAACCAAAACCCAGCTGCTCTGTTGAAATCTGCGCAGGCAATAGACGTGAGAATTTGAATCAAGCAACACTGGTAGATTGGAGGAGACTCAGCTGTTGCTCCGGCGAGGGAGGGGGGGGGGGGGGGGGGAATAAATAAAAATATATATATATATATACACACACACACACACATACACATACACACACATGTAAATTTAACAACAGCTGGACGAAAGCATTTAATTTCATATTCCGAAGCCATATCAACAATACCCATGCCTTTTGCAAAGTGTGTCGCACTGATTTTAATATCGACACGGTGGGAAAAATTTACGTTACTCGGCACATTAAATCACAACAGCACAATTTATATGTATTTAGCCTGCCTCTGCCATCCAGCACCCCCCTTCACCTCCCGGATTTGTGTACCCAAATGTTCACAGGTATGTTTGCAACAGGCTGCGTGTGTGACATGACACGAGATTAAACAACTTGGGCAACACGACGTGGGAAAAGTACCACCTACTCTGTATTGAGGAAATTTATCAGATTTCTGAACCCTCTGTCCTCAACTATGGAGAAAGGCTGGTCATCCAAGGCCATGAATTCCATAATTTTCCTCGTAATTCCTTTGGTCTTTTTGCTTCTCATACCAAGGAAAGATAGGAGAGGCTGCTGATTTCTGGCTGGCTCTGGCTAGCTTTAGCCGCTTAACTTTTTTAGCTTATTTTTTAAAAGCGGTATTTTCAGCTGGGTGAGGGTGTTTTAAGTGTCTAGTTAGGTTTGTTGTTCCAAACGTTATCGTGGTAGTTCCCCTACGGTTTACTTTAGCCTTACAAATATTACAAATTGCAAACTATGTATTTTTCACTCACAGTGAAGAACTTCCACGGCAATGTCATGTTTCCATGCGGCTGTGACGTTATTGCGTGCGCTGCTGGCAACAAAACGGACCGGCTCGGAATCGGAAAGAAGTGAGACTGACCGGCCGGTCACCGGTCCGGCCCGAGCATGCGGAAAACTGGCTGATTCCGGTCCCTGGCCGGTCGATCGGTGCATCTCTAGTTGGTGGTAGTTTGTTTTATGGTAGATTGGGTTCATAGGTAAAATATAATGTCTGCTTGTTCTTGCACAGAGTTTAAAGCCATCACCTCATTTATTTACTCAACTGAGTAAAGTTCTCAAGCTAAGCAAGGTCCAGGAGGTAAGCATAAATTTTGTCCAAAAAATTGTGATTTCAAATGTTCTTGGATTATGGTATTCTAAAAATGTACCACTTCCAACAGGTGATTTTTGGGCTTGCTTTGCTGAACTCAAGCAACGCAGACCTTCGAGGGTTTGGTAAATAGTCACTACTTGTCTTCCATTTAATGTTTCACAATGTTTAACATTCTTTGATGGTTTTGGCCCAAATAAACCCCAGTTTACTTTTTCACAGCTGCCCAGTTTGTCAAGCAGAAGCTCCCAGATCTCCTCCGCTCATACGTGGACTCAGACCTCGGAGGGAATCAGGAAGGTGGCTTCCAAGACATTGCTATAGAGGTTCTGCATCTGCTCCTCTCCCATCTTCTTTTTGGTCAGAAGGGCTCTAGTGGAGTCGGACAAGAGCAGATTGACGCGTTCCTCAAAACACTGTGCAGAGGTTAGTATGCTGATTCTGACACTTAATGATGGACGTTGCCTGTGTCCAGTCATGTAGAAGACTGTCTCACAGGTTCTATTTGATAAGCTCTCTTGCTTCTAGGGATTCATTTAGACTATTCACATTACACCGACTTGGTTATATGTGGCCATATCTGATTCTCTTTTTGACCCCTTTTAGACTGCTGTCGCTTTTGTTTGCACGCCCACATTGTACTACATGTAATAGTAATGATGCAAACTAGGTGCACCATGTGTCAGACTTCAGCAATGGATATTTTGGTTTTGATTTTCATGAGGGCAATAGACTATTAAAATGGGAAAGGGGGTGGTGGCAAATGCATTGACTTGCAATGCAATGAGATGTCGCAACACCTGGAGGAACGTCAACACATTAAATTTAATTCTAACCATTTAGACCAAGACACGTAAACAAATGTTAATTTGATTTTAAACGTATGAAAATAAAATGTGCCCCCCCGTTCAGACTACAAAATCTACACCAATTTGTGCCAGGCAAAAAAAACAAACAAAATTTTTTTATAATTTTTGTATAATTCCCAGATTTCCCGCAGGAGCGCTGTCCTGTGGTGCTCGCACCACTGCTCTACCCTGACAAACGGGACATTCTCATGGACAGGATCCTGCCAGACTCTGGAGAGTTAAATAAGACCATGATGGAGAGTTCTCTTGCTGACTTCATGCAAGAAGTTGGCTATGGCTTTTGTGCAAGGTATTGAAAATGTTCAAGTACGCGAGACTTGATTAACATTTTATTAAAGCTGTCCCTGTAGTGAGGTATTCTTGGGCTTTGTTCATACTGCAGTCAAGTAACATTGAATATAAGCATGTTTCATGTTTTGTTTTATTTACTTTTTTAATTTTTTTTACTGTCTAAACAAAGCCATTTTTATTGTTTGTTTACTTTCCCCAGTCTTGACGAATGCAGGAATATAATCATGCAGTATGGGGTGCGAGAGGTGACAGCCAGCCAGGTGGCTCGAGTGCTGGGCATGATGGCCCGCACTCACTCCGGGCTGTCTGATGGCATCCCCCTACAGGTATGTTTCCTTGCTGGGCCTGATTTTGTTTCCGCTGGGATTCTAATGTAACCTCAATTTTGAATTATATGAAGTCTTGGTCATAGAATGCAAGCAGATTTGAGTGACTGGTTCATCCATCTGTAGTCAATCACAAATCCAGTGGGCGGTGGGATCTGGAGTGATGGGAAAGACAAGAGTGACGCCTCTCAGGCCCACACCTGGAATGTGGAAGTTCTGATTGATGTGGTCAAAGATGTGGTAAGCCTGGTTCTCCTATAACAAGTACAAAAACAAGCTTCTGAATTAGCTTTATTATAAACCTCTGCTATCTTGTTCTCCTCAGAACCCCAATCTGAATTTCAAAGAGGTGACCTATGAGCTGGACCACCCTGGCTTTCTGATCCGGGACAGTAAGGGGCTTCAGATAGTGGTGTATGGGATCCAGAGGGGTCTGGGTATGGAGGTGTTCCCTGTGGATCTCATTACCAGATCATGGAAGCATGCAGAGGGACAGGTAAAGACATAGACATAGCATGCGTCACTAACATTCCTGCAATTTGATAGCAATATTTTTTTCCAGTGAGAGCAAAATAAACAATTGTTCCAAAACATTTATTGTACTGTTAAAATGCCACCTCGCTGGCCCAATGGGAGAATCCAGCGAAGTGATGAAGGTATCCCTCTTTTTCGTCCCCGCGTGGCTGTAGTGTCATAACTACTTGAGTTAGTTAAGACCAAATCTGACTTCATTAATAATTTAATCTGACTCCAATTACATTAGACCTTGAATTTAGTTTGAGTTTCCTATTATTATTATTATTATTATTATTATTATTTTTATTACAGACAATAGGCTGCAACTAGTATTTTTAATAATCGACTAATCTAACGATTATTAGAACGATTATTCGATTATTGCAACGTTTAATCATTAGCGCTTAACCGACTATTCAGCTTGTGCCTAGACTTAAAAGGTTGTATTAAACGTGCTTACTAACAATAAAGAGGACAAAATCATCAAAAATACCTCTAAATGACATTCACTGAATTCCAATGGGAAATTGTTTTGAATTAAACTTTTTTTTTTTTGTTAAGTTTAATTCAGTAAAAATTAATTGCAAAAAAAACCTATTGTAATCAAGTGTTTTCCATTTGTTTTTCACATTCTCTAAAAGCAAGTCTAAATATCTTATGTTGCATTTTAGGTAAATGTATCTTGTTTTAAGAAGGCTGTTTTAGATATTTTAAAATATTTAAATATTGTAATCTACATTCTACTATAAAATGTTGCAGTATAGCTACTAATGTAAATGTACGTAGTTTTAGATATTATTTTTGGGAAAACAAGCCAAAAAAGATTGTTCAAAGACTGATCAAAACCTTTGTTGCCATGTATAATGGGCTAAGACTACACTCTCTCACCTTTTTATTTTCACTTCGATCCATCTTTAACTCACAAAAACAAACTTAATAGAGCTGCGTTTCGCTGATTTGCTTCACAATTAGATACACACGTGACATATAGGCTACAGTATATTATGATTCAATATGTCGCAATCCACGTTATTAATCTAGCTACAGCAATGCGCATGAGGGACGGGCATCCCCGTGCCAGGAGGTGCCTCAGTCGGGTGCAGTTTCAATCTCTTCCCCCTTCACGTGACTCAGACGTGGCGTTGACCACACAGAGAAATGCCATTTTTGTAGATTGTTTGTGATGCACTTCCTTTTTTGAACTTGAATAAATGATGCATTAAAGATATAATGCTAGGTTTACTTTTTTGATTTTCTGACATGCAGGGTTTGCTAGAGTGGAATGCCAGATCTGGCTCTGCTTTATTTCATGATGACAGTGATTTTTGTATTTTTCCATTATAATTCCATTATATTTTGTGATCTACATCACCTGAAGCTGCTTGGAAAGTTTAGCATCCGGAGATGTGTTTTCTTCCTCTCCTCAGTCAGGTGCGAGCTGCTGTGCTCCTCTCTCGCGTCATAATTAGAGTTTCATATGA
Source organism: Moxostoma hubbsi (assembly GCA_032164185.1). Classification (NCBI taxonomy): domain Eukaryota; kingdom Metazoa; phylum Chordata; class Actinopteri; order Cypriniformes; family Catostomidae; genus Moxostoma; species Moxostoma hubbsi. The sequence goes on along the minus strand of JAVLUX010000049.1, from coordinate 16,436,230 downwards.
TCTCATGTTATATTAAAGGAGATCAAATGACTATTCAACAACAAAATTTTTTGCCGTCGACCAGTTGTTTTGAACCCTAATGGGAAACTTATATGTAATATTAATTTGATAAAAATAATGACCTAATGATAATTTAATACACTAATTGGAAAAGAGCCAAATATCGTCTTGATATTGTCAAAAGGCATCAGCGTTTGACGATCACTCTGACCGTCGTCGATCCCCAAGATCATAATCTGTCGGCACAACTCTAATGTGCATTTCTCTTTATAAATTAACAAAATGTTCATACAGTCTCCTTGCTGGTTTTTCCAACAGATTTAGTATCATTACTGCTTTTACCGGTGACGCTGTGGCTCGCTTTGTGCATGCTCTTGTAAAACGTATATTTTAAAGGCTAATTTTTATGGTTTAGTATTTCTCTGTAATGTAGAACAATGTTAGCAATGTTACTTGTAACATTCTTTCTCAGTCCTGGAACTCAAACCATTACATTTTTTGTGTGAACAATTGTTTTTGAGTAGTCAGTTCAATATAAAAAGTGGTTTGTATTAGTTTTTAAGGAGAAAATAGTAAAAAACTGAGGCAGAAATAACAGAATTATCAATTGGAAGAATTGCCTTTCGCAAGGGATCTACAGGCAATTGTGCATCCCAGGGATCTCCATATTCGCATAATGCGAAGATACGTGAAAAAGGAAGTTCCTGGTATATTAAAAAAAGCCTTAATATTTTGAAATTATTTCAGGCCTTTGTCATCATAAGTGTTACCAAAGCAATTTACTTTACATTTAACCCATTGTGAGCAATGAACTTTTTTTTTTTGATAAATTATGGAAAAGAGGTGAATGATGATCAAATTTGGCTCTGTCTTTCTGGTCACCGTTCTCCAAGTAGAAATAAAACGTTATAATTGGGCCAAAACAAATGTTACATTATCTAAGTGAGACAGACACCAGCAAAAACCAAATGCTTTATATTGTGAGGAGAAAAAAGAGATTCTTCAGTAGCCCACCATGAAGTGGACACATTTGGTTTAAACCAGGTTGACAGTGCACGGAGAGTAAAGGAGTCAGCGTACAACTTAAAATTTGGGAAGGACCAACCCCCATCTGTTTCTGCTGCGCTGTAAATTAGATGTCACAGGTCCAACACTGAAATTGAGAGGGAGCAGATATTACTTTGTCCAATTAATTTTATACATGGACAACTAAACTGATTAAATACATTTAAAACATGAGTGACTGCTTGAACTGGATTGTCTAGAAAAAGCAATATGTCATCTGCAAATAAAGATATGTGATGTGAGGTGTTCCTAACCGATATAGGAAGTATTAAGTTCTGACTGATGTACAGCTTTAGCAAGAGGTTCAAGAGAGCGAGCAAACAGTAAAGGTGAAAAAGGACAACCCTGACGAGTGCCTCTTCCAATCGGAAAAGATTGTGAATATACCTGGCCAGTATGAATGGTAGCTGAGGGATTAGCATACAAGATTTTAATAATATTTCTCAAGTTAGAGCTAAAACCTATGTGAACTAGCACTGCCCACAAATAGTTCCACTGCAAATGGTCTAATGCTTTCTTTGCATCTAAAGAGTATTGCAGAGGGAGTCAATTGTTTTGCCGAGTGAATTATGTGAAACAGTCTTCGCATTATATCTGAGGGAGATTGAGATTTGATAATCCCTGTTTGATCATGATGAAAACGTTTGGTCAACTCCTAGACAGCATGCTGAAACTTTTGCATACATTTTAACATCTGGACCAATTAGAGAAAGTGGGCGACAACTAGAACATGATGTAGAGTCTTTATCTTTTTTTAACAGAACAGATATAATAGCCATGTTTATATTTTGCGGAAAGGAACCTTGATCAATTGAATATTGCATCATATCTAGCATCAGTGGACCCAACTTAGCCCAGAAGGTCAAATAGAACTCAACTGATATGCTATCTAGGCCTGGGGATTTCCCTTTGCTCTTACCTCTGACCGATGATTCTAATTCGACAAGTGATATAGGCCTAACTTAGAGTCTGATTCTGACAGATGTGGAAGATTAAGAGTAGATAAAAATGAAGTATTGGAGGTAGGAACTTTTCCACTGCACGTTACGGTTCGACTCTCCTCAGCTCTACTCGCTTTACTTTTCTGAGCTTGTATTTCCATTGCAGTTTAATGTCACCTCAACGTGGGTGGGATTATAGGCAGAATGTCATAGTTGCACCGCCTCTACTGCCGTAACATCTTAAACACGACACACACTGACCAAAAAAGTAACACGACCGCTAGCTGTTAGCTACTAGCTCATTGTGCTCCATAAAGCAGTTGTTGCATGGTGATTTTACACAAGTGTAACTGTTAAATTGACCTGGTTGTTTTAGAAGCAATCTTCCAGTAGCTGGTCAACTTAATAAAGTGAAGCTTTCAAGCAGAGTATAGAGTTAACATAACAAAACATACCATCCTCCATTGTGGATTAATGCCAGTCCAGTTCACTGTCCCATTGCTCGTCGGTTTAGATGGCGTCCATTTGGTCGAACCAATTTCACTTTTCCTTGATGGTTCTGTAGTCACTTAAGGTTGGTTTTTTTTTTTTTTTTTTTTTTTTTACACTTCCCTACACTGTTGGTAGGTCCAGTGGTAGCTGTGTGCGGCCAACAGCTAATACACATCCTGAGAGACTTGTTTCGCTCATCGCTAACAAGTGGACCTTGTTTATTGACCATAGCGTGGTTTTGTGTACAGCCATTTCTGACTTAATCTTTGTATAAGAAATTCAGCTCTGCATCTATATAATAAATTAAGTTCTTTCCTTAGTTTCAATTTTGGCTGCAGTACTATCAGAAAAAGAATGTTGGTTTGCCTGTTCTTGTGACCAAAGTTTGGATTCCAGGTCAGAGTTTTTCTTACGATTAATTTTCTGGCGAAAAGAAGCATATGAAATCTAAAAATTCCTTAACCTTTTGTTGCCTCCCACGGTATTCGTGGGTCATCTACCGAGCCTTTATTTTTGTCGATAAATTCGCATAGTTTAGTTCTGAATTGATCACAAAACCTCATCTTTTAATACATTTATATTAAAACACCACCTAGGGGCACGAGGAGTTTGTTGGGTAATTGACAATTTAAAAAAAAGACATGGGGGAGAAATGTCGACTTTGAGTATCATTTAGGTCAAGGTAGAGGAAGTGAAAAAAATCAATCCGTGAATATGATTTGTGCCTAGCTGAGAAAAATGTATAACATTTTTGGAAATGTTAAATAACCACCATGTTTATCTACTATTGAAAAAGAGACTATCCATTGTTTGAGTTGCTCAGTAGAAACAGTCTGGGAATAAGAAAAATTGTCACCAGTCCTATCAAGGTCATGAGACATTACAGCGTTCATATCTGTTCCCATTACTATCTCAAAGTCCATTAGATCAGTGAGATAGGTACTGGACTACATTATGCTTAAACTGAGAGAAAAGATATCTTTCTATTCTCAACCACAGTTTTTATGAGTTATTCTGCCAGCATTATCACGATTTTTGTCTAGTATGGAGATATTGAAATTTCTTATAACAACAATTAATATAATTATTAAAATTATTTTATTTTCGGTAGTGGTAAAAGAGACCACCTCGTAAAATGTATTATTGCATCTATGAACATCTTTCCTGCTTTAAAGCAATGTCAAACTTTCTTTGTCTCATAATGACAGCAACATGATAGCCTAAAACATTAGTACACCACCATTAGCCCTATTATAAGAGAACAGAATAACTTTTTGAATTCACATCAGTAATAAAGTGGGGTAAAGAAAAAACTAATTATATTCTCTATAGTGAGGAAGCAATCATAATTGCATCATATGTACGAAACTGTAAATTAGAGATACCTTGTCTTGTAGTTTACATGAAGAAACTGCCAGTAGATGACCATCACGTAGTTCTAGATTATTAAGTCAGGAGTCACTCATTAACAATCTCTTTTGCAATGTCCATCCTTGAAGAATGAGGTCAGGGGATTGAGCATAGGAATTGACACGCTTCCTCCTGAGAGTAGTCTCACCATGTTTCCTGACAATCTTCAGCATATCTAGATACAGAAGAAATTTCTGCAGACCTGCCTCTTTCAATTCTTTGCTTATTATAGTGAAGGAGCTCCGCTTTGCCATCGAGGGAGAGAAGTTAGGGAAAAAGCTCAGCATTGCACTGCCATTTGTTTTTGCAGAACCATGGCATCTTGCTTCTTTAAGAATCAGATTCCTGTCATTGTAACGTAGCAATTTGAAAAGAAACGCTCTTGGTTTGGAGTGATCTGTTGAAGCTCTGTTGTAAACTCAATGCGCATGATCGACTTCGATCTCTTTGCCCACTAGTGATGGAATCTAGATTGGTAGTAACAGTTTCAGAAAGCCAATTGGGTCATCTTTCTTAGCCTCTTCAGGTAACCGTAGCAGCCTGCTATGTCTTGTAGAACTGCCACTTGTTGCTTGAAGGCATCAAGAATGCCTAGTGTGTTCATTGACCACTCTTTTCTGCTCTCTGTTCCCCGGTTAAAAAGTCAACTTTAGAGCACATATTCTGGATTGTGGTCATGTGAGGCAAATTCGGTGCACATTGCCACAAATTCAGTTTTCAAAATGTCCTCAAATCGCTTTTATAGTGATCGCCATGTTGTCCTCCATATCTGCTCGACCTGCCGTGGCTGCTGATAAGATGGTGAAAGATAAGCATGTTTCTGACTGTATGACATTTACAAACCAACAGCAAATAAAAAAAAAACTACCCCAGGTGTCAAAAAGCAGTAAAAGAAGGGCTACATATGCAGAGCTTGGCTAATGTGTGTCTAGGCCCATGAAGGCGTCACGTGATCTATCGAACTCAAACCATTTTCTGATGCCCCCCAAAATATATATATATTTAAGTAATTAAATTAATATCATAAACATGCAAAAGTCGACTAACGGCTTAATCTAATGACGACTAGTTGACTAGGAAAATCTTTGGTTGGGGGCTGCCCTAGTAGGCACGCTCCCAGAATTGGTCAGAATTCCTTTTTAAATTCACAAAATGTATGTATTTTACAGTTAAGGTAATGAGACTTTCGTACCAGTCACACACAGACCGTTTCAATGATATAAAACATGAATGGCCAGACATATATTTAAACATTTGTTACCTACAAGATTAAGTGTGTTTTTAAGGTGATTTTGAGCTGAGAGGGACAGGAGGGGGGTGGGGATATGAGAGAACAGCAATGAAGGCAACAATTAAGCAATTCTTGCTCAGTTGGGTGTGAGATGGTATCTTGGCGAGAGTTTCAATGCTGATTTTCTCAGAGATCATACATTTGATCTTTACCTCCCTGGTGAGTTTTTTTTCCTTAGAATGCAAACCCCTTGGCACCCGCCTTTTTATAGTACAATTGAGTAACCAGTTGAATCATGCTTCTGTGTTCTCCAGCTGTCTTTCATTCAGCACTCCCTGATGAATCCTGAAGTGTTCTGCTTTGCTGACTTCCCCTGTCACACTGTTGCAATTGACATCCTGAAGGCCCCACCTGAGGATGACAACAGAGAGATAGCCACATGGTTAGTCTGAGTCTGTTAGAGAAGACGATAAATATCTTTAAATGATAGTCCACCGAGGAAAAATCATTATGTACTCAATCATTTGCTCCAAATCTCTAACTATTTCTTCTATAAACACAAGATGATGTCTTCACAGTGTTAGTTTGCCAGATAGATTGACTCCAGTCTGTCAAGCTTGAATAAAGAAAAATAAACACACCATAAAACCACTGTATAAGTGAACAATACCAGCAACAAAGCCATCGATCACTTTGAGTGATAAAATTGTCATTTACTCAAATCTTTGATAAAGCACTGAAATCAAATGTGGTGGCAAAATCTTTTTGTCTTAATGTTTAAATATTGTCCCTCTTTGGCCAACAGGAAGAGCCTGGACCTAGTGGAGAGCCTCTTGCGCCTCTCTGAAGTTGGGCATTATGAACAAGTGAAGCAGCTCTTCAGCTTCCCAATCAAGCACTGCCCGGACATGCTGATGTTGGCCCTGCTGCAGATCAGCACCTCCTGGCACACCCTGCGCCATGAACTCATCTCCACACTCATGCCCATCTTCCTGGGCAACCACCCCAACTCTGCCATCATCTTGCACTATGCCTGGCATGGACAGGTGGGTGTGAATGTGAAATCAAAACCTTGATTATTTGCATTATTAGTCTTATTGGGAGCAATTCATTCGTTTTTTTAAAAGGGAGGTTTTCTTGGAATTGTTGGTTTGAATCCCACTTCTGACATCATTTGTTAAGATGTACCAGCAGGTGAAGGCAAATAAGTGTCTGAGTGAACAATAAATAGAATCCACAGAGTGATTTATTTGTGCTGAAGTGAAGAAGTCCAGAAAACCTTGCAAAATATTTAGTGTTTACAAAAATAAAATAAAATTGTGACATTGTTCACAATGTTGTCTCTGTATTCTGTAGGTTTGGGATTGATGCTGTTTTCACTTATAGATAATCAGAAAATTTTCCAGATGATTATCGATATGTATCAGGATTTTTTTCTGCTCGTTGTACAATAGACTTTTCAAACATATTTCTCAAAACAACTTTTGGTAATGTGTGAGTGGGAGGGTAAATTAAAGTGTTTTGGGTTGAATGAAAGACCTGTTCAATGCTACATACCATTTCTAATAGTTCAGTTTGCACAGCACCACCAGTTTCATACAATAACCTGCAAACTCATCAACGCAACTTGTAAATTCTTGAAGTACAAAAACCTTATTAACTTTGGACTGCCATCAGCTTGTTATGTGTGATATTTGTGCCTCGTCCAGTAAATGTTATGTTGCCCCCTTGTGGTCTCCCAAAGCCATTGTCAGACTACAATGAGTGGAATGCAACTGGCAGTGAATTGAAAGCACAAAAATAATGCTTCTAATTTCAATGTTGGCTAATGTTAATATATTGATGCCTCAAATGTATCAAAAAAATAACATGTTGATCGATATATATCAATATTTTATGAACTCCCTAGTATTCAGGTGTATGCGCGTTCTCATTCCAGTCTTCAGGCACAGTGCTGTCTGATGTATTATGAATGCTTTGCTTTTCTTTTAGCATCAATAAAATAGATGTACTGTTCCATTCTGACTTTGTGACTGTATGTTTCTTATGTTCCCAGGGCCAATCCCCATCCATTCGTCAGCTGATCATGCACTCTATGGCCGAGTGGTATATGAGAGGAGAGCAATACGACCAAGCCAAGCTATCTCGCATCCTGGATGTTGCTCAGGACTTGAAGGTACCAATCTACTTATCTACTGCATTTGCTGTCCTAAGAAATTCAGAGAAGCAAGATTATAGCAAATCTTGTTTTTTTTGTTTTTTTTTGCATTTCAGTCTCTATCAATGCTGCTGAATGGTACTCCATTTGCCTTTGTAATTGACCTTGCTGCACTTGCCTCACGCCGTGAATACCTCAAACTTGACAAATGGCTCACTGACAAAATCCGAGAGCATGGGGTGAGTGGCCTTTCACATTTAGATTTTGACTTTAAGCAAATATAAATAAAACCCTGACACACACTGTGTTCTTTCATAAGGAGCCGTTTATCCAGGCGTGCGTAACGTTCCTGAAGAGGCGCTGTCCCTCCATCTTGGGTGGTTTGGCCCCAGAGAAAGACCAGCCGAAGAGTGCTCAACTTCCTCCTGAAACACTGGCTACCATGCTTGTGTGTCTGCAGTCTTGTGCTGGGTAAGTATAGAAACTTGCATGACAAAAAGCTAGGTGCACATCCCGCTTAATATTATTTTAAAATGGGATTTCTAATCTGGCGTTGTTTTCCTTTTATGTCTAGTTAAAAACTACTGCACTGTTTTTTTGGGGCTCTTTTAACAGGAGTGTATCTCAAGAGCTGTCTGAGACAATCTTGACCATGGTGGCCAACTGTAGCAATGTGATGAACAAGGCTCGGCAACCACCACCAGGTGTCCTGCCAAAGGGACGGGCGCCCAGCACCAGCAGCTTAGATGCTATCTCACCCGTGCAGGTAACTGTGACCTTACTGGGTTTAGACTTCATTTACATTTTCAGTGAGTGAGCACACCAGTTGCAGCTTGAATAAATTTGATTTTACCACTAGTAACTGGAAATCCTGTTGTATTCCAGATGGACCCCCTCTCTGCAATGGGCTCTTTGAGTCTAGGCGTCTCATCCACCCCTCACACCCCGAGCATGCAAGGCTTCCCCAGCCTGCAAGGCTCTGCCTTCAGTAACCCCCAGTCCCCAGCTAAGGCCTTTTCAAACCTGCCCACCCCGAATCCCAACACAGCTTTCCCTGGAATCAACCCCCTGTCTTCTCAGCTGCAAGGTACCAGCAGGCTTCTGTAGTTTTCAGCTTCTGGTGGTGTGACTGTTTATACCATTCATCTGAGAAAGATTGTGCTGTACTGTTCATACTGCAGTAGATAAATTTGAATGGCTATCAGTAGGCAGGAAAACCATAGTATAAAGTAAGTTATAATGAAATGATTACTCTGATTTATACTGCACAAGTCTGTTACAGACACAAATTCAGGCCTTTCTGTTTTTAATTTCTTAATTCACTACGTTCCCCTTTTGGTTCTGTCTTGTAAAACAGAATAACTGTCAAAGTATACCAATACAAAAGTATTACTGTCCTTCTATGCCATTTCATATGCATGTGTTAGACTTATCATTATATAATATCATCACTTATCAGATATTATCATTTATCAAGGTCCTCTGAGCACAAGCTTGACTGGTATTGGCTCAGGTTTGGGCATGTCAGCCGTCAGCAGTGACCTCTTCAGCACCAGAAAGATGAGCACACCAGGGCTGAACCCGTCCACCTTCCAGCAGAGTAAGATGAAGGCCTGTAAGTGGTGGTGTGGCTGAGAGAGTGCCAGGTGCCTCAAGCTGTATTTCCTCTTTAAACAGGCCCTCACAAAAGTGTTTTTTGAAAGTTTTTGGCATATTTCACAGTGTCCCTTTAATCTCAGCGTACTTTTAATCTCTGGGAAAAAAAGTAAAAAAAACTTATTGGGTCTAAGAGGAAATACAGGTCAGTCTACATTACTGCGAGATGTTCTTAGCAACCAGCTTGAATCCATGTGTAAACTCAATCAGACAGATGTTTTAAAAGGAAAACAAGCTGTTTGCCTGGAACTTCAGTTTGTTTTTTGTAACACCGATCGGCCACAACATTAAAACCACCTGCCTAATATTGTGTAGGTCCCCCTCGTGCCGGCAAAACGGCGCCAATCTGCATCTCTGAATAGCATTCTGAGTTGCTATTCTTCCCACCACAATTGTACAGAGCGGTTTTCTGAGATACCGTGGAGTTTGTCAATTCAAACTAGTCTTGCCAATCTTTTTTTAACTCTTTCATGGCATTTCCATCTGCAGAACTGCCCTTCACAGGATGTGTTTTGCACCATTCTGAGTAAAGAACTAGAGAATGTTGTGTGAGAAAATTCTAGGAGATAAGCAGTTACTGAAATACTCAAGCCAGCCCAACAATAATGCCTCGGTCCAAATCTCTGAGATCCCGTTCTGATGGTTTGTCAACATTAACTGAATCTCTGACCCGTATCTGCATGATTTTATGCTCTGCTGCCACATGATTGGCTGATTAGATAATTGCATGGATTTTTGTTGCCAGACGGGCTGGTATGAGTATTTCTGTAACTGCTGATCTCTTGGGATTTTCACACAACAGACAGCCTAGAAAAGTGCTATATAATAATAAGGGGGGGGGGGGGTATGTGTGTATGTGTATGTATGTATGTGTGTGTGTGTGTGTGTGTGTGTGTGTGTATGTATATGTATATATATATGTATATATAGAGAGAGAGAGAGAGAGAGAGAGAGTTATTTTAGTGATAGTTACTTTATATAGTCAAAGAGGTGTTATGACAGTTTTTTTTCTGTTCTAGCTGACCTCTCTCAGGTGTGGCCCGAGGCAAACCAGCACTTTAGTAAGGAGATTGACGATGAGGCGAACAGCTACTTCCAGCGCATCTACAACCATCCGCCACACCCAACCATGTCTGTGGATGAGGTGAGAACCTGAGAATCCTGAACAAATAGATTGGCATTTTTGCACTTAAACAAGCAAATTGATTTGAGACTATTTATATTTTTCCATATTTTTTTAATACATTTTTTATTTACTTTTTTTTTTTTAACCGTTCTCAAGGCCCAGATATACTTCATATTAAACCGAAGAATGAACTATTACTTTAAATCATCATTGGGTGGTTATAAAGCATCTTTTGTTGATATAGTGTAATAGTTATTGATCTAGAATGAGGCATAAAGTCGTTAATACATTTTAATGTTACATTTAGTTTAGGTTTTACATGTAGCGTCCTCATAATTACATGCTTCTTAAAGAGGCCCTATTATGCTTTTTGGAATTTTACGTTTCTTTTAGTGTGTGGAAAAAAAAAAAAAAAAAGCTGTTTGTGGATTTAAAAGGGCTGCAAAGTCAAAAAGCACAATGTCCACGCTAAAGAGAGTTAAGACAGGAGTTACAACAGAGCATTTCAGGCAGAGTGTGAAAAGAGGTGCTGCAGCATTGTACAGTATGTGAAAAATTCTGTTTTTTTTTAACATTAAAACATGTAAACCTAAGCTAGTAGACCCCAAAATAAAATTATGAACTTATAAATGAGCATAATATGGGCTCTTTAAAACAACTATAAAAAGTGCTCTGACACTAGAGCTTTTGGTGTGGACCAGAGCCCATTTGTTGTCAGAGTTTGGTTGGTGTGAAAGCTGTTTTCCAAACTCTTGTGCACATTGTTCGAACGGCACCCAAGTCTATTTGAAAAGGTGGTCTGGCCAGTTATTCGTTCAGGTGTATAACTGAACGTGTAAAAGTTTGCATGTTTACTAACATTTACACCTGCTAACAGCCACACTGCTGTGGGAGGCTTTTAGAAGTACATTTATGTATGTGGATGCTTAAGACTACATGTAAAACCTTTACTAATGTGACATTTAATATGTATCATCAATGACTGTATGCCTCATTCTATGAGTAGAATTCATATAAGTTGTTTTAAACACTCGATGATTATTTAAAGTAATATGCAGTAGAACATTTTTAATTTGTCTTGTTTACATGAGCTTAAGACGCTTATCCGCTATATGCGGCCTTAATATGCACTGATTACACACTGGCTGCAACCGAAACCAGGAAAATGCTGCCTCCGGAGGCTGTATACAGAGGTCGGAAAGGACCAAGGCAGGTATCCAATGTTCATGTTACATCCTGTCTACTGGGATACCTTCATTTGATCAATTTTTTTTGAAGCTCAATCCTGTGCGAGCAAATCCACAGCTGTTGAGCTGAAGTAAAAAAAAATGGCAGCTGAAGAGGCAGTTGAAAGCCATTTGGGTATAAATGTATGTTTTTATTAACTTTTTCCAACTTCTATTTCTAGCGAGAAAGTGGTATTGTAGTTTTTATATATACACTTGTTTATCACAAACTCTTCTTGATTTTGTTCTAGATTATTAGACCATTAAGTCCAACTGAACCACAATGAAGCAGACGCGTTACCTTTAGTGGACACCAGATGGTGTTAATCAGTTGCTGGTATCCTAGCAACAATGTGATGTTATGCTGCCTCAGTAGCTTGTCTGAAACCAGTTTCTGGAGGTAACTTCGTATGCAAATGCTGTCTGAGTCATTGAAAACACCTTTTTGGACAGATTTTGTTCTAAATGATGCCACACCTGTTCGTTCTTCAAATTCATATGAAGTATATCGGGGCCTTAATGGTGCAAGTGTATAAAATACATAGTGAATGGAGACCAGTTTGGAGGAGGGTGCATAATCAAACTCTGCTTCAGACCAAGCAATCAAACAAAGTAATGGAAGCCTGTTTTCTGAACTCATGGTGGTTCTTTTACCGCAGGTGCTGGAAATGCTGCAGAGGTTCAAGGACTCGAACATTAAGCGGGAACGGGAGGTTTTTAACTGCATGCTGAGGAATCTGTTTGAGGAGTACCGGTTCTTCCCCCAATATCCTGACAAAGAGCTGCACATCACCGCCTGCCTCTTCGGAGGAATCATCGAGAAGGGCCTAGTCACGTACATGGCGCTGGGCTTGGCCTTGCGATATGTTCTGGAAGCCTTACGAAAACCTTTCGGATCAAAGATGTATTATTTTGGGATCGCTGCACTTGATAGATTTAAAAATAGGTACCGTCAATAGTTTTTGACTTCACTGTGTATTGAAAATGGAACAAAACAAATTCAAATGAAAATCAGATCAGTGTAGCTTGTTACCTGCAATTTTCATTCAAAATAAAGATTTTTTTTTTTTTTTTTGGAACATGACTTGAATAAGCTGAATTGGTTATTTATTGGTCCGTTCCTCAGATTGAAGGACTATCCCCAGTACTGTCAGCACTTGGCATCTATTGCCCATTTCCTTCAGTTCCCTCACCATTTACAAGAGGTAAGCTGGTATTCAATTTTCTTTTGCCTATTTTGGCCATTGCTACATCTCATTCATTTCTCACTTTGCGCTAGTTACTTAATCTTCAAGCTTAAATGAGTCTTCTGTTATGTGTTGCCCATTTTTTGTGCAGTATATTGAGTATGGCCAGCAGTCAAGAGACCCTCCTGTGAAGATGCAAGGCTCCATCACCACCCCAGGCAGCCTGGCTCTAGCCCAAGCTCAGGCCCAGTCTCAAACCCCCAAAGCTCCCCAGCCTGTCCAAGCCAGCACCCTGGTGACCACAGCCACCACGACCACCACCGCTGCCAAAACTACCACCATCACTAAACCCACAGCTGTTGGACTGAAGAAAGATGTGCCAGTGAGTTAACTGTGTTTTAATACAGTGTTTTGAGTCTGTGCTTATGATTGCTGCAGGTATTTGTTACCACCAAGAAATCTTGAAGGTTGTTTTCTGAAACTTTGCTATTGGTTGAAGTTGATGGACTGGTCTCAGTGGTATCTTATATTTTTGTTTTTTTCCTAGCCTTCAATCAACACCACAAACATTGACACTCTGTTAGTAGCCACAGACCAGACTGAAAGGATTGTTGAGCCCCCAGAGAATGTTCAGGAGAAGATTGCTTTCATCTTTAACAACTTGTCCCAGTCAAACATGACACAGAAGGTGCCTGATTTAACATTTTAATACTATTTGTGGCCCACATGTATATTGTTAATGTTCTTAAACCCTAAACCATCTCTTGGTCTGTGTTGAAAGGTCGAGGAGCTGAAAGAGACTGTAAAGGAAGAGTTCATGCCCTGGGTCTCTCAGTACCTGGTCATGAAGCGTGTCAGCATTGAGCCCAACTTTCACAGCCTGTATTCCAACTTCCTGGACACATTGAAAAACCCAGAGTTTGTCAAAATGGTTCTCAATGAGACTTACAGAAACATCAAGGTAAGATTTTAGAAACATTAAGTTGTTTTTTTAAATTTATTTAAAAGCAGTGATTCATGTGGTTATACCTTTTATATACTGATTGAAACTTACTTTCCTTTTTGATTGCTCAGGTCCTCCTTACCTCTGATAAGGCAGCTGCTAACTTCTCTGATCGATCCCTGCTGAAGAATTTGGGTCACTGGCTTGGAATGATCACCCTAGCTAAAAACAAACCCATCCTGTACACCGTGAGTTCCTTTTTTTGTTTTTTTGTTTTTTTTAGAATACATTTTAGTAGATGCAAGTAGTATAACATAAATCAGACATTGCATGAATAGACATTAGATATCAATATTTATTTTTTTTTTTTTATACCTACAGTATGAAACTAATGCTCTGCTTTCACATAGGACTTGGAGCTTAAGTCTCTTCTGTTGGAGGCCTTTATGAAGGGCCAGCAGGAGTTGCTGTATGTTGTTCCCTTTGTGGCTAAAGTCTTGGAATCAAGTCTACGGAGTGTGGTAAGGATTACTATCATACAATTTTCCCTCCAAATCTTGCTGTCAGTTTCACTTACCTAAGATGTTTGAGTATTGTTCAGTTTTGCAACCACTTTAAAAGTTTCAATTCTGTTTTGTAGATCTTCAGACCACAGAACCCTTGGACCATGGGCATCATGAATGTTCTGGCTGAACTACACCAGGAACATGACTTGAAGGCAAGTAAAATATTCAAAAGCTATTCCCTCACTGATTAAGTAATAATCTTCCTTTTGAAGAGTTTTTACTTACTCCAACAATTCTCTTGTTACAGCTCAACCTGAAATTTGAAATTGAAGTGCTCTGTAAGAACCTGTCTCTGGACATCAGTGATCTAAAGCCAGGAAACCTGCTGAGAGACAAAGAGAAGTTGAAGAACCTGGAGGAGCAGCTCTCTGCACCAAAGAAAGAGACCAAGCCTCCTGAAGAGATGCTGCCTATAGTCACTACAGGTAGAACACTCAAACCCAGCTTTGTCCTCATGCATGTTTCAGTCCATTTTCTGATTTTGTTTCTTTGTTAAACTTTTCTGTATCCTTTAAAAACCAACAGTAGACACAACGGTCCCATTTTCATCTGCTCCGCCGACTTCAGCCACCACCACTACCTGTACAGCCACCGGGCCACCTACACCACAATTCAGCTACCACGATATTAACGTCTATGCACTGGCTGGTCTGGCTCCACACATCATTATCAATGTCAGCGTGAGTCTCGCATTCAAGCGTCATTCAAGTCAATGAGCACCATTGCAGTAGTTCAACTTCATACTTTTATTACATTTCTAATTTCTCTGGATATTCTGAGAATCAGGCAGGGATCCCCATTATATTCCTCCTGTCAGAGTCCTCTGTCTCTGAATCACATTTTGTTGGATTGGGTGGTTTTAATTCCTTATAAAAATTGTTAAATATTTTCAAATAAGCCTCTCCAGATAAAACAAAGTCAGACCAGATTTAAAAAAAAATTGGGCTATTTGCCCAATGGTGGGAATGCAGATCGATTTTGGTGTTAGTCTATTGGCCCCAGCTGACCAGTTGATAGCCCTGGCTCACACTGGCCTTATAGTTGAAAAGCGGTTATTGAAGCACAAACAAACATACTCCAGATCAGTATCACAGGTGAATTGATGTACTGACAAATATATAAACGCCAATGTGTCTTTCCTTGCCCTAGCTGAATGGCTTCCATGGTGATGGAAACAAAATAATTAGTTTTAAAATTGTTTTAATGAAAATTAACAATCTTAAAAGCCATTTAAGAGTCACAGAAATTTCTGTAATGATTGTTCTGTAAACTTGTTTGCAACCTATAGCGATAATCTTATTTGTGAGTTAATTATTCTCATGAGTCAGTTCTTTACAATGAATTTATCAGATCTGTTCACAAATCGGTTGCAATTCATTCTGGATTAAAATGATCTGTAAAAATGCTTATTCAGTAATGGCAATCAACTGGAAAGGTCATGTAGAAGTCATTCAAATTCATTGTCAAAAAGTGTGGGAACATTTCAAGTCAAGTGGTTTTTATTGTCGTTTCAACCATGTACACAGCAAAACAAGACAACATTCCTCCAGGACCCATGGTGCTACATAAAACAATATAGGACAAACACAGAACCACATGAGACTACACAGATTGAATAAAATACCTAAATAAAGTGCACGTGCAAACATGTGCAAAAAGTATGGGACAGTAGAATAAATTACTAACAATGAACAGGACAATAGACACAGTGAGAGACAGTGCAGCGCCGACAACGCAATAGTGCAAAAAGACGATTTTTTTAAAAAAAATGCAAAATGTAAACATAACATACTATGAGATAGTGTTCTATGGACGTAGCAGACAGTTATAAAGTGACAGTAATTAAAGTGCAACTCAGGACGTGTGTGTGTGTGTGTGTCAAACCAGTCTGAGTATTGAGTCTGATGGCTTGGGGGTAGAAGCTGTTACACAGTCTGGCCGTGAGGGCCCGAATGCTTCGGTACCTCTTATCAGATGGCAGGAGGGTAAAGAGTTTGTGTGAGGAGTGTGTGGGGTCGTTCACAATGCTGGTGGCTTTGCGGATGCAGTGTAAAATGCAGTGTTTTTCTGTTTCTCTACAGATCCCCTTGCTGCAGGCTCACCCTCAGCTGAAGCAGTGCGTGAGACCTGCAATCGAACGTGCTGTACAGGAGCTGGTGCACCCTGTGGTAGACCGTTCCATCAAGATTGCCATGACCACCTGTGAGCAGATCGTCAGAAAGGACTTCGCTCTAGACTCTGAAGAGTCTCACATGCGCGTGGCTGCCCATCACATGATGCGGAACCTGACCGCTGGCATGGCCATGATCACCTGCAGAGAGCCGCTGCTTATGAGCATTGCCACCAACCTGAAGAACAGCTTTGCTGCAGCTCTTAGGGTAGGGAAGCGCCTTTTTGTCTTTGTAGGAGCCAAATGTAATGATTGTTCAAACCACTAGATGGCTGTGTGCATCAGTGATGTGGGTGTGGTCACCGGTTAATTTAAAATGGTATTTAAACTTCCCATGAGTTGTATCAGGTAGGACAGGTGGCGGGAACATATGGTTCTTACCATAGAGCAACATGCTTTAAACTCTGTACGATATATTTCATTAAATGAACAACGAAGCGGTTGAAATTGATATTGTTGTGTGGACATTGTTTATTCCAAACTATGATTAAAGAACATCTTGCCATGTTGCCCTGGCTTATAGGAAAAATCCACTACAGTCTTTTATGCACACACATTACACATTTATAAACGACAAATAAATAATAATCCCTAGCCATTTTCTTAACTTTGGCCACAAGCATGCACAAGATTTTTAAAAAATAAACCTGGTCACTAAAATTAATTAAAAGTTGTTTGGTTGCCAGACATCTAACCCTGTGAATTTTATTTATACAGAATTTCATGTAGTCACATTGGACTTCACCTCTGTTATACTCTTGTGATCCTGACTGAACTTGTCCATTTCAGGCTCCCACACCCCAGCAGAGAGAGATGATGGAAGAGGCAGCTGCTCGCCTCGCACAGGACAACTGTGAGCTAGCGTGTTGCTTCATTCAGAAGACAGCAGTGGAAAAAGCTGGACCTGAGATGGACAAGAGACTGGCAACTGTGAGTCCATGCACACCACCCCACAACTTAATTGCTGTTTTAACAACAAACACCATAAAATTGGCAGTTACTGCACCAGAACAACTAATTGGAGAAGGATTTCATGTCTTGTAGGAATTTGAGCTGAGGAAGCACGCTCGCCAGGAAGGCCGCCGCTACTGTGACCCCATGGTGCTCACCTATCAGGCTGAGCGCATGCCAGAGCAGATCAGACTAAAGGTGAGAGCTCTTCACAACTTTCTGAAATGTCATATTTGTAGACAGTATTGTGTTTTCTATAAATATGTCTGGTGCTGGGATGACTTCTGCTTTTCAGGTGGGTGGAGTGGATCCTAAACAGCTGGCTGTTTATGAAGAGTTTGCCCGAAACGTTCCCGGCTTCCTACCCAGTAATGACCTGTCTCAGCCCACTGGATTCCTTGCTCAGCCAATGAAGGTACAGCCCTCATCGACCTTGTGTAGTCTGAGAAACTGGTGCTGAAATCTTTTTTTTTTTTTTTTTTTTTTTTTTTTTGCTTTTGTGTATGAAACTCAATTGAGTTGTTTTTCTCTTACAGCAACAGGCATGGCCCACTGATGACGTGGCTCACATCTACGACAAGTGCATTTCAGATCTGGAGCAACACTTGCATGCCATTCCACCTGCCCTGGCCATGAACCCACAGACCCAGGCCATACGCAGCCTGCTAGAGGCCATGGTCATGGCAAGGACCTCCCGTGATGGCATTGCTGCGCTGGGAATTCTCCAGAAGGTCAGTGAACATCTGACAAAATATACAAGAAAAGCACTGTGCTCAGTCTCTACTTATGTCTGACCTATCTCTCTTACTGTCAGGCTGTGGAAGGTCTGCTGGATGCCACCAGTGGTGCTGATCCTGATCTGTTGCTAAGCTACAGAGAGTGCCATCTGCTGGTGCTGAAAGCCCTACAGGATGGTCGTGCCTATGGCCCACAATGGTGCAACAAACAAATCACCAGGTCAGTATCACAACTGACCCAAACACACTTATAACACATTTTCAAAATGTTTGTCAAGCATTGACTGGTCTTGAAAATAGTAACTTTTTTTCCTTCTATGGTCTGATAGATGCTTGATTGAGTGTAGAGATGAATACAAGTACAACGTTGAGGCTGTGGAGCTCCTGATCAGAAACCACCTGGTCAACATGCAGCAGTATGATTTACACCTGGCTCAAGTAAGGATAGTGTCTAAGGGTTATTCAGTTCCACTCCCGGGGTTACTGTCCTTTTAGAGTATAGTTCCATCCATAATCGGTCACTCCTGAGCCAGCTTTTCAAGGTCTTCAGGATTACAGGCATGTGTTTACAAGCAGGGCTGGAACTAGACTCTGCAGACGATGCCCCTACTGGAACAGATTTGATTAGCTCTGCTGTAGGACTTTAGAGAGGTCTAAATATAGTAGCAGTGGATGTGAATGGTTTCTCACTTTTGTGTATTTTCAGTCTATGGAGAACGGGCTTAACTACATGGCCGTGGCATTTGCAATGCAGCTGGTGAAACTTCTTTTGGTTGATGAACGCAGTGTGAGCCACATCACTGAAGCTGATCTCTTCCACACTATCGAGACGCTAATGAGGACCAGTGCCCACTCCCGAGCCAATGCACCTGAAGGGTAAGACAACATTACTACTATTTCTACTAATTGTGTAATGACGACAGCTGCTAATTCTTGTAGCTTCTATCAGTAATATTTCTATCATGACGAAATCAGCTGCTACTACTAAAACTTAATTTACTGGTGGTGCTGCTACTGTTACTACTGAAACCGCTATGAAAATGACCACTACTAATGCTAATACTGCTATGGGATCAACTATTCCTACTATTAGAAGTACTAAAACTACTACTACGATGATTGCTGCTGCTACTATTCTTATTACTGACTAAAGCTACGACTACCACTAATACTGCTATGACAATAACTATTACTACTATTACAACTACTACTAGAATTACTTAAACGTCTAAGACAATTGCTGCTGCTACTACTAAAACTGCTACGACAGTAACTGCTTCTACTACCACTAATAATGCTGACATCAGCTATTGAAACTACTACTTGATGTACTAAAACTACAATGACGATAATTGCTGCTATTAATAGTACTACTAAAACTACTACCACTTATACTGCTACAAAAGCAACTACTAGGACTAAAACTGCTATGACAATTGCTGCTGCTGCTACTCTCTAATTAAACTACTACGACGACAATGACCACTACCGCTAATACTGCTATGACTGCAACTAGAAGTACTAAAACTACTATAAGTACTGCAGCTACTACTGTTACTGAAACTGCCACACCAACAATGGCTACCATAGAACAAACTAGAAATACTACTGCAACTACTACAAGTACTAAAACTACTGACAATTGCTACTGCTACGATTAACTAGAAACTAAAACTACTATGACAACTAACCTGCTATTACTTTTAAAACGGCTACTAATACCACCACGACTGCTGCTACTGTTACAATCCCTACTAATACTCCTATGATGACTATTACTACTACAATTCTAGTAGTGCTAAAACTACTACCACAACAATGCCAGCTACTACTAAAAATACTATGACGACAACTTCTACAATGGGTTTTATTTCTACTGCAACGATAGCTACTACTAATAATACTTCTAATACTATTCATGCTACAATGACTGCTAAATAACTCTTTAATGATAAATTGTAAGTACCTTGACGTTGTGTGTAAATCTCTAGTTTGCCCCAACTGATGGATGTGGTCCGTTCCAACTATGAGGCCATGATCGATCGTCACCATGGTGGGCCAAACTTCATGATGCACTCTGGGATTTCTCAGGCATCTGAGTATGATGATCCACCAGGCCTCAGAGAAAAGGCAGAGTACTTGCTGAGAGAATGGGTCAACCTCTACCACTCAGCAGCCGCAGGCAGGGACAGCACAAAGGCTTTCTCTGCATTTGTTGGCCAGGTTTGCGAAGATTCTTATTCTGATCCTCACCAAAACGGTTTCTTACGAAGGCAGATTCTTCTGACTTCAACTGCATGTTTTGAATTGGCCCACCTTACTTAATACTGTCTTTATAATGCTCTGTTTTTCTCTCACAGATGCACCAGCAGGGCATCCTGAAGACCGATGACTTGATCACTCGCTTTTTTCGACTATGTACAGAGATGTGTGTGGAGATCAGTTACCGCGCTCAAGCCGAACAGCAGCACCCGACCACCAGCCCGGCCATCATCAGGGCCAAGTGCTATCATAACCTGGATGCCTTTGTTCGGCTCATCGCCCTACTGGTCAAACACTCCGGAGAGGCTACCAACACGGTCACCAAAATCAATTTGCTCAACAAGGTCAGGATGCTTACTGCGCTTTGTGTCGAGTTTGCTGAGACATGTAGAAAATTTTTATTTAGTTTTTCTGGAACTTGGAAATGTTGTTCTGGCTGTCTGTGAAAGTTCATTAATGGTGTTTCGCTTTCCTGGTACAGGTTCTGGGAATCGTAGTGGGTGTGTTGATCCAGGATCATGATGTAAGGCAGACAGAGTTCCAGCAGCTGCCATACCACCGAATCTTCATCATGCTCTTACTGGAGCTCAATGCTCCAGAGCACGTGCTGGAGACCATCAACTTCCAGACCCTCACTGCCTTCTGGTAAGCTCACAGCTGTAGTATTTGTCCACCATAGCAAGAATACCAATGTCACAGTCTATGAACAGACATATTAAAGGACATTGGACTTTTTCTCAGCAACACCTTCCACATCCTTCGGCCAACTAAAGCTCCTGGATTCGTGTATGCTTGGCTGGAGCTCATCTCTCACCGAATCTTCATTGCCAGGATGCTTGCGCACACCCCACAACAGAAGGTGTGTGTGTGTGATGTTTAAGATACATGAATGGCCATCTTTCATATCCCATATTGATGCTATTCATCAAATTGAGGAATACATCCTGTGCCTTCAATATCCATTTCCTCTCTTTCAGGGTTGGCCCATGTATGCTCAGCTGCTGATTGACTTGTTCAAGTATCTTGCACCCTTCCTAAGGAATGTTGAACTCAACAAACCTATGCAAATTCTATACAAGGTAATTAAGTGTAATGAAACCCCTCTAGTTCAGCAGCAGTTGTTCATACCTTGGACTTAAAAAGAAGAAGAATAATAAAATAAAGCTCATGATAGGGCGTGAAAAGAAATAAAAAGGGGGGAGGGGACAGGAGGGGTTCAAGTAGGGTTTAACAATTTGGACAGAAAAATCTGTGATTTATGATTTGAACTGATTAAAACACACGTGTGTCTCCATTTCTTTTTTTCAAGGGAACACTCCGTGTGTTGCTTGTCCTGCTCCATGATTTCCCAGAATTCCTGTGCGACTACCATTACGGCTTCTGTGATGTCATCCCGCCCAACTGCATTCAGCTGAGGAACTTGATCCTGAGTGCCTTCCCCCGCAACATGAGGCTTCCAGACCCATTCACCCCTAATCTGAAGGTAGAATCACACATTTAAGTTTCAGTCTGAGCTCTAAGCTCACTCTGTCGGGGAAATGGGCTATATATTTGAGACTCAATCTAGACCTCCGTTATGCCTGCAGTTGAACTGTGGAATGTACAATAATTCTTGTGTTCACCAGGTGGATATGCTGAGTGAGATCAATATTGCTCCTCGCATTCTTACCAACTTCACCGGTGTTATGCCATCCCAATTTAAGAAGGATCTTGACTCCTACCTAAAGACCCGCTCACCTGTCACCTTCCTTTCTGAGCTGCGCAGCAACCTGCAGGTAGGGGGCGTCACTCTGAATCTCAAGAACAATTCACAACAAGAGTAACATCTAACAAGTTAGCTTTTATGTTTTTTTTGCACCGTGTATAATGAGACCTATCAACTTATGTAGATTGTTTAATATTGGTACTATTTTGATACAATCTTACTCTACCTCCAGGTGTCTAATGAGCCAGGCAACCGCTACAACATCCAGCTGATAAATGCTCTGGTGCTGTACGTGGGCACCCAGGCCATTGCCCACATCCACAACAAGGGTAGCACTCCCTCCATGAGCACCATCACTCACTCAGCACACATGGACATCTTCCAGAACCTTGCAGTCGACCTGGACACTGAAGGTGAGACACCTTTTTAGTTAGCTAGAAAGTTCAAGCATTATGGCAGCAGTCAGTTTACTTTTTTTAATCTTTGGTTTTCATGAATTTTGCCTTTGTGCTCTAGCTTTTAAGATTTAGAACTTGTTTTCCCTTTTTAAATTATTCTCCTTTGCCCACAGGCCGCTATCTGTTCCTGAATGCGATAGCCAATCAGCTGCGTTACCCAAACAGCCACACGCACTACTTTAGCTGTACCATGCTTTACCTGTTTGCCGAGGCCAACGCTGAAGCCATTCAAGAGCAGATCACAAGGTACGGCAAAACCATCCCTCTCCTGTCCTTTCTATAATTAAAGGGATAGAGAGCGGGGGATTTACTCACCCTCGTTTTGTTCCAAAATCATATGACTTGTTTTCTTGTGAGAACTCTATATGTTAGAGAATGACAGCCTCAGTCTATATTCACTTTCATTGTTTAGACAAAATGTTCATGTTTTTCTAAACTACTATCAATTTAAAGAAATGTTACTGCTTGCCAAAGTGTCTGATAAGTGTGATTTGAATCTTTCAGGGTACTGCTGGAGAGGCTGATTGTGAACAGGCCACACCCATGGGGTCTGCTCATAACCTTTATTGAGCTGATCAAGAACCCTGCCTTTAAGTTCTGGAGCCATGACTTTGTGCACTGTGCCCCAGAAATCGAGAAGTGAGCACTCTTCTTTTTTTTTCTTCTTGCTCAAGGGTTTAGTTCCAAATCCCAGTAAGCTGTCTACATAGGCAGCATACAAACAGAGATGAAACCACACAAGTGACTGATTTAAAGTGTTCTACATAGATATCAACTCTGTGCATCATGAAAATAGTGCTCTGTACAGGAGACTTGCAGTTAGGGATGCACTTGGATTGGTATCTGCTCCGATACTGACATATTTAACCAGATCAGGTATTGGTTCAAAGAGCCCCATCCAAATCTGATACTGTGTGTTAGCCATGGTTGTTACCATCACGCTCCTAAATTGATATGAAACATAAAAACACCATTAAAGTAATCCATATAACTCGTGCATTTTATCTAAAGTCTCTTAAACATACAATTTTAAAAGGCTTCATTTAATAATTATATAGTCTGCATGTGCGGGCTGATGGCGTGCTGCTGTTTTCAGCTCTCAGATTAGCACGCAATATGGGAGCGCTCACACAAACTACATCTCAGATGAAAAGTCTTCTGCATAGGATCCTCTGGTGCTTTCTCACTCAAGTGTCCCCGGGAAGCTTTCTCCATTTTTGATCCTCGCTTATTTTTAAGTTTTTCCTAATAGGCTACACACTTTGTTCGATAATCCTTTTTTTATTTTGTCTATTTTATTGTAAAATAATGTAGTTCGATCTCTTGTTTCTTTTCATTGAAAAGAGTACCCTTAATCAGTTCCACACAGTGAGGTTTAGATATTCTAAACTGATTAAGAAAAACAACAACACTGGTATCTTATCAAGATTCCGATCAGCCGATATTGAAATTTCAGTTATTGGAATCGGATCAAGAGAGAAAAAATGGTATCTGTTAGGGGTTGGCGATATGACCAAAATCTTATATCACAAGATGACTAATTTTATATCATGATATATAGCACAATATAGTAAAAATTTTCCAAAAAAAATACAAAATCTATACAAATTGGTTTAAAAATAAATGTATTGTAATGCCTATTTTTGAAAAAAAAAAAACTACTTCCTCTTAGATCATTTTCTCTTTATTTGGATCTTGACAAACTTTGAGTAAAGAAACAATTGGTGTTAATCAAAAAGTGGTAATCAACCTTACCACAATGCTTAATTTCACATTTCAGTCTGATGTTGACTGTATACAATTTTCCTCAAGAAACTTGACATCTTCTGAAAGCAATGCGACAAATTAAGTAATTCAGGTGTAAAAAAAGATCCTACCTATCCTTGATAAAGTCACTTCATTAAGGTAAGTCATCTCTGTAGACAATATTTGAATATCTGAAAGCAAAGCTGGTTTTCTATATCATTCATAATATCATTCAAGCGGAGTTTTATTAAGGGTGATGTAGTTTAAAAAAATCCACGAGGTGACGAATAAGTCTTACCGTGTGAAACTTTGTTTTAGCTGTTTTCCTTGTCAGTGTTTTTTAGAATATCAGGCTCTCGTGGTTTGAGATGTTTGACTTGCACCATAGCGCTTTAAGATTAAAAACTCAAATGAAGAATTCCAATGGGTCACGCAATTTTTGAAGTTTGTTGGTGATAGAAACCGGATAGAGTAGCGCCAGTTATCGCACACACTGCGTTCTGTCTGTGGAGCACAAGCTGGAAGCCTGCTGGACTCATGCGTAAGGCTGTGCATATTACGTCATGCACGCACTCTATGCTGGAGATGGGAGATACCAATTATTTTCTCTTCGATCCGATACAAAGTACTTTTAGGCCAATATCAATACCGATACCTCTATTAAATTTAATTTGTAAGAATTCTTTGGATAAAATTAGTAACTTCAGTAATTAGTATATATATATATATATATATATATATATATATATATATATATATATATATATATATATATATATATATATATATATATATTATAGGCCTAAACAGAAAATTATTAGACTGATTTGTTTACCTTTTTAAAAATTAGTAAGTATACACCACATATAAAACCTCAAAATTAACCATAGATATTGTTATATGGTTACTATTACTAAAACCAAGTTACCATATTGATACTACAATAATGCAGTAGTAAAACCGTGGTTAATTGTACCAACCTTGGTTACTGCCAAATAAAACATGGTTACTACATTCATGGTTACTACAATGTTATGACAGTAAATCCATGGTAAGTTTTCATAAGGGTATAATTTATTAAAAAATATTACAGATCATTATCAATATTTTAACAACTCTTGAATTTAAATAAACCTGTAAAAATGGTCACAAGACCATTATAATACATGTCACGTATAGGTTTGTCATTACTTAGTGTGAATAACTCCAGGTGCTGTTTTTCTGTCATTACCTCAGGAAAGCACTGTTCCCTCTTTGAATGAGCAGTATGACTGAAAGGGTGAGCGCTGTCTGTGACTGCTAGTCTATTTTAGCATTTCTCTGCATCAAGATGAGCGGGGGAAAAAAAATAGTTCCTGAGCCATACAATTATTCGCTAATATAATAATTTTTCCACTTCGAAGCTTATGAGATGTTAATATTCATGTTATCTAAATATCACTAGTTTAAAAAACTTCTGAATCTCTTTTTATGCGAGGATCTGTATTCTTGATACCACATCCGTATCTGAAGTGTCAATACATCCTGGGAGGCAGCGTAAACATTTTGAAACCTTTGAAATCATTTTGAGCTTTTGTGTCGGGATATGTAGGCAGCTCACTAGGTTTTGAAATGGAAGGAATGGCACAGGCACATCTTTCTACACTTAATAATAAATAAAAAAAACAGCAGTGACTCCAATGTCTCATTCTTTGTCTTTTCTCTCAGGTTGTTCCAGTCAGTGGCGCAGTGCTGCATGGGGCAAAAGCAGGCCCAGCAGGTGATGGAGGGAACTGGTGCCAGTTAGGATGCTGAATCCACTCCTGAGCCCATAGAAAGAGCCCTCCCTCTCCCCAACCAATACTCTGCACATCTGAACGAAACGCAGCTGGCACTGGACTAC
This sequence comes from Moxostoma hubbsi, assembly GCA_032164185.1. NCBI lineage: Eukaryota > Metazoa > Chordata > Actinopteri > Cypriniformes > Catostomidae > Moxostoma > Moxostoma hubbsi. The sequence goes on along the minus strand of JAVLUX010000049.1, from coordinate 16,410,318 downwards.
TGTCCGCCTTCCACCGGACGACTTCTGATCTGAGGAGTTATTTTTGTTTTTCTTCTTCCCTCCCCCCGAACATGATAAATGTAAATATTAAAAAGGGACAGTCAAGAGCAGAATTTGCATAATATTGTCAAAGGTGAGACACACTTGAGCACATTTCACTCCTGGCTGTTTGGTCCCCCCCTCAACTCTCCATAAATGTATTTTTTGCCTTCAAGACTGATTGACTTTTGTTTGGAAGCTTGGTAGTGGCTAAGGAAGCTGTCTTGTTTTAGTATTTTTATTTTCTGACATTTGGTTTTTATGGGGAGAGCTATCAGAATGGTGAGCTGATAGGATCAGATGGATGTCCTGGACTGGGGGGGTCACAAGTTTGCACCTGTGAGGAAACTGATATTGGATTGGAGGTTCTCCATGGCACTTGTACAATTGTGGAAATATATAAAAAAAATTGTTGGTAAATTGGATCTTTAGAGTTTGTATAAAGATTCAACTTGCAGAACATAAAAGGACCAATACAGCTCATTTTGTAAGGATTTCGAATGTTTTGTAAATGTATTGGTCCGCGTGTTGTATTTTGTAGTAATTTGTAGTTGCCTTTAGTTCCCGCTACTTATTTTCCTGTATGTATGCATTCTGTAGTTACCGCATTAAATACTTGAACTGCACCTTGGCCTACTGTCATTTTCATGTATTATGTTAAAATGTTTCATTTGAACAGAGGTGATGGGTAATGTAGTTTAACTTTATTTAAAAAAAGGTCAAAAGTATCAACCAGAATTATTAAGCTTTATTCACGACACACAACTTCAAATCCAGGAATTTTCAAATCCAATCTTTAGTCCTGTCATTTTGTAAATGATGAAATTAATTGCATTTGTTCAGACAGTGTTGTCAATATCTGCTATATTTCTTCCCATAATGACAGCGTCAGAAAGATGCCAAGAGATTTTTCTTTACTGCAGCTACAATGGTTACTAAGGATTCAAGCCATAGACTGAAATTTTTTGGCCAATTATACCCATTTTAACCAAAAACTATAGGCCGAAAAAGATACTGATATTTCGCAACTAACCTTATTTTGTCCTCGGATCCATTTTGAATTCTAAAAACATTTACAGAGGTACAAAAGCTTTTTATGTATTCTAACAATAAATAATTTCCATTAAACATTGGATCTGAACAGAGGACAGGCCAACATTTTAAAGAGATACTGTTAAAGATATATAAAAGATACAAAAAATACCTACATATGATGATTGATATGAACATTTTTATTTTGTACTTCTATACAATTTTTGTTTTTGCAGTTTAAAACGCAAACTATTTAAGATTTGGTAATCGCACAAGGCCATATTGCAATTTCAATTGTAATTTAATCATGTAGCGTTATTAACGGATCATACTGATATCCAGATAGTCATAGTCTGCTGGTATCAAAGCATTTTGGATGGTTTCCTTCATGTAGCCTTATAGGTAAGTGCTGCTTTCACAGCTGGCACGTCCATTTATGGAGTTTTTTATTTTCTGCATTACCGTTACAATGAAATTTCCTGTTCCTAGGAGTGACAACCATTCTAGATATTGTAGCTATTATTATTTCTGGAATGTATATTTTGATTTATAGTTTTTACAAGGTGTGTTACTAATTAAAATTAAACCATCTGTTTTATATCAGCATTTTCATGCTTCTAACCTCTATGCTGATGGTTTTAATTTGGTCAATAATTGGCCGATAAATATCGGCACCTGATACATCTGTGAATCCCTAATTGTTACACTGTAGAAACAAACTTTTGCCTCTTATTTACATCATGACACCTCACCATAATGGTGCATTTTATGATGTTATGAAAGTGACGGGGAAAAGAAACTACTGGTAACATCTGACCCAATTTTTTTATTTTAAACTGTGTTTAAACAACATGAATGTAATTTGGAGTGGATTCCCACAGCTTTTGCCAAAAAGCCTTAGGAACTACCAAAAGTGGTTTTACATTGTTCCATGATGTATTCCTTTGTAAAGATGTGCTAGACGGATATTTTTTTTATTATGACTGTCGTTCGGAACATATTTTTGCTCATTGGTGGAACGCGAGTCAAAGGTTTCTAAACCACCTCTCATGTTCCACAGAAGGGCCAACAAGTACCAGGCCATTTTTGTGTCTGTTCTAACCTCTCTGGTTTTTCACAAAAAAGCAAATACTTTGCAGTTGACAGAACAACACAAAGACAGATTTTGGCATCTGGAACACATTTTCAAACAAAATTTCATTTGATTAAAAAAAATAATTTCAGAAAGTGAGATGTGTACGGTGTACAGAATGAGAATCCTGTCCTCGTATGCAGAGTTTGCAAATTCAAGTACAATTTATAGCCTGAGGGGCCTCAAGTGTTTCCCAGAATACAGTGTCAGCACTGTATAATGTATTTAAGAATGTTTGTGAAATTCGTGAGTTAAGAAGTGGGTTTAGTGAGCTGCTGCAAGCGTTGTAGGATGTCCTTTTGACTGTAACGCACATGCAAAGCTCTCGTCTCCCTTGAGTTTTAACAGAGCTCCCTGATCCTCTAATGGTGCATTCCTTTTGTACTAAGAAGTTGGAAGTTCCAAGTTCCCAGTAGGAATGTGATGAGTCTACATTAATTAAGCATGAAAAACTGTGGTTTATAATCAGGTTTCTTAACCTTTGGGATGTTAACCCATTAGCTCTGTGTCTTTGGTGGTGCTGCACTGAGCTGTTCAGTGTTAGTAACACGCTTCATGAATCATAGCCTGTGTGTATGGCATATTGTGTCGGTCTTCAAAAGATGCCTGATCTTTACCATCTAGAGCTTCATCAATCTCAAGTTGACATTTCTCTAGTCTAGAGAAAAGACAAAGACATGATTATCTGTTTTACCTAGAGTGATAACCCTTAATTACTGTGTGCTTTTTAAATACACACCCTGGTTATTTGTGAGGTAGAGAAATGTGGTAAGCAGGGTGTTGGAAGTGGTATCAGTCCCTGCAAAATGCAAATCCACTATGTACATAATAAGCCTGTCTTCAGTACTTATTATGGGTGGAACCACCGTTTTCTCTCAGGGGGCATAAAATATATTTCAGTTTGACTCACAAAACAGTTTGTGGTGTATCTGTTAAAGCTGCAAATCCAGACTATCACACACATAAACACCTTATCAAGCTCATCCAGATAGCTGTCAATGAAGTCTCTCAGCTCTCCTGGGACTCTAGTCTTCTTGTGTTCATCGATCAGACTCAAAGTCATACCTTTTATCTTCTTTACATTATCTAAAGCATTTTTAAAAGACAGAGGCAAGCTTCGCAATACAGGAATTGTGTCATAAATCTGTGAGCAAAGCAAATGTTTGACATATTCACACGTTCTTAAAGAACTGTACTTAAACGTAAATTACTTTAAGTGACATTATTTCTCCATATAGACCAATCCTTTGACAACGTCACTCTTATGTCACATACTGAAGTGGTGGCAAAACAGCAGTTCCAACATTAAAACCAACGTGGAGAACGTAGCTGACCCAACATACCTCAGAAAGTTATCTATTACCTTTTAATTGTATGGATAAGCTAAATGAAGTGTCATGCTGCCCTGGCTGTCAAAATTCGCAATGGCAAAAAATGAGGGCTTCACTTTTATCAGATTCTGTTATCAGAGATGACTGGACTGAAGAGATCATTTTCCGCTCACAGTTTTGCAGCAAACATTTTATTATAGGTTTGTTACTAACTCATATCATTATAAAAATAGTATAGATTAGAATATTTCTGTATTTATGATGGCTTTGTGTCGTACTTTCATTAATGGTTTACTATAACTAGCTGTTTTACTAGAAATAGTGTACCCAAAATGAAGCTAGCTTTGAGCCTAAAGGCTAATTTTATTATATATTATCTTTTAAATGCATATTTAAAGGAACCAGCTAGCACCTGAAGTCTAATCTACACAATAATCTACTGGCTTTCTGCTACCACTTTGCACATGCTGCAATATTGGTATATATGGATTCCAATCATTACAGAGTTTTTCTATTGAACATGTACTCAGTAATTTCATAGTGGTCTTGAAGTTCTAGTGGTGTGGGTGTAGCATAGTACTTTGTAGTTGTGCCTCCGCTTCTGAGACAGTCAATCCATGCACCTTATCACATGGCTAACTGCACGTTGAGGCTTCACGCCACCCAATGCGGCAACCCCCCCCCCACCCCACCCCCCCCCCCCACTGAGAGCGAGAACCACTAATCAACCTTTAAACTCACCAGTGCATGATCTGAGACTAAGATGTTTCCAAATGAACAATCAACAATAGATGAAATGAGGGATTTAGATATTTAAAAAAAAAAAAAAAAAACTATTCTAGAATAAATCTTGATGGACTGATGAAAAAAATGTATAGTCCCTACCAGATGGGTTCAAAAGTCTCAAATATCTGTATGATGGGGGCGTGGTTGAGCACCGATTTTGTGAATGGAGAACGAGATCAGGAGATGAGAACGGTAAGGATCATCACCTGGCAATGCAATTGTCTCTAACAGTTGTTTTTCATTGCAGTGAGAGTTGGAGACAGATTTAAGAGTGAGCCAGATGCCAGTGAGGGCACAGAGCTACCACATGCCCACAGAGACTAGAGTATTTAAAGAAGTTAAGTTTTCTGTTGAAAATAAAATACCTTTTGTGTTGGAACTCGCCGACTCCCGCTTCCTCCTTGCCCCAACCACAAACCTTGTGCCACTGTGTGACACTGGTGCCGAAACATGGGATTTTGGAGGATGAGCTGCCACACAGGGTGAAGTCACCTTGCAGACAACAGATGCAACACCAGGCCCTCCCTGCCCAGGAGGAGCGCTTCCAGGAGCTGTAAAACCTCTTCAGCTGGACATGCCACTCTTATATCCGTATTTTTCCATTTTAAATTATTGATTGTATCAAGTGACGCAGGATGCTCAGACAAAAGAGGATACAACCCAATTGTTAATAGGGTTGAGAAAAAACGCTAAACCATCTAATGGCCCATTTTGGGCATTCACGAAGATGTTCACAGGTGGTGTGCGGCATGCCAAGAATGTCTTATGGCACTTTTCCACTGCACATTATGGTTTGACTCGACTCTACTCGCTTTACTTTTCTGAGCTTGCTTTTTCACTGCTGTTTAGTGCCGCCTCAACGTGCGTGGGATTATAGGCTGATTGTCATAGTTGCGCCACCTCTACTGCTGTGACATCATCTTAAACATGACACAAAACAATAAACAATAACACGACCGCTAACTGTTAGCTACTAGCTCATTGTGCTGCATAAAGCAGTTGTTGCATGGTGAGTTAACAGTTAAATTGGCCACACAGATCATAAATACAGATTGAGTAGCAGGAGGGGGGAGGAGTGGGGTTCCAGGAAGTGTTGGTTTGTATGTGAAGTGAAATTTAGAGCAGGAGAGGGGTGGGTGTGAGACTGTGTTTTTCAAACCTGCAGTAAAACACATTCAGTTCATCAGCAATTAGTTAACTCTCTACAGAGCAAGGGGGGAGGTGTCTTACACTTGGTGATGCTTTTCAGGCTTTTCCACACAGAAGCAGGATCGTTGGCTGAAAACTGATTTTTCAGCTTTTCAGAGTAGCTTCTTTTAGACAATCTGTTTTGCTTAGTCAGGGTGTTCCTGGCCTGGTTGCACAATAATTGATCTCCACTTCTGTAAGCATCCTCTTTGGCATGACAAAGCTGTCTGAGTTTTCCTGTAAACTATGGTTTATCATTATTGAATGATAAAATGTCCTAGTAGGGATTTCCTTTTTTTTTTTAAGTAAAACATCTTAAAATCTCATTATATCAATACATTTATCGAAGCACTTAAAGCGCTTATGCGCTTAAAGGGATAGTTCACCCAAAAATGTACATTCTCTCATCATTTACTTGCCCTCATTCCATCCCAGATGTGTATGACTTTCTTTCTTCTACAGAACACAAACAAAGATTTTTAGGAGAATATTTCAACTCTGTAGATCCTTGCAATACAAGTGAATGGTGACCATAATTTGTACACTCTAAAAGCACATAAACGCAGCATAAAAGTAATCCATACAACTCCAGTGGTTAAATCCTTGTCTTCAGAAGCATTATGATAGATGTGGGTGAGAAACAGATCAATATTTAAGTCCTTTTTAATATAAATTCACCTGGCAATATGAACAAAAAACTCACCAAAAATAAAAGTAAAAGATTTTGGAAGTGAAAGTAAAAAAGGGACTGATCATAGAAAAGGACTTAAATGTTAATCTGTTCCTCAGCCTTTGTTTCAGTATATATGGATTTAACTGGAGTCGTATGGATTACTTTTACGCTGCCTTTATGTGCTTTTGGAGCTTCAAAATTTTGGTCACATTCACTTGCGTTGTAAGGACCTATAGAGCTGAGATATTCTTCTAAAAATCTTGATTTGAGTTCAGCAGAAAAAAGAAAGACACACATCAGGGATGGCATGAAGTTGAGTAAATGAGAGACCCTCATGAACTATTCCTTTAAAGGTGCACTCAGTAGATTAGTTTTTCATCATTTAAAAACGTTTACTTCTTTAAAAATTAATGGTAATTTTGAAACATATGTATAACATCATGACCACACATGTGAGAAGAACAGTTTAGTCATATCAGTAACTTTATAGAAGCTTTTTTACTTTATGTGGTGTAGGGGCGCCTCATGGGGGCTGCCATGTTATTATCACGTCCAGCCAAATCATACATGCTTAATCTCAGTAACTGCCCTGTTATTGGACACTTTTATTCATTACTGCATTGTGAATTTATACAATGGCATTGGTAACCGAAAAACTACTGTTATTGAATGATGCCGCATCCAGGCCACTAGGTGTCAGTGTAAGCTAACGTTAGCCACTCCGACATACTTCCAAAAATTACTGAGTGCACCTTTAAGTACAAACTGTGTCAAGTATCCATTACATCCATAATGCATTTAATCCTGTTTAAGACCTTTGCATACCTGTCATACTATTTTATATGCACAGCCATAATTAAGAATACAGTATATTTTAATAAATGGCATCAAACCATCTTTGCAAAACATGCAAGAAATCTGAAAGCATCATTACTGTCTCACTGTCTCTCGAGGGTTTGGGTGTGAGTGTGACCCCATATACTGGGGTGTAATCTGGTTTTCCAGCATATTCAGGCCACACAAACTGAAAACAGCACAGCAGAGTCACCAAGACCAGGAAGAGCTCCATACGAGCAAGACCCTCACCGAGACACACATGGGGACCTGTAAATAACATGTGTACTTATGTTGGTCACAGAATAGTTTTAAACAAAATAATACCAAATAATGAGACTTCTTATACCCATCTATTAGAAATATTATAATGATTTTGAATGGTTACCTGCAGAGAAGGGCATAAAGGCTTCAGGCTTCATAAACTGGCCCTGATCATTCAGAAAATTTGCTGGATTAAACTCATGAGTAATTTTCCACTGGCCCTCTTCTTTCAGTACAGATGTAAGATTAGGGATTATACAGTGGATATAAAAAGTCTACACACCCTTGTTAAAATGCCAGGTTTTTGTGATGTAAAATAATGAGTTTGAATGTGATTGGTTAATTCTGAACACAGCCACATCCCCAGATATAAGAGTGTGTGCACACTTATGCAACCAGGTTATTGTAAGGTTTTTCATTTTTCCCCCTCAAAAATTTCAGTTTGTTTTTCAATTGAATTGTTCACGTTATAGGTCACATTAAAGGTGGAAAACGTTCTGACATGATTTATCTTTGTCTCATTATTTTACATCACAAAAACCTGGCATTTTAACAGGGGTGTGTAGACTTTTTATATCCACTGTAAGAGTTCCCTGCAGGGAGTAAAACAAAATCTATTTTATTTTTTTCATCCTGATAACTTGTCACAACAATTTCTTTCCATTCAACTTAATTTACAATGAGTTTTCACAGTTTCAACTCAGTTGTTTTCATCATTAAGTGACTTCAACTGGTCGGGAAAAGTGCAATAAATGCTGCAATTTGTAACTTTGTAACAATTAAATGAAAGCTTTCCGTTTCAGCAGGATGTTTATATATATATATATATATATATATATATATATATATATATATATATATATATATAGTTTAACCAAGTTTCCTCACCTTTGGAATATTGTAACCCATCAGCTCTGTGTATTAGGTGCAGTGAAACACACGGAGCAGTTCAGTGTTAGCAAAACGCTTCATGAATCATAGCCTGTGTGTATGGCATATTGTGTTGGTCTTCAAAAGACGGCTGATCTTTACCATCTAGAGCTTCATCAATCTCAAGATGACATTTCTCTAGAGAAAAGACAAAGACATGATTATCTGTTTTACCTAGATTAAAATGTATTACTAATGGATTAAACCAAAATACAGACCCTGAAAATATGTCTGAGTCATGAGGTAGAAAAATGCAGTGAGCAGGGTGTTGGAAGTGGTATCAGTCAGTGCAAATCCAGAACATACAGGACAAGCCGGGATTCAGCAAAGGAGGAACCATCATTTCCTGTTTGTTCAAGTCAAGATATTCACTGATTAGGGATAATATATAAGACTTTTTTAACCTGTTAAAAAATACCATCACGGGTAAACACACACCTTCTAAAGCTCATCTAGATACCAGTCAATGAAGTCACTTGGGACTCTTGTTTGTCTTCTTGTGCTTGTTGAACAGATTTAAATACATTTGTTTGGCTATAAACATATTTTTGAATGTCTTGTTAAAGGGCAGGGGCAGATTTCTCAGCATATGAAATTAATCATATATCTGTGGAGAATTGTAGCAAATTCTTAAAACAAAACAAAAACAGTTGTGTCCAAAAGTCTATGATTACTTGTGAAAGTGTTTGTATTTTTAATTTAAATTTCACAAACTTATCATTTTTATTATAGTATGAAAACTATTTGGGTGAAAAGTTGAATTGGAAAAATTATCAAGAATTTCACTTAAATTTCAAATATTAAATTTTTTTCCCAAATTTAAAACTTTCTATGTTTAAATGAAAAGAAAAAGAAACAAGAAGAGATTTTTTGGATACAATGACAAAACAGCCATATACAATTTCTCACCATGGCCCATTAGCAATCTTTGCATTCTCTGTGTACAGGAGAACAAAAAGCTTGAGGAATTCATCACTGTATTCATATATAGTGAGATCCAAACAGAACAGTTCACATGATGTTAGATACAGCATTGTGGAATATAGTCTGAGGATCAAAGGAGCTTCCTGGGAAGACACAATGTGTTTTGATCTGATTGTCAATTCAACACATTGAGTGAGTTTATTTGGATGTTTAGATGCAGTATGTGGTCAGAACAGTGATCAAAATCAATATACAGATCTGTAATAGGGTAGATGGCATGAAATAGTTAATTGTGGGAAGTTGGACTAAAAGAAAACCTTTTTGGTCACGTAACTTAATGTACATAATGTGGTAACATCTAAATGAACTTGTTTAAGTCAATTCAAACATTTTATTTAATCAAATAAGGTTAAAATAATGAAAGTAATCTTTATGAGTTAGATCAAGTAGAAATACATACTTGAAATAACAACTGCAGGCAACCACTTTTGAAATGATTGCTTAACACGCTTAAATAATTATGGCACATCAAAAGCGAAGGCATGAAATGAAACCATTCATGTATACACGGCTGAAAACTTACAAAAGCATTTAATCAATAAAGGTGATTACATAAACATAAAAAGTTAACTAAAGCCTTAAGATTTTAAATGAGATATCGAAAGGAATAGAAAAATAACAAAGCAAAACCACAGGTTTCTTACAGCTCCACTCAAAGCTTTATGATTATAACTTAAAACTATTACTGTGGAAGCTTAATAATTATTAACACAATAAAAACTTCAAATAAAAACGTACAATTTCATAAGCCAGCACATGCACAATAGAAAAGGTTTATGTGGTTCCCACATGGCCACTTGTTCAACATGCAGTTTGTATCGCCCCCCACAGGCCGTTTGACAGAATACAGATGGATTCCTTCCCTTTTATAAGGTCATCCCATGATGCACCGCTCCTTCAACGGCTTCAGTCATTCAAGCTGCTCAGCGCTGGTGGTGTGAGAGCGTCCGTTCGGTTAGGCCATCTGGGTTCGCGTAAAACTGCATTCTGAACCGGACTGGACACTAAATGGGGGATCTTAACGCAGTGAAATACACTTTCCCGTCCATGCTGCCGGAATAAGCGGCCATTGACGGGAAGCGAACGTTTAGGCGGCATAAGCGGCGGTGCTGTCAACGGAGAGTGGAGCTATTATAGCATAAAGCATTCAGTATATAGATCAACACAGTGCGACGAGAACTTGGGGGGATTTATTAATACTAAAAAGCAACTTGATGGATTTAGAGACCGGAAGAAACGAACTGGGGGCGATGGGAGACACGTTGCAGCCGCAGACCCCCAGTCGCCACGAGAAAAGTCTCGGGCTGCTCACCACCAAATTTGTGACTCTGCTTCAGGAAGCGAAGGACGGAGTGTTGGACCTGAAAGCTGTAAGCACGAGACAAGTTTTGAGAGTGCATAATCTTCATCACCGCCACCATCATCACCGTGTTTATGCTTTCAGTATGGCACGGGCAGCGCGTGCGACACAGCGCCGATTGAAAATGCATTGCTTTTTACCGCTTGCATATAAACACAAGCACTTTAAGGTGTTTTGCGCTTAAAACACATTAAAGTTGTTTAAAAAGTTGCTTCTTTTTTAAAAAAAAGAAGCAGGGGGTGCTTGAACAATCCCTCTCTTAATTCCCTCGACAGCTTGTCTCTGATAAAGTAGTTCCTCTTCATGCGAGCCAGCTAACAGGTTGTAAATGTAATTTCACCACTGTTTGGCAAGGCAAACAGCCCCGGGTGTTTGTTGTTTTATCCTGGAGGATTGTGCGGTTGTGTTGGAGTTGAGAGAATGAGCCCGTCCGGGCTGCAAACTCAAACAAAAGCCATCAAAACAAGCACGTGCTCCTGAGTTGCTGCCACTTGGGATGGTCTAGGCCAGACTTGAGATTTATGCACGTTCAGTGTTGCAGACTTTGTGTTGAAGTTGGTATCACTCCCCTAAAAACGTTAAGAAGACTTATTTGAACTGAGAACAACTTGGTTTGTTTATTTATTAGTTGCTAGCAAACATGACATTGCATTGTAGTCATTGAAAAAAGGCAATGAGCTACTGGAACTTGAGTGCATTTATTTGCATGTCAACTTTTTAAGCTGTATAGATAAAACGCTTTAAAAGCAGGACCTGTTGTGTAGTTAACCTAGTTGCATGTAATGAGGAGACTGTGAGAGGAATGAATAATTAATCTCTGGTTTGTTCTGTTGGTGTGAATGTGATTTAGGCTGCCGATACGTTGGCTGTAAGGCAGAAACGGCGCATCTACGATATCACCAATGTTTTGGAAGGCATTGGACTAATAGAGAAGAAATCCAAAAACAGCATCCAGTGGAAGTAAGGCTTACATCAGGGTTCCCCAATTAGTTTTCACCAAGGGCCAAATTCTGTCAACAATACAAAGTCAAGGGCCGCGGTCGTCAATGTCATGATTGTTTTTGTGCTACTGCTATTATTTATAATAATAATAATAATATTATTATTACTATTGTTTTTAGTATTAAAAGTGTCACACATAAATATTCAGATTTTTTTAATTAGTTATTTTTCTCAGTATTAGTAGCCCATTTAATTTTTTCAAACAACTAGGAACATTTTTGTTTGTATACAGATACAAAAAACTCCACAATTTTGCCTGCAGGGGAGAAACAATACTATCTGGATCTAAATGTCCTCCATGCGTGTCAGCTGTTACTGCACATCTCCAAAAGGGATCTCCTGCACTTTCTCTAATTGCAGAATCAGTTATTAGACCTTTTAGCATTAATAATGTTATTGTTCTTAAGGATAATATAGCAAAGTATTGCAATAATTACAATAAAGAAAATACCATGAGACAATATTTTCTTCTATATCATTCTTTTATATTAGGCAGTGCATCATATTCCTTTCTTAATGTTATTCTTTATGTGCACTATTCCTTGTGTATTTGTATCACAGTACCTTGTTACATTATCCAGGTATTAATACAGACATTATAAAAAGAGTAGTTGGGTTCGGGAGTCTGTTTGGAATATATTCGTAGCAAAAATACATGTGCAAATATACACCGGTCAGCCACAACATGAAACCACCTGCCTAATATTGTGTAGGTCCCCCTCGTGCCGTCAAAACAGTGCCAACCCGCATCTCAAAATAGCATTCTAAGATGCTATTCTTCTCATCACAGTTGTACAGTGTGGTTATCTGAGTTACTGTAGACTTTGTCGAACCAGTCTGGACATTCTCTGTTGAACTCTCTCATCAGCAAGGCGTTTCCATCCACAGAAATGCCGTTAACTGGATGTTTTGTGTTTTTGGCAGCATTCGGGGTAAATTCTAAAGACAGTTGTGTGTGAAAATCCCAGGAGATCAGCAGTTACAGAAATACTCAAACCAGCCCGTCTGACACCAACAATCATCCATGCGATTATCTAATCAGCCAATTGTGTTGTAGCAATGCATAAAAGCATGCAGATACAGGTCTGGAGCTTCAGTTAATATTCACATCTACCATCAGAATGGGGGAAAAAAATTTGATCTCAGTGATTTGGACCGTGGCATGATTGTGGTGCTAGACGGGCTGGTTTGAGTAAACCTGTATCTGCTGATCTCCTGGGATTTTCAAGCACAACCATCTCTAGAATTTTTTCCGAATTGTGCCTAAAACAAGTGGTAGTTCTGTGGACTGAAATGTCTTGTTGTTGAAAGAGGTCAACAGAGAATGTCCAGACAGTTTCAAACTGACAAAGTCTATAGTAACTTCGATAACCACACTGTACAATTGTGGTGAGAAGAATAGCATATGCTATTTTTGCATGGTTGGTGCTGTTTTGGTGGCACGAGGGAGACCTACACAAAATTAGGCAGGTGGTTTTAATGTTGTGGCTGATCGGTGTAAATGGGATGTATATTTATGCAACAGCACTCTTTACTCTCACTTACATCAAAAGAGATTATATACTCCTCAATGCATTGACACCACGGAAAGAACATAATTAAATAGTTATGCCAATATAGCTAAATAAATGCTTTAACGGCATTCAATATATTAATCTCCAACAGCTGAAGGTGATAACTGGGATAAATGTTTGTTGAACAGCAACAGCGTCACCTAGTGTACAGGGGTGAAATTGTTTTAAATGTAAAAAAATATTTCTTTGTATAGACCAGAGATGCCCAAACTAGGGTCCACGATAAACTTTGATTTGGCCCGCCTTGAAGGATATGACAAAAGTGGCACAGCTTTTCATTGCATTAGTTTAGCAGATTGCAGAGTAATGTTTATGTATATATAATGAAACTAACATGATAAAATATTTTAATATAAATCAGTTTGCAGAGCCTGAAATTCGCCACGGGATTGCGACTATTGCGCACAATTTTAATAATTCACACAATTTCCACGTCCATAATTCCTACAAACTTTTATTCACTGTACAGTGCAGCTGCAATTTAGTAAACAATAGATAAAGATGAACATCAAATCAATAAACTTGTTTTTGTATCAAACTGTAATTCAAGAAGTTGCACGAGTAAATCTTCTCTTCTCGTCAGAAGTGTGAGCGCGCGCAGTGAAAAAGTGTTTTGTCACATAGATCCAGAATTTAAGATGTTACAGATGTATAAACCTTTCTAAACTTGTTAATTTGACATGCAAATGGTGTTATACCACATCTCCATAAGCGAGTGATGCGATAAAGCTCCACTTCTCAGGCTTTGTATCAGTTCAGTGTCGTGCTCGCATGCTAAAATTATCAAATGCTACAATGTAGTTAATAATATTAACAAAAATAGCTTTGATGATAAATAAAATGTTAATAATGATAAAATATAAATTTTACAGAACATTAACCACTTCATATCTCTGGCTAATATTCATTGTTTTACTAAATTGGCTTGAAGCAGTTGCTAAGTTTTTTTTTTTATTTATAAGCAACATTCAATATCTGGAGAAATGCTGTCATCTACATCTACTGTGTCTCTGCATTTGTTTTGTAGGCTGTTAATTTAATAGCCGAAATATGTGAATGAGGGGAAAAAAAACAAGATTGATTTTTGGCCCTTTGTCGGAAAAAGTTTGGGCACTTCTAGTATAGACCTTTCATCTAAAGTTTGTCTCGCAAAATCGTCACTGATTTGGTGTGAACAGGCCTTTAGCAAGGGCCAAACATTTTTTTTTACATATAACATATTTTCATTTGTTATTCACCATGGAATCTGGCATGGTGTTAAACCACAAACCAAGCATGAGTGAAAATAAATGCACTCATAATAGCTTCGTCCACTGGGTCGGTGCTTCTTATGTAACTGAATATGACACTTGTCTCAAAGTAATTATTTTCTGAGCATAATAAGTGCAAATGGCTCAGTTAAACAAAGCTTATTTAAGAAAAAAGACTGCCAAACTAAATGGTGAAAATGCAGGTAATTGCTTCTGACATATCTATTTAAAAATAATGACTGCATTAAGGTTGGTGAGACACATCTTTTAATGTAAACTAATAAATTTGTCTGTTTCTATTTGTGTTTGCTTGTAGGGGTGTTGGTCCAGGCTGCAACACACGTGAAATTGCAGACAAGCTGATAGATCTTAAGTTGGAATTGGAGGATCTTGACCGGAGGGAACATGAGCTGGACCAGCAGAGGGTTTGGGTACAACAGAGCATCAAGAATGTGACGGACGACTCTCTGAATAGCCCATATCCTTCCAGTTACCCCTTGAAAGTCTCATTTTATTTTGCTGTTGCCAAGTTGTCTTCACCCTAGATGCTCTTATAAACCTTTAAAATCGATCTTAAGTGTGAAGGATCTTTCATGTCAAGGCCTATTTTTGTAGTATGTTCTTAACCTGAAACACTCTGGCGTATGTAACACATCAAGACCTCTGCAATTGCTTCAAAGGTTGGTTTTTCAATGAGGCACCCAACAGAGTGTTATTGTCATAGCAACATCTTTACAATCTTTCTCTTTCTTTTCTTTTTTGCCACTAGGTGACACTCTTCTAGCAATCAGAGCTCCCTCAGGAACACAGCTGGAAGTTCCTGTGCCTGAATCTGTATGTTTTGCTTGTATTTCCTGACTACAAATTAATGTGGCAGTATTATAGTAAGGTGATTGTGTCAAATGGTTTTAACATGGCACTTTGAAAAACTGTGGTACTGTATGATTGTTATATTCATAAACCGTGATATACAGGGTGATCTAAGGTGCTTCAAAGAATACTTTGGTAAATGCCAAAAAACAAAAAGGGTAGTTTCGTGAAACCATGCCCAATAACATGATAGTGCTATGATAGTTACTTTTTATTTATTCTGCTAGTGTTATGTATTTTTATTTTATTTCTTATTTTTCCCCCCTGGCTGATTGTTTTTCCTGGAGTTAAGCATGTTTTATGGCCCAATTCTTATTACTGCAGTGCGGGAAAAAAAATTAAAATATGATATTCTCATTACTATTTGCCAATGTGGGAAAGAATTATATTTAAATGTATTTATTTAGCAGATGCTTTTATCTGAATGAGGAATACAGAAAAAAGATTTGATTTACATTGAAAATTATTAACACATTATAGTAGTACTCTCTTGATACTGCCTTTTCTTTTTTGTTGATTTTAATTGAATTAACTGGTAACTCTAAAGTTTCCAATTGTTAACATTAGTTAACCTGAACTAACAGTGAACAATACTTTTACAGCATTTATTAATTTTGGTTAATGTTAGTTACAACAAATACATTTTTAAAATCAAGTTGTACAGTTGAAGTTAGAAGATTACACCGTAGCCAAATACAGTTAAACTCAGTTTTTCACAATTCCTGACATTTAATCTTAGAAAACATTCCCTGTCTTAGGCCTGTTAGGATCACTACTACTGTGAAATGTCAGAATAATAGTAGAGATAATTATATATTTCAGCTTTTATTTCTTGTATCACATTCCAAGTTGGTCAAAAGTTTACAAACACTTTGTTAGTATTTGGTAGCATTGCCTTAAAATTGTTTATTCTTTGGGTAGCCTTCCAAAAAGCTTCTCTTGTTGAAATTTCGGCCCATTCCTCCAGACAAATGCTTTTTCAGTTCTGCCCGCAAATGTTCTATCGGATTGAGGTCAGGGCTTTGTGATGGCCACTCCAATACCTTGATTTTGTTGTATTTAAGCCATTTTGCCACAACTTTGGAGATATGCTTGTGGTCATTGTCTATTTGGAAGACCCATTTGTGACCGTGCTTTAACCTCCTGTCTAATGTCTTGAGATGTAACTTCAATATATCCACATACTTTTCTTTCCTCATGATTCCATCTATTTTGTGAAGTGCACCAGTCCCTCCTGCAGCAAAGCACCCCCACAACATGATGCTGCCACCCCCATGCTTCATGGGTGAGATGGTGTTCTTCGGCTTGCAAGCCTCAACTTTTCCCTCCAAACATAATGATGGTCATTATGGTCAAACAGTTCAATGTTTGTTTCATCATATCAGAGGACATTTCTCCAATAAGTAAGATCTTTGTACCCATGTTCTCTTGCAAACTGTATTCTGACTTTTTTATGGTGGTTTTGGAGCAGTGGCTTCTTGATGAGCAGCCTTTCAGGTTATGTCGATATAGGACTAATTTTACTGTGGATATAGATACTTGTCTACCTGTTTCCTCCAGCATCTTCACAAGGTAATTTTGCCATTGTTTTGGGATTTAGTTACAGTTTTTGCACCAAACTAAGCTCATCTCAAAGAGACTGAATGCGTCTCCTTGAGCGGTATGATGCCTGTAGGGTCCCATGGTGTTTATACTTTCGTACTATTGTTTGTACAGATGTACATGGTACATTAAGGCATTTGAAAATTGCTCCCAAGGATGAACCGGACTTGTGGAGGTCCACAACTTTTTTTCCTCCAATTCAAACCTCCAATTCAGTGCACCTCCTATCAGAAACTAATTGTCTGAAGGCTTGACATAATTTTCTGGAATTTTCCAAGCTGCTTAAAGGCACAGTTAACTTGGTGTATGTAAAATTCTGACCCACTGGAATTGTGATATAGTCAATTAAAAGTGAAACAGTCGGTCTGTAAAGAATTGTTGGAAAAATGGCTTGTGTCATGCACAAAGTAGATGTCCTAAACTTGCCAAAACTATAGTTTGGTAATATGAAATTTGTGGAATGAATAAAAAATGAGTTTTAATGTCTTCAACCAAGTGTATGTAAACTTCTGACATCAACTGAATATGTTAACATTAGTTAATGCAATATGAGGTTGGACTAACGTGAACTAACGATGAGCAATTGCATTTTTATTAATACGTTAGCTACATTTAATAAATGCT
Source organism: Moxostoma hubbsi (assembly GCA_032164185.1). Lineage (NCBI taxonomy): Eukaryota > Metazoa > Chordata > Actinopteri > Cypriniformes > Catostomidae > Moxostoma > Moxostoma hubbsi. Next base: position 16,392,843 of record JAVLUX010000049.1, on the reverse strand, counting down.
CTAAAAAATATATATTGTTAATTGTTTGTTCGTGATATCTGCATTAACTAATGTTAATAAATGAATCTTATAGTAAAGTGTTACCAATTCACTTTAATTTTTACCAAATACATGTTGCGGTAATGAGAATGGGTAGTAAAAAAGTACTTGCAGGTTAGTGCCATGAAAATAATGCAATGCAAACAATCTCAATGGTCCTAAATGTAGGCTTCCTTTTCTTTATGTAAAATAAAAAAAAATAGTTATTTGGGGTTAAATGTGACATCACTATCCTTACAATGTCAACAAGTGTTTAGTGTAGTTCTTCATAATCTGCTACAGATAAGTGTAGAGAGTTTTAAATAGTTTTAAAACTATTGTGATGATAAACTTTAAATAGTTTTAAACTCCTACACTTCTCATTTTTTGTTTTCAGCAGGGCAATGGACAAAAGAAGTACCAGATTCACCTTAAGAGCTCCATGGGCCCCATTGAGGTCCTCCTTGTCAACAAAGACCCCTCTAGCTCTTCTCCTGTGGTGCTGCCGGTACCCCCGCCAGACGACATGCTTCAGGGCCTCTCCACCCCAGCTTCAGCTACCTCTGCTGCTGACACACTCACCAAACAAGCAGCCAACAGTATGCCATCTCCTGCCTCCTCCACCTGCCAGAGTCCTACCACCACCAACACAACCAATGCATCTACTGCTGTAACAGCCACAGGTTAGATGCCTTGAAATGACCTGCTTTTTCTGTTCCGCATTACTTTTATGAAGCACATTTACTTTCTCATTTCTTTTAGTTTTATATATTTATATATTGATTTTGCAGTAAACGGACAGTTTGTGCTGGTTGACAAATTTCATGGTGTCTAACTAGCTTTTTGGGTTGTGATGTCTTTCTGTTCCTTTAATTTTGTTTTCATGCAATTGTTCTGGGTTTTAGACATTTCAAGCACAACCACTTCAGATGCAACAGCCAATCTGTCATCTTCAGTGGGCTCCCAGCAACTGCAGTCATCTGCTTCATTGGACAGCAGCTCTTCACTTCCTGATTCCTCAACCCTTTTTGAACCTATCAAAACAGACCCTTCAGAATGTAAGTGCATAGATTTTATTTACATTTTTTATTAAAAGAATATTCTACTTTTCCTGTCATGAGTGGAATTTATAATCCATCATGCAGCAGGTGCAAGCGAATACACATTTAAACAATTCTGACTGATGTTTTTTTTCTGTCTATTCAGTGTTGGATTTCCCCAAAGAACTTTCAGAAATGTTTGACCCTAAAGGTGAGGATCTGTTCAACATACTTAACATTTGTTTGTTTGTATTATTGTCTGTTAAAGTATTGGTTCACCCAAAAAATAAAAATTGTCATCAATTACTCTCCCTCATGTTGTTCCAAACATGTATGACTTTCTTCTGTGAAACAGTAAAGGAGATGTTGGGCTAAATAATTGCACCAGTCACCATTTACTTTCACTGCATCTTTTTACAGTACAATGAAAGTAAATGGTGACTGAGGTTGTTGTTCTGCCTAACATCTAATTTTGTGTTCCATGGAAGAAATAATGGTTTAGAAAAACATAAGGTGAGTACATTATTTTGAACTACCCCTTTAGAGAAGCTGTGATTTTATGTAACACAAGGAAGAATTATGGTTTCTTATTTTTCATACATGCAGATATCATGAGTACAGATCTGCTGGAGGAGCTAATGTCTTCAGAAGGTAATGCTTAAGGCTTGAACGTCGGATGTTTAAATTCATTAAGATCACTGTGCAACAGTTTAGTTAGAGTATGCTTATTTGTGTATATTATATAAAAATAAATTAGACCATTAAATTATACTACAACCCATTTCATACACACTCGTTATGGGTTGATTTCTGCAAATGTTTAATGACAACGTAATAAGTGTGTTGCAAAAGTAAGTGAACGCCAGCTAGATGATATCAACACTGAATTTAGATAGACCAACATGGCCACAATATCACCAATTCTCTTTCTTTCTCTTTCATAGTTTTCTCTCCACTCCTTCGTCTGTCCCCTCCTCCGGGTGACCATGATTATATCTATAACTTGGATGAGACCGAGGGCCTTTGTGACCTTTTTGATGTTCCCATTGCCAACCTTTGACCTCCAAGCACACCATAAAATATGAGTTGTGTACTTAAAAACTTTTAAACCCTTTCCCAAGGAGAAAAAAGTGTGGCTCTGTGTCAGATCCATGTGTATGATAAGCTGATTCTGTGTGTATATAAAGCTTTTTTTATATATGTATATTTACTCCTCACCCACAACAGCTGGCTGAAAGGAACTTTCCCTGCTAAATTCAACTGAAATAAGAAGCTTTACCAGTCCCTGTTCCATTCATCTGATGAAGATATCAGACATCCATAATAGCATAATTTGTCAAAGCAAACTATATTGGTGTACGGACATTATTTTTATACTACTTTTGTACACGGAGGGGAGTTTTTGTTTATCACAGAAATAGACTTAACTCACCAGCAGTGGTTGATGATTCAAAGAAAATACCAGCTAGATTTTTATGGTTGTACCTTTTGCCCAATAGCGTGGGCATGGCATATTTACTCATGACTTCTCTAAAACAAACTTGCATACAGATTATTAATAAGAAATTATATTAATATGTGCTAGCAACAAATCATGCTTATTGCATGCTTTTTGCATGCTTTTAAACAAAGTATGCCTCAGATGTGAAGAGTTTCAAGAAATTCAGACAATAGGAAACAGTTTGTTCTCATCTTTCAGGAAATGACAACACTTAAAAGCAGCCAGCAGGAGTAATTAAGTTACACTAATATCTGATGAGGCAACAAGCATTTTAGGGAGATTGTAAGGTTACTGGTATTGCAGAATAGGCTATTGTTTGGAAGATTTACAGCTTTGTGCTATGTAATTAAACATATTTATTCTATCATCTAGCTTTTCAGAAAAAGTGAAGGGACATGCTTAAGTGTTGGATAAACCATTCCTACTATATTCTATAGTCATGTTAATACTCTGACTCACAAAAAAAGGCTAGCCTACAGTGTTATGCATTATGAAATGAATGCCTTGCCTACACAACATATGCTACAATTAGAATTTAGTATTACATATGAATTTAGCATTGTTTTAACTGGACAATTGCTGTCTCAAAACCCTGTACAAATGATGAATTAGATGGCAGTTATTGCTATTTTTGTATTGTGAAACATAAACCCTCCCTTATCAGCATCTGTCCTATTCTCATCCCATTTATGTGTAGATTCTTTTGAGAGTTAGTAACATGTCATTATGTCTGTATATGAGAATAACTGTTTTAAGAAGGATGTGGGCTTGGGGTGGGAATTAAAGAGCAGTCACGATATGACCATAAATAGAGTATCAAATAGAATGTTGTTCTGTTGGCTCCTACATATGTACGTATCAACTAATTGAAAACAGATTGTTATTGTTACATGTATTGTTCTATATGTATCATGTATGTGCTAAATGATATTTTTATGCTTGTACACAGTGCAAGCATACCATTTATTTTTGTACATGGTAGTTTTCTGAATTATCTGGTTTTCATTAATTAATTGTCTGCAGTTGATTTTGTCTAACCTCTCCACATTGCACTTTAAAACAGTATGATTACACAGGTTACTTCCAGCCATGTGATTTAAGTGGGTTGGCTGATTCAGTTCGTTTTACAATATTCAGAGAGTTATGGTATTTTTCAATTGCATTCACACTCAATGCATTTATTAGTGATTCAGCATCAGAATCATTATACCCATGAATTAAAACACGTATTTGTACTTCTAGTGTTCTTGAATTTAAGTTTGTCGTGCAGTTCTAAGGGATTTGATCCTACTTTTACATTTTATTGTTTTTTTTCCATCTAATTTGAAAGGAGTCTGTCATACTGCTTTTAGGCACTTGATATCCTGCAGATCTAGACATTCATGTTAAAGTTTCACTTGAATAATGGTAGTAATGTGATTTCAAATTGGAGTTAGTTACTAAAGGGTTACAGTTTCAAACCCCACCAAGATTCATTATTAAAGGAAATTCCATGTTTAATACAAGTAAAAAGGATATTTTGCCCCAAAATGAAAATTCTCATCATTTACTCAACTTTATGCCATCCCAGATGTGTAGGACTTTCTTCTGCGGAACTCAAATGAAGATTTTTAGAAGAATATCTCAGTTCTATAGGTCCATACTATGCAAGTGGATGGTGACCAGAATTTTGAAGGTCCAAAAAGCACATAAAGGCAGCATAAAATTATTCCATAAGACTCCAGTGGTAAAATGTATATCTTCAGATGTGATATGATAGTGAGAAGGTGAGACTTTAAATTGGTAATTAAATTAAATTCGATTTTTTTTTTTTTTTTTTTTTTTTAATTGGGCGGGTCTATTCCTTTAAGCTCAGTCAACAGCATTTGTGGCAGTGTTGATTTCCATCCATCCATCCATCGTCAACCGCTTATCCTGTGTACAGGGTCGCGGGGGGCTGGAGCCTATCCCAGCTAACATTGGGCGAAAGGCGGGGTACACCCTGGACAGGTCGCCAGTTCATCGCAGGGCCACACATAGACAGACACACACTCACGCTCACATCCACACCTAGGGCAATTTTTGGAGACACCAATTAACCTAGCCTGCATGTCTTTGGATGGTGGGAGGAAGCCGGAGCACCCGGAGAGAACCCACGCAGACACGGGGAGAACATGCAAACTCCACACAGAATGGCCAGGGCAACCGGGGTTTGAACCCACGACCTTCTTGCTGTGAGGCGACAGTGCTAACCGCTGCGCCACTTATCCCTCTTTTTCTTTAAGCAAAAAGTGAAGTTACAGCGAGGCACTTAAAATGGACATGAATAGGGAACATTTTTGGAGAGTTTAAAGGCAGAAATGTGAAGCTAATAATTTTTTTAGAAGCACTTGCATTAATTCTTTTAAAACGCAAAAATGATTTGAGCTATGAAGGGCCAAGAAGAACAGGCATTTTTCCACGTATATCGGTTTTGGGAACATATCGCATATTTGTAATATTAACGACCCAATCGTTTATAAAAATGTCATTAGTACGCATTCTAGTTTTGTCGCGTTTCTGGCGGTGTAAAGTTGACTAAATTGTCTGGGGTGCCAAAAGACAACTTTCTTCGTTCCTCAAGGAAAAACAAACATTTGGAGACTGCTGGGTCTCTGCTCCCTCCTCCAGGGGGCGGGAGGGACATTATTCAACCCGGAACTGTGAATGTGATCAATTAGAACTCTGAAAACTTTCAACGAAATGTAACCGTTCGACTAGTGCTCATCGAATCACTGTCGTTGTTTCGCGGGAATAAAAGATCAAATGTGTAACCGCTCTGCTGCTCCGCGATCTCGCCGACTGTGAATTTTACCCCGCTTCCAACAGGTAAGAACCAAAAAAAATAAAAACACACAACCTAATAAGTACTGATCGAAACTTTTTGCCTACTTCTTACCTTTCGCGCGCAAACTAAAGTTAAACAGACAACGCACGTAATTGTTTACATGCATTTCTTTAATCCGTTCATTTTGTATTAGTCTTAAGCATATTGTTGGGTGTAAAGAATAAAAACGCTCGATGTTAAACTAAAAACACGGTTTATTGTTTTTTGCTTCTGTTGAGACATTTAAAGTTATATAACAGATTTATCATACCACCTTCAAATGTAAAGGCGTTGAGGTTTGAATTAAAAATGTCTCCTTACAAACGTTGTGTACCTGACGTCAGTTATTAGTGCATATTATTGCACAGTAAAGCGCGTGAAGTCTTAAAGCATGTGATTAAAAATCTGTCTCTCTGGATTTTCTGAAATAATTATATATATATATATATGACATCCCTTGGATTTTGTAAGAAAAAGTGTGTGAGATCTTTGATTTGGGGGTTGGTGGTGTGTCATAAGTTGGAACATCTGAAATTCCTGGCAGGCTGTTTTCATGCACTCCCACAGAAAATCAGACTCCTGCACATGCTTCCAAGGGCAAGCACCACTGGGAATGCTGTCAATTGATTCTAAAGTAGTGGATGTAGCTCAGCTGTCCTTCCATTCCCTGATTTTAGTGTGCAAAATTTTTCCCTTTCTTTCTGTCTCCATTTTTTGGCCTATAAAGTGGAGCAGGGCTGTGCTGTCACAACTTCTCTGAGCGTGCTGAGGCATGCTGGGAATGAAGCCTGGGAAACAAACATTCGGCCTGCGTCAGCAACTTGACGAAGGGCCCGGTCTTACAACATGTTTAATCCCCTTGAAGAATCTGTACACAGATCTCATTAATTTGTCATCTGCCTTAGATTAGTCTGGAAATAATGCTGATGTAAAGTGAGCAGTCAAATATTTGAGATGATATGGTAGAAGTTTCAGCTATATGGGTTGTTTGGGGTATGTATGGTGTACTTTTTTGATCCTCAAAATAGTGGCTCTCTTTCTTCCATTGGGAAGCTCCTTAAGGACAATACTAGATGGTCTGCACATATGGAAGTACTTGAGTCTGTTAAACCTTTCAGCAGAGGCTCCTGTTAATAAAGCAGCCATTTGCATGTGTGTTGAAGTAGTTCAGCCTCAGACGGCATGCTCCCAGACCACCCACAGTTTATCTGATGCATATTGCAGACAAAAATGAAAGAGCTTGCTGAAATGACTAGCTCCCATTCGATTGGCTAACTTCATGCAACATTTGGTAATCCGATTCGGCAGGTTTTTAATCCGTTCACCTGGAAACAAAGGTACTGGCTGCTACAATAGCCGCTTTTTCACTATCAGGCCAGTGCGAGCCAGGACTTTCAACTGGTCAGGTTTTCCCTGAACCTGTACCGTTGTATGCTGGATAAACTACTTGGCAACTTCAGCAACAATATTCTTAATCACTTATTCGTTTTGGTGAATGCCACCGACCTGACGTCACACATTTTCATCATCCCAAATATTCAGAAGAACCCTGATCTCGTCTACTGACCAGTACTGATGATTCACCATTCTCTGTTGAGATAAGCTGGTAGCTAGATGTGAAAAATGAGTATTTTGGTGCTGAAACTTCTTAACTGACACATCGTAACTTCACCTTTGACATTGACCCTGACTCCCTAGTTGGCCATCTTTGGCCCAAGGTTGATCGGAGGGCCAAAGGCAATTGGCCCAGAGGAAGCCACGAGTGGGAACGCAACTGGCCCTGGCATGCACTAGCACACCCACACCCTTTTGTTTTAAGGAAGAACTGGATTCTGAATTCTTCTTTACTAGATTTGCCAAATGGTTTGCAAGGTTATTTTTGTGTAGGCTCTTTAACACTTTTCTTTGGTCTGGGCAACTTCATAAAGAGTTTAAGCAAAAACTGATCTTGCGTTGCATGTAAACATCTTTTCTGCCATTCTGACCTGTTTATACAATTAGACACTAAGTAGTAAGTTAACTAGATATCCACATGTAAAGCTGTATGTTTGGTTTTCAGTGTTCATGTCTGAAATAATAAGTATGTATTATTTTTTACATACAGAATATCAAAGTCTACATACATTTTCCCCTTTTTTTCTGTGCCAATTAAGTGAGTTTTTTTTCAATGTTGGCCTTAATTTTTGTGTCATTAATGTCAGATTTACCTGACCATAAATGGTATGTAAAAAAAGAAAGTGCTTGGTCACTTTACGTATTGGTCTGATGATCCCTTTCTGTCTAAGTGGGTGGTTCTTGGCCTGAATAAGCTGCAAAGTAGGCCAGACTTTATACTATATATATAGTCAACGTTCTTGGTATGCTACAGAATTTACAAAAAAACATCACTAACATAAGTGTGCTCGCTTAAAGGTGTAGTTCACCCAAAAATGAAAATTCATGCCATCCCAGATGTGTATGACTTTTTTCTTCTGCTGAACATTTCAGCTTCGTAGGTCCTTACAATAAAGTGAATGATGGCCAGAACTTTGAAGGTCCAAAAATAAAAAAGGCATTATAAAAGCAATCCATCTGTGGTTAAATCCATATCTTAACAAGCATTATGATAATGTGGGTGAGAAACATGTATCAATATTTAAATCTTTTTTTTTTTTTTTACTATAAATCTTCAGTTTCACTAACACATTCTTTTTCGTTTTTGTTGATTTGCATTCTTTGTGGACATCACCACTTATTGAGTAGAGAGGATAATTTATTGTAAAATAAAAAAGGACTTAAATGTTGATCTGTTTCTCACCCACACCTATCACAACACTTCTAAAGACATGGATTTAACAACTGGAGTCATATGGATTACTTTTATGTTGACTTTATTTTTGGACCTTCAAAGTTTTTACTTTTACTTGCATTGTATGAACCTATGGAGATATAAATGTCCTAAAAATCGTTGTTGTGTTCAGCAGAAGATAGAAAGTCATGCACATCTGGGATGAAATGAGGGTGAGTAAATGAGAGAATTTTAGGTGTACTGTCCCTTTAAACGTAACCTGAAGCACAAAATGAGAGCGGCACCAGTTCTCCTTTAAAAGAGGAAGACCTGGACATAGAATGCACATTCATCCTGAAAATAGAATTTACTGACCTAGTGCCTTCTGTCCTAGTGTCTGCTGTGTGTGGTTTGAAATGTATCAATCTATTGTACTTGTTTTTTGGTTAGACCATTTGTTCGCAACCATTTTGTCTCAAAGGCTCCCACTGTCCAAGAAAATATTTGAAGGCCCTCTTGCCCGAAATTAGACTTTTTTTATTTATTATTATTTATTTATTTTTATTCTAGATGTTTAAGAAAGAGTCTTTTTATATTTTGTCGGCATACAACTTTGAGTATTTTTAGCATTTGTTTAGCATTAAGTTGGATTATTTTAATATTTCTTATTTTAAATACATTTTAAGTCATCTTGAGGCCCCCTTGGAAGTGTACTGAGGCCCCCTATTGGGTCCCAGCCCCCTGATTGAGAACCACTGGGTTAGATGACAAAACAGGACAAACTAATCCTACAAACATTACTCATCTTTGTACAATTTCTCATTGCATGCATTTTGATGTCATTTTTAAAAAAATATGTGAGTTGTTATTGATCTTTATCTCTTGCATATTATTTCTCTCTCTCTCTGTGTCTCAGGGTTGAAGACATTCACCTTTCAAAATGCCACAGCAGAAGGATATAGTAAAGATTGCCATTCAGATGCCAGGTGCATACCCGCAGCTCATTCAACTAGACCAGGTGAGCCATCTAATGCTTCCCCGATTCTGCCATCATAAAGCGGATGTTAACCAGTGCACACATAAGAGCAAAACCTGTCCTCCAGCATTTGAGGATTAGCAATCCTGTTCATTCAGTTTCATACCAAACCCAGTTCAGTTTCATACCGAACACAGTTCCTTGAAACAGAGGTGTATTCATTGTAATTCACACAGTAAAAACTTATTGAATAAAGACCAAAGGATTTAATCTAAATGAGGAGTTTGCTTGTATAAATAGATTTGAATTTTGAAAAACTGTGATTATGCAATTGGAATGCTTACAAGTGCAAAGTATGTACTTAGAAAGTACTTGTAGGTAGTTGAGAAGAATTTTCAGTGGTTCTCATCGGGTTTTGCTTCAGTAGCCAGGTTTAACACAGTACCAAACTTGTTAAACAATTTAACCCAAATTTAAAGTCTTACCTAATCTTTAAAAAAGAAAAAAGAAATTGAGGATGAATGAATGTCCCAGAACCTGCCATTATTTACATCACTCTAATTTGGCTAGCTTCTACCAAGTGACAGGATTTGTAACACACGATAGACAATAAAAAGAGGCTTTAAAATTAGGAAAATATCATCATTTACGGAATTTTACATGCATTCAGAGCACATGATTCATTGCGTTCAAACATGTTATTTTTATGTAATAAATCTCAACAAATTAATGTGTTAGATTCACAGCCTTAATTAAAATATCTCAAAAGCCAGTGTACCAATTGCAGATTAGTGAAGATAAACCATTTCTGAACTGGACTTGAAGGGCTGTGATTCACACGTCATCTGCGGAGGTTCACGCTAAACTCCCACGAAAATTTAAACAAGGATTTTAGTGAATGCAGAGCGCTCTGGTTTCACTTTAATTTTATGATTGTGTAATGGCAAATGTTGTTTGTCATTTTGGGTTCATACACGCAGTGGCGGGGGTGCCCTGTGTTACGCCCCAGATTATAGAATGAAGAATCGCAGAATCTCAAAGGTCTTCATGTGAAATAAGGGATTTTGTGTTTTATCGAAGAGCCTTAAAATAACGTATGAAAGTGAAGAATTTTGGATAGAAATATTTTACTATTGCAAACTTATATAATGTCATAAGTTTTTAAACCTTTAAAGGAGATCATGTGAAATTTAAAATGAATAAATGACTTCTTAAGGTTTATGAAGCATGCATACACCTATGATAAAAGCATGCCATAACCATATCATAATCAATGATAATCGTGAAAGCTCTAAAACGGACAATTAATTGTCATAATCACAATTACAGCCCTATTTCTGTGTAACAAACCATAGAGGTGATTTACAAAAGACATTTGGTAAGTGATAACAGTTTCTTATATCTACAAAACAGGTTACTTTGTATCTTACAGCAGACTTTTGTTATTGAAATTTACTTGGTCTACACATTCTTTCTAGATCTTAAAAATCATAACCAATTAGCTCATTTTCAGTTGCTTTGAATGAGATTTATGCATCTGCCACCATTCCAACCTATTAAGTTAAGCATATTCAGTATCATCAGAGTTTTTGATCCCATTGTGTTGGACTGACGTCTTAACGGGATGTGTTATTGTGAGTGATGGCTTGACAATATGAAGGGCCAGCTATTGTCAGAGGTCTTCTCACCATGGGATAACAGGGATGAAATATGAATGAACCTGTTGTGAGACAGTGATTAGTGCTTAAGCATTACAAAGAACTTCAAATCCACTGATGACCTTCTCTGCTACATTTCCTCACTAAACCAAATGCTTCCACATGGCTTGCCAGCTCATAGACCACAAATTATAGGCCACTGATTGGTCAGCCGAGGAACATCAAAATTTCTGATTGGTGAACCACAGGGGCAGCCACAAATTATGAGATATTTCAGATGCTGACATGGGAGATGCTTTTCTCTCATATATTGCCACTTGTTTTGTTTGTTAAAAAAGCTTTAAGATGAATCAAAGCTCTCTGAGCTTTAAAGGGATAATTCACTCAAAAATGAAAATGTTGTCATTTATTTACTCACTGATGTTATTTCAAATTCTTCCGTTGAAGACAAAAGGAGACGTTATGGAGAATGTTAGCCTCAGTGACCATTCACTTTAATGTGAAGGAAAAAAGATGAATGATGACTGAGGATGACATTCTGCCTTTCATCTCCTTTTTTGCTCCATTGAAGAAAACGTTGTATGGGGTTTGGAACAACATGATGGTGAGTAAATAATTTTTGGATTATCCCTTTTAAAATCAAATTAAATCAGTCATAGAACTAGTTATTGGCTGTTAGACAACATTTAATCAAATTGTGGCTTGTGAGCTCAATCTTCTGCTGTGCTTTGCATTTAATGCATTTTTTAATTCATTTTTTACCCTCTTTTTTCCCAGAAAAAGCCCCTCACTGCTGTCATAAAAGAGGTTTGTGACAAGTAAGTCTGTGTTTTTGACTACAGTGGTTTTTATTTCCATAGGTAAAATATTCATGGGGGAAAATATGAATGTTTCCATGATGTAAAATTCCTGTTTTTGTAAAGGGTGTTGTATTATTTTTGAAGGTGGAATGTTCCAGGCCCTGACAATTATGCTCTCCAGTATGCAGATGGTGTTCAGACATACATCACTGAATCTGTAAGTCATTTCCACCATTTCAGTTCTATAAAGTGTGTGTGTGTGTGTGTGTGTGTGTGTGGGTTGTCAATCCCACCACAGATGTCAACAATGCCATTTGCTCTGGTATCCTTTGCTTATCATAATACGGGGTATTCCAGAAAGCAGGTTAAGCGACTTTCCCTGGTAAGTTTACTCTGAGGAAGTGGATAACCTCAACTTTCGGTTCCAAAAACTAGGTAACTTTCAGGTTATGTTTGTAGCAACTTACTCTTTGAACATAACCTGCTCTGGAGTAGTTAGTTTATTTCTGGTAGATGTCAGTAAGTTTCAGGGGTTGTCAGCGCATGCGTGCCCTTTTGATGGCGTGGAAATGAACTACTAAATTACACACATGATTATACTTTCAAATCATTATTATGGTGTTGGGCCACATGTGCTTAGATAGGAGACAAAGCAGGCCTACACAGAGTCATAAAACCTGAATGAGGCATGTAGGAACACTCAAAGCCTGATAACAGAATCAGATGCCAAAGTCAAACAAAGGGAGTCCAAACAGACTACAGATCCCATCTCACTTTACACCTAGGTGTGAAATTCTGAAAGGTTGAACTCTTTTAACTTCATTTGGATGAAACCCACGACAGAATGTGTCCCTCATCCATGATCTCATCGAGAGTATAAAACCCCGGAGATTCCTCCTAATCTTGCTTCCAGCAACAGTATGCAGTAGTTGCAGCCCTGCTACTCCCAGGTGTAGCCTCGTTGCCCAAGGATGTAACGTGCGTACCTGAACTTTGAACACACAATCTCCATCTTGCTGGACGAGTCGAGATTCTCCGTGTTCCACTGAGCATGCTAACGAATCCGTAGGAGACCACCGAGCAATCTGCGTCTCACCCTTTTTTGTCTACAGAAGTGAAGAAGATTTCTCTTCCTGCTTCAAACGAGTCGACTTCGCTCCGCCAACCTGCCGAGAATCAGCCGCTGTACCGCCCACCAACAGAGCGAGGAATCGGCCTCCCGTCATCACCCGAGCTTCGAAAAACCGAGTCTGAGTCAAAAGATGGACAAGCACACATTCTACCCGCATCCTCATGTGACTCAAGTTAGAGGTTTACGTCTGGGCAGAGATAGATTATTATAGTGTGTTATTCTTGTGTATCAAGGTTATTGCTTGTACAGTTTAGGGATTGCTGAGTCCGCTCATTGCTGCTAATAATACTCAAAGTATTACTGTAACCACAATTGAGATTTGAATTCCACCATTGCGGGTGAGACGGCACACTGAGTTTATCCATTAAAGAACCAATGACTGAGGCGGACGGATTACGAGCCATTCACCGCATCTCTGAGTGATAAAACTAACAGTTGCCCTCTCTCCCACGATCGCTAAACCGGCTTCGGTGCCGTTATCGTGTACGCTCTCTCTCTCTCTGTCTCTCTCTCTCTCTCTCTCTCGTACTAACCACACACATACACGACCCCTCAAAAGCATACCCGCACACACATTTGGCAAACAGATAACTTGGCGATAGAGCCCATCTTTGTCCCCAAGTTAACGTTCCAATGTAGACGTGTTAAACAGGCAAACGCCATTAACCAGTCTCTCCACTCGCATCCGCGGCCACATTCTCTGGCCGGAAACCTTGCATGAGACGCACTCCATGAGAGCCACGTCCACCATTTTATGCACTCCTCTCCTTACACACATACACCTACACTCCTCATGTATTATAGGATTGTCTGTTACCATATTTAATCATGTTACTGTTTAGTTTGTAGTTGGAATTTCAGAAGTTTTTCGACTGCATTGTATTGATTATTAATTGATATTATTGCATCAATAAACTTTGTTATACTTTAAAGAGAAGTGTTTTGGTATTGTTCGGCATGTGCCAAGGACTAGCAGGGGATGTCAGTGCTCGAATTCAAGCCTTCATTTTTTCCTTTTGAATGTCGATGTTCTCCAGATGTCGACTTTCCTAAGAGAACAATCCTATATTGAGATAGTTGTCTGATAATTATTAATATTCTATTTATTTTGATAATCTTTGATTATAGTTGATTTGAAGGATTAATAAGATAATATTGATTCAAATCAATGTTCTATTGATTTTAATAATGAATAATTATCTTTTGATCATTTGATTGCTAATAACCAAACCCGCTCCTGAACGAAGTATGGTATGTCCAGTCTCACACACTGCAGATTTGCATTCAAAAGTGAACAAGTTGTGTACATTGTGCTTATTCTTTTAATGAGAAGTTTTTAATACTGTAAAATGTTTAATATTGAACACATTGGAATTGCCTCCACACTCTTCAGTGGAAAGAAAGGGCTTTGTGTATTTATATTTAGCCTTTCTAATAAATAAATGTATTTCATGATATTAATTTAATGAACATATCTATACATATCAAAGAACAAAATTATTATAGAACCCACATTCTTTTTACAGTTCCTTCAGTCAATGAATATTCATGCTATTTATTACATAACATTCCATAGTATAAATATGCAGGCATAGTCTGAAAATTCAAAGCTTAAGCAATTACTCACTCATTCTTCACAAACTAGATAATATGTGATCATTTCACAGACCACAGATATAGAATAGAAGTGAGAGATTTGATTCCTTTATCACTTTAATTCTTGAACTGTACATATAAATGCACACATTTCCAGACTTGTTTATTGAAATCTCTTTATTATCTGAAAATATAAATGAGACATGCTGTCATTTAGAGTAACCTACAGTCATTACTTGTAATGATGGTATGTAATCAGGATTCAAAATTAGGTAATCTGTTACAGTTACATAAAACCATTGTAATCAAATTACAGTTACATTTAAAAAAAAAAAAGGTGACATTTGACTTTTGATCATGAGCAAGCAAAGACATATAATAATAATAATAATGACCATAATAACGATGATGATGATGATAACGTGTGATCTACCTATTGAATACAGTCTGAAGTTAATGAATGTTGCAAATTACAATTGCCCATACAAACACTAACTGCAATAATTTGTAGAATTACACTTTGCAGTCAATCTGAGGTATATTTCCTTAGATATAATTACAGCTACAACAGTACTCATCATATAACTCAAAGATCGTCTGTTTGCATTCAAGGCATAATTCACATGTCGAGTGTACTAAGTCGTAAGGGTGTAAGGTGTCCTGGAACCCACATGTAAGCAAGTTTTGGGTTAATCGACCTAGAATTCAGGGTTTATGTCATGGTAAATTATCCTTGCTTTCTGGAATACCCCTCTGGGTTACACTTAAATTCTTAAGGGGATGTGTCATGTGACTGAGAGCTGACAGAATATTTGTAATAAACAAGCTTTTTTGTGATGACATTATTTTTATGTACTTTCATTCATATTAGCAGATGTGTGTGTAAAAGTGAATGGGTTGAGTTTGAATTCCCAAACAAGTCGAGGCAAAAAGCTTGAATTATTGTTGTGCACGCAACACAGTCTTGGGCTGCACCCTAAATGGGTTTTTATTAGGGGTGTCCATGGTTAACCGATTAACCGTTAAAAATTGCGTAACCGAGTGAAACATTTTGCTCGGTTAAGTGGCGTCAATGGCGTGCATTGAATTTAGTTGTAATACATTTTTGCACCACCAGAGACTGCCAGAGCGCTCCCAGACATTTGTAATGTCCACAAGAAGTAGTCTTGACCAGTTTTCTAATATGAAGCGGGCAAAGAAAAGCACAGCGTGGGAGCACTTTAAAATCGAGAATGACGGGGCAAAATGCAAGTATTGCAATGCAGTGCTTCGATATACTTCAAGTACAACCTCGTTGTTGTACCATCTCAACAGCCAACACCCGGGCACACCAGGGATGGAAATTAGCACCCGCCACCAGCCAAATGCGGGTGATTTTGTGTTGTGGCGGGTAAACTCGCTTCACCTACCGGCCACCGTGGCGGGTAAATAAAAATATCATCATGCGACGTTCGTCTGTTAAAGGACAAATTAGTTTGAATAAAGGAGGAGACACTGATTAGCAAGACAACTCAGTGAATGTGCTTTCCATTAAATGAATCACACACACAGTAAACAAATCCTTAACAAAAAAACAGGGCTATTCTGGTGGGTGCGGTGACGCGCTCATGTAAGGGTGGCGGCGTGGCGCTGCCAATAAAGCTCCTAAAATCTGTCACAAAGAACCGGCAAAAGTAATGATTATGAATATGTAAAATATAGCAAGGAGATATTTTAATTATTTATTAATAAACAAGTCTTTTCTTTGTCCGTGTCATTTGCAAAGATGAAGTTGACGATGCTGACTCGCGGTCTTCGCAGTAACGCACCAGAGAGAAATGCACATTTCTTACGGATTACATAAGCAGAGAGCAGTCTGTGTCTGTTTTCTTTAGTTTTGAATTATTTGTGAGGCAAGGCTACCTTATACACTGAGTTTCGGTTCATTTATGAGACGAGCTCCAGTTCACGCGCCGGCGCCTCCGCTTTGTGATTATATCGTCTGCTATATTTAATTCTTATTTATTAAATCCAGGCAATTGGTTGATGAAACATTGATTAAAATTAAGACAATTAATACAAAACGAAATTCACTTTAAAGAAAGGTTTTGTGCTTTCTGTTTGATGTCTCTGTGGAAGTTTTAAAGCATCTTTCAGTGCCGCTTTCAGAGCGCTCACGTCTGTAACATTGTGTTTTCCTCGTATGCGAACTGAAATGAATATCAGTTCATGGATTGTGTGTGTAGGCTATAAGAGAGAAAGAGAAAATGCCAGTATTTCATTGAGACTTGAGATTAAATAAACGGCTTAAGTATTGTAGATCTTGTAGTATTAATTTTCACATGCAGTTACACATTGTCGGTTAAAAACAAGAAAGTGGCTGGTAAAAACATTGAGTGGCTGGTAGATTTTGAAATCCACAGTGGCCGGTGGACAGAAAAGTTAATTTCCATCCCTGGCGCACACTATGGTTAACCGAGTATTAACCGTTAAGGGCCTCGGTTAACGGTTAATGAAAAACTTGAAAACGTGCAGCCCTAGTTTTTATACACCCTAAGCAGGGCCCTTAAAGTGCCAATGTTATCAATCAACAGTTGTAGCAATGTTCCAAACTGCTCACTCCAAAAAACTAGCTGTCTGTCTATTTCTGTCCAACTCTCTTGCCTTTCTGTCTTTTTCTACCTGTCTATTTATCTTTCTGTTTGTCTGCCTTATCTTTTTGTCTTTCATTCGGTCTTGCTTTTTTTTCTGTCTGTTTGTCTGTCTCTTTCTGTCTTTCCATTTTTTTTTTGCTTTTATCTGTCTTTCTGTCTGTGTTTTATTCTGTCTTTGTGTCTGTCGATCTGACTTTTTGCTTTTGTCTGTCTCCTTTTTTTTTATGTCTTTCATTCTGTCGGGCTGTTTGTCTGTCTTTCTGTCTGTATTTTTGTCTTTTCTTTTTTTGCTTTTGTCTGTCTGTCTTGCTGTTTGTCTTTCTGTGTTGTTATCTGTTTTTCTGTCTGTATGTTTCTTTCTGTCTCTCTCACTATATATATACATATATATACACACACACACACACACACACATGCATCAAAACATTTCTGGTGGTGATAAATATGTCTAATAATAGCTGTATCACTTCCTTGAAACTGAAAGTTGACTGACTGACTTTTGTTCTAGAACCGCCTGGACATAAAAAATGGCAGCATTCTTCGTTTAACCAAAGCTCCAGTGAGTACTTGCACTACAACCTCATGTACATAACATTTTTATTTGCAACCAGAGTATGACACTGACAATAAATAACTTGCTTATTATATCTGTTTGCTCAGTGTATGTGTCAGAAACTAATCTGACATGCGTGATAATGTAATGGCCATGTATAGTAATGTGTTAGTGAATTGATTTACAGCATTGCATGTGTATTTTGTGTTTGTCAGGGCCGTTGTGCTGAAGATCTGTATAAAGGCATTCAGAGTTCAGACTCAGGAGTGCGCTGTGACTCTCTGAAGCAGCTGGCATCCATCTCCACTGACATCACGTTTGCTCAAGAGTTTATCAGTCGTGATGGACACTCCCTGCTCGTCAAGATAGTGGAGGACGCTAACGAGTGAGTTTCCTGTCTGTCTCATTCCTCTCTTTCTAACTCAATCTACCAGTTTTATTATTGACAATGTATTGACAATCTCCAGGGCTCCTCTGATAATGACACACACACTCACTGCTTTCATGGAGCTCATGGATCATGGCATTGTGTCCTGGGAGAATCTCTCCAGTGTTTTTACAAAAAAGGTGAAATCCAGCTACACACACCCTTCACGTCCATAATAAAGTATAAACAATATAACAAACTAATTAAATATCGTAATTAGAGACATTAACTTAAATAATTTCAACTCAGATCAATATTTCATGTTTAAATTGTATAAAGTAGATTTTTTTTTTTTTTTTTTTTTGGGCCAATAATAACTGGCTGTCTGTAAAGTATACTTTAAATATTGAGAAGAGAAAAGCCTTTTGTACTGTTACCCTCCCATATCACTACTCTGTTCTGATGTTGTTTATTTGTGTCTTTTAATTTTTTACCGTCTTTATGTGTGCATATTTGTGTTTTCATGTGTTTAATGGTGTGTTTGTTTTTCAGATTGCCAGTTTTGTCAATGCAAAGGTGCTGGACACGTCTATCCAGCAGGTGTCACTGGCCATCCTGGAGAGCATGGTGCTCAGCAGCAGCAGTTTGTTTATTGAGGTCAAACAAGAAATCACTCTGGAGAGACTCATCTCACATCTGCAGGTGTATGTATGAATGCTCGTTTAGGAAACTAACCTCTATAATTTTACCAATGTTTACTTGCGACAATAGAGGCACAGATATTACACACACACACATACATATATATATATATATATATATATATTCATTAAATGCTTTTAAGAACAGATTACAGCAATCATATTAACAGTAAATGAGTTATTTACTAGAGGGCAGCAGTGGACTCTTCACTGTCATAAAATTTCAGGAAGTTTTCAGACAAGGGTCAATTCTGCTTTATAGTCTATATTAAGAATTTTAGAGTGTCATTGTCTGGGGTCTTATTG
Source organism: Moxostoma hubbsi (assembly GCA_032164185.1). Taxonomy (NCBI): domain Eukaryota; kingdom Metazoa; phylum Chordata; class Actinopteri; order Cypriniformes; family Catostomidae; genus Moxostoma; species Moxostoma hubbsi. Next base: position 16,373,950 of record JAVLUX010000049.1, on the reverse strand, counting down.
ATTTTTGTGACTGTATGTGCAGCTCAAAAGAGTGATTTAGAACAATTACCTCCTTTGTTATGCAACTGAATGTTTCTTCCTCATTCAAGAAATTCCTTTTGGTTTAGATAACGTCATAGAGTAGACATATGATCACATTTTAAGTTAGAGTGCCATCTTCTCACCTCTCTTCCCTTTTTTCTTTTCTCTTTGTTTGTCCATGCTTACTGTAGAACAAATCAGCAGCTGCAGACAAAGGCCATGGCTCTGCTGATGGCAATGTTACAGGCTGCTGGAGAGGCAGACAGACAGGTGAGGGGTAGACAAGTTGCATTCTGTCTCTCTGACATCATGATGTTGCTGCCACTGTCAGTTAATATTTAACATGCGTTTAAAATAAGGAACTTTTCAGTTCAGCATTTAAAGCTAATTAACTGGACAAAGAGTTTCCAAACTGGCTCTTGGTATATGAGAACTATTTTGCCTGTGGAAACGCTGCATGATTCATTGGGAATGGTTGATCAGGTTCTATTCAATAATATTAATTGATCCATTATGGAGCATAAATTGACAAACAAGTCTATGACTCGTATAAATTAACATTAATCAAGATTAATTAATAAATCTACAATTGTTCTCTGACTACACTTACATGGACACCAGAAATATGGTTATTGTGAAAGCATCATTCCCATTTACATGCACTGTATAAGTGGCGTATACTTTACTCCCCTATACATGCGGCTCTGTCAGTAAGCAGCTTTCTCCACAGCAACGTAATTTCCCTGTGACACTTGTGTAAATAATAAACATGGTATCCAAGGAAGACTTCACTGTTTTATTTTCTGTTACTTTGCATTATTTCCAGATATTGCAGAGTTGATGCTGTTTCAGTAATTTTCTGTCACGATATGCAGCAGAACTGTACTGCAGTAGTGGGGTTTCCCTCTTACATAAAACTCTGGGATTCCCCCATTGTAGCATATAAAGGAACATGAAGGACCGTCAGTATTTTACTCTGTTGTTTATAAATGAGTATAGTTTAATGTGTATGCGCTTTACCCACTGTAGTCCCAGAAATGTTGAATTAATTCCGCTGTATTGACTTGTTGTTGGGCTCCCTCCTATGAGGTTTGTTATTCGATAGGTTCCACGCACATGCACACTCCTCAAAAAAACGTTTAGAATGCCTCTTATGTGTTTACATGGCCACATCAAGCCGTGATCTTCAGGAGAAACCTAGGTGTGGTAAACCACTTTCTCTTAATCCCTTAAACGGTTTAAGGAAATCGGTATTCTCTTTTACATGACGTATAATTTTTATACAATGTTTGCTTATATATTACAATTTTTAATGTTAAAAATGTACTAGGATATGTTGAAATTAAGTGCTGTAAAAGTATTGTTTATTGTTAGTTCATGATCCCTAATGCATGATCTAATCAAACGCATACAGCCTAATTGTAAAGTGATATCAAAATAGCATCATTATCAGACATTGAGCTAGGAAGTCAAGATTTTTCAATTTATTATCATAAAAAAAAAGTTAATTTTGTCCCATGGTTGAGATGCTCCAAATACATTTCTTGAATAAATTTGGTAAAAGCAATTTTTTAAATGGTTATTGCACTTTAAATTTTTGTATGCATTTAATAATGACTGAATTTAGTTTGTGGGGTTATGTGTCAATTCATTTAATGTCAGTTTATCTAATTCTGATCATTTGAATTGGTTTCAGGAGCTCTTTGACTTTCTTGAGAAGAGGAACCTACGTCAGTATATTCACAAGGTGAGAAAGCTTAAACAATTTGTTCCATTCATTTTGATACTTTGTTTTAAACACTTATCCCTTATTAACTGTTATATGTTCGATTATTTATTTATTTATTTATTTATTTATTTATTTTTTATGAGAGAAAATATGTAAAAACCTTTGGGAAACCAGATTGATGTCTTTTTTTTCTTCTTTTTTTTTTTTTTAATACGGTAAAAATTTGGTAACCATGTCATCCCCTTTGTATTGCTATAGTCAAAATATCAATCATGTTCATTGAATGTGTTTCTTTTGAAGAAATAAAAATACTCTTTGGATATAATATTTAACTTCTGTCTTTCTTGTGATATTAACAGAATTGTGACTTAATTTGTAACATGACGTTTGATATAAATAATATCTACTCTGTGAACATTAATTGATAGAAATTCCACTCTATATACATTAAATCTACTCACGTGCTATTTTCAGAACATCATCCACAGCTCTAGTTCAGTAGGCGACGAGATGGCGCACTACCTCTATGTGCTGCAGACTGTCCGTCTAAACCACCTGGAGCCCCGCATGAGAACACCTCTCGACTCTTACAGCCAGGTCTTTTGTTCATTCCCATTATTTTTCATTTAATCTTCCTTTAATTTCTGAGTTATTGAGAACTTGTTGAAATTCTGAAAATATCAGGGAATTTTTTAAATTTGTGATTTCCAGTAGAGGTCGACCGATAGTGGATTTTGCCGATACCAGTAACTAGAAGGTGGAAAAGACAGTTAACCGATTAATTGGTCTATGGTTTTTCAAATATAGCAACCATCGGCATAACTCTTTGCTGAAAACCGATAGTTCCAAAAATCAACTATCGGGACAGATTAATTGGTAAAGCCGATATATCAGTCTACCTCTAATTTCCAGGACTAGAAAAGTCAGGAAAATTCCAATTGCTACACTTTATTGTAAGATATTTAATCTTTTTGAGTGCAATCTCTGCATAATTATGTTAGTAGTCCCTATCTAGTAATCTTGAACTAATTAATTAAATTTCATTGGTCAATAAAGTGTGGGAACTCTGAGTTCACTTTCTCTCACTTTTTCTTTCTTTCTCAGTCTCACAAAGACATTCTCTTTGTTGTTTTAATCTCATATTCTGAATATTCCTCACTGTTTATTTTCCCTCGCTTCAGGAGCAGAGAGAGATGCTGCATGGTTTGCGTCAGGCTGCGTTTGAGATGGAGAGTGAGAGTGGTCTGAGCAATGAGCGTCGACGTTCACTCTGCGCTAAAGAGTTTAAGAAGCTTGGCTTCTCAGTGAGTATGGCAAAAATGTTACAAGAAGTTTAGTCTTCACAATAATCCATGCCATTCCAATTTACAGAAGTCCTTGCAACACAGACACCCTACTGCATTCTAGTCTTAATTGTGAGTCTGTTCTTTTGTTGTTTTTGTGTGCGCGTTAGAATAACAGTAATCCTGGTCAGGATCTGAGCCGCTGTCCTCCGGGCCTCCTGGCTTTGGACACCATGGCGTATTTTGCCTCCCGTTACCCTGATGCTTACAGCAGGGTGAGTTAGCCCACACAAAGAGACACATAACTTCTTAAAAAGGCCTTTTATTGTCCTCACTTCAAAGTATCTTGGAAAATTTACATGAAATACTTTTAGAAATTGGACACACACATCCATCTAAAACCATTTTAAATGGCATTTTGCTATGACTGCTTTTTATGAACTCATTAAGTCCATAGACACTAACTACGCATCTACCAACCTATAATGTTCTCTCCGTTTCATTCTCTCAGTTTGTGCTGGAGAACAGCAGCAGGGAGGACAAACATGAGTGTCCGTTTGCACGCAGCAGTATACAGCTCACCCTCATCCTGTGTGAGATCTTGCGCATCGGAGAACCTCGTGAGTCACCTGACACTGTACTGGAGTTGATCATTGTAAATGATGAGATAATCAGTGTAAATGATCCAATGTATTTATGGCACATGAAACCGGATGCAAATCTCACTTTTTGGCCAACATGACCAGGCAGTTCTAAATCTAGCAGTTCTGTTTTATTACTACATATTTAATTTGCACAAGCAAAAATGCACCTGTTAAAACTGTTTATAAAGTGCTTCACAGCAGAGATGGGGACTCGAGTTAGAGACTCGGACTCGAATCGCATTTTAACAGACTCGACTCCAGACTCAACCTAAAATGTCTTCAGACTTGACTCGACAAAAATGACTTGTGATAAGGTTAAAAGACTCAAGTCGTTTTTAAAATAAAGTATTAATATCTTAAAGGAAGAATTTATCTTTTGTTAGGGCTGTTACGGTGGTAATTTTTTACCACTGTGGTGGTTAAGGACCAGTCACAACAGGTGAATGGTGTTATACTGTGGTTGAAGGGCAGGGGAGAGAATGTACTCACAATTTACCTGATTATTGCACATCAAACTTTAAAAAGTGCATCATTGTACACAAAATACAAATTAGGCTCTTTGTAAAATATCACAATATATAATATAAAATACAAACATTTTGCATTGGTTTAACATTTCTGTCTGTTATACTGCCGATCTTTTATACACTGGTGGCCAAACGTTTGGAATAATGTACAGATTTTGCTCTAATGGAAAGAAATCTGTACTTCTTTTCGCCAGGAAGTAGCATTCAGCTGATCACAATGTATAGTCAGGACATTAATAATGTGGAAAATTACTATTACAGTTTGAACATTTCACCCCACACGTCCTGTAGCACTTTCCATAGATGTGGCTGTCTTGTCGGGCACTTCTCTCACACCTTACAGTCTAGCTCAGTGGTTCTCAACTGGTTTTGCTTTGGGACCCAGATTTTACATTGGTAGTCAAGTGGCGACCCACTATAGTAAAAATGTATCCTGTATTTAATGTATCCTGGGTCGCATCATGGTTTTTCAGTACAAGGACATACATCTAGTGGCATTATTTTGTTGTTGATGTAAACGACAATAGCCACAGGAATTTTCTCCCCCCTTTTTAAAAACTGAAGAGCATATTTATTTATAGGCTATGAGACCATTATTATCCCATTTGTTTCCTAATTTCAAACAACATTCAAACAGAACATATATTACACAGGAGGAAAGGCTCCTCGTTATCATGGTTAGGTCAATGTAGCTAGTCGTAAATAATAATAATAAATTATATTATTGATGAAAAAAAATACAAGAAACACATTTTGAAACTTTAACTGCCACCGTTGATATAAAAATGAGGTCTAATAGAGTCTACTGTAGGATTATTTAATATGAAACTAAAACATTTTCAAAATAGAAGTTAATTTTTCTCATGCTAAATCATGAAACTTTGTAAAGGTGATTATGTGTAATGATTATTTATTTATTTATTTATTTACTTAAGTCTCACTAGAAAAAGCTCAATGGGTTTAAGATCCATAACACTCTGTTCCAATTATGAATTATCCACTCTAACATTTTCTTTTTGGTTTTCTGTTTCAAAAGTGGCTTTTTCTTTGCAATTCTTCCCATAAGGCCTGTATCCCCGAGTCTTCTCTTTACTGTTGTACATGAAACTGGTGTTGAGCGGGTAGAATTCAATGAAGCTGTCAGCTGAGGACATGTGAGGCATCTATTTCTCAAACTAGAGACTCTGATGAACTTATCCTCTTGTTTAGTTGAACATCTTCCACATCTCTCTGTCCTTGTTAGAGCCAGTTGTCCTTTGTCTTTGAAGACTGTAGTGTACACCTTTGTATGAAATCTTCAGATTTTTGGCAATTTCAAGCATTGTGTAGCCTTCATTCCTCAAAACAATGATTGACTGATGAATTTCTAGAGATAGTGGTTTCTTTTTTACATTTTTGACCTAATATTGAACTTAAGACGTGCCAGTCTATTGCATACCATGGCAACAGAAAAACAAACACAGTGACAATGTTAAGCTTCATTTAACAAACAAAACAGCTTTCAACTGTGGCTGTGTCTCGTTTGGAAGGCTGCCTCATCTGGAGGTCACATTTGTTGGCCGCATACACCATTGTCTTCTTATTTTTTATCTTTTGTCAATGCCTTTTATGTATATGCAATTACATTTATACATTTGTTAAACTTTTCTGCATTCCCAATAATAAAAAAGTAAAAATGAAACGAGACAGCTGCGATGACGTGTGGAGTGTTGGAGTGATGACTGCTGAAAATGGGGCCTGTCTAGAGTTTCTAGACAGACTCGGTCTCCAGCGTTTAAGACTCCAGACTTGACTCGGACTTCAGATGAAAGACTTGAAAACATCTCTGCTTCACAGATTATGTACATAAGCACTCCCATATATGAAAGGAGATTCAAGAAAAATTTACAGAGTAAGGGGTCATTCTGTCCCTATGTAAGGGTTTAGCAATACCAAAAAAATGTAAACTGTACAATATAGTGTTTCATATTTAGGTGCCATATAACAGTATGCTGTCATAAACACAATTTGACAGTTGACCGTTTTTTTTATTTTCAAATGACAGTTTAAAAATAAAATAAAAACATTTGGATATGGCCAAGTGGGATCATTTAATTAAATAATATATAGTCATATGCGCTGCACACTACAGAATGAACAAAAGGCCTAACCGCTCTGTCATATGATTCCCCCACACAGACACACGGGCACATGCTTGTGCACACAAATGCAACATACCCTGCTGGTGCTTAATTTTTATGCAGTGTGTTTAGAGTATAAACAGCTGTTAACACTTAAATGATTTCAGCTCGAGAGTCATGACAGGAGTGTCCCAGCATTAAAAGGCTGCTTGATATAACTAACCAGTAAAAACAGGAAGAACACCAAAGGTCTGTCGAAATAAAAGTCCCACTAACATGAAAGGTATATTAAAATTGACGTATGAAATTGAATCTAGAGAGCATCCTGACTGGCTGCATCACCGCCTGGTACGGCAATAGCACCGCCCACAACCGCAAAGCCCTGCAAAAGGTGGTGCGAACTGCCAGACACCTCATCGGAGGTGAGCTTCCCTCCATCCAGGACATATATATAATAGGTGGTGTGTGAAAAGCTCGAGGATCATCAGAGACTCCAGCCACCCGAGTCATGGGCTGCTCTATATGTCTCGTCACTGTCATGACTGCTATGTTGCTCAGCACTGCACACAAGACTTTCACCTACTGTTGCACTTGTGTACATGGTAGTGTGACAAAGTGATTTGATTTGAAGACAGAAAAATATAACTACTGTATAAAAATTGAATATTCAAAAAGTAGCAATAATAATGGTTATGTAATATTAAATGGTTGTATTTTTATTATTATACAGTATATTGCTTACAGATAATAATATAATCTGTAAGCATCATCACAAATGCAAATAGCCTTGTGCCATGGGTAATCAGATTGTTTTTCATTAATACTGTGCAGCATTTTATTTAACCAAAAATAAAATTGCAATTTCTTTGTAATTTGATTTAAAACTGTATGTATCAATTTGATTAAACCCCATTTGATCATAACATTTAATTAAAACATGGAATCCAGAAAAATTGAAACTGAAAACACATCATTTGTATCTGTAAGACATTATGCAGTTCTTTTAATCTTCATTTTCTGTGTAATTTCATAACACATCTGAGGTACCAGGGCTGGTATTGGAGCAACCCTACCCTTCGTGTTCTTATGCTTAAAGCTAGACACAGTGCAATGAGTAGAATAAGAATGCAGGTGTATAAAGATGGGTTTTTAAAAGTTAAAGTTCTTTTAACTTGGTATGGCATCTCAAAAACACATCCTCTCTCCCTCTCCATAGCCTCTGAGACCGGCTCAGACTATCACCCCATCTTCTTTGCTCAGGACCGACTGCTGGAGGAGCTGTTCTGTATCTGCATTCAGCTCGTCAACAAGACTTGGAAGGAAATGAGAGCCACGCAGGAGGACTTTGATAAGGTAGATCTTCACTTTCATCATAGCAGATCATCTGTCAGAATTGCAAGAAAAATGTTGATCAATTTAAGGCTAAGGTGAATTCATCAGTTCTTGTAAGTTTTTAAATGTGCCATTGAGACATTTTGTGGATTTATCTGAGAGGTGACCAGCTGCAGCAGTGATTTATAGTTTAAAAGAACAAATGGATATTGATTGGTTCATCTGGACGTGTCTGAGAAATGTCAAGCTAGTTTAATGACAAGCATGCCATTTCACTTCCAAAGAGACAGAGTTCTTGTGTTTAAATGCTTTTCTATTTATCAACATTCTCTAAATTGTTATGTCTCCTTTTCTGATGTTAAAAGAAAGCATCTTTCCTCCAGCCCAAACTATTCAGCGGTGGAACAAAACAGACCTCAATTTGATAAACGCTTTCAGGCCGTAAAACTCATGACCTTGTGACCTTTGGGATGAAACGAGTGTCCAGCCACCCGGTCTGTCTTTTGTTTTCACTGAAAGCCTCCCTCCATCGGACCAACCTCATGGGCAGGCACAATAAGGCATATCTTTTTAATAGGGGTATTAGAACAACAAAAGGAATCCCAGTCTGTAGCAGAAATACAGAGAGGGTAAAATCTGCATCCCACACAGTAGGTAGATCAGCATTAAACCACATCTTGAAAATATATTTTTATTCTGAAAATTTGTTTGACCTGCATTTTTTTTCCTGTTATAGAAAGTCAACATTAAAGTGTTAAACAGAGTAGCTCACATTCCATGGTTCAGGGTTTTTTAAGCAATAGCTCACTCAATAATACAAATTCTGTCAACATTTACTCAACTTCATGTCATTCTAAACCTGTATGACTTTCTGTTTTCTGTGGAACACAAAAGGAGACATTTTGCAGAATGTACTGGTCACTCTTTACCATGCAATTATAATGAATGAGGATTGAAGCTTTCAAGCTTCAAAAAGATGCAAAAGCACGTAAACGTGTTATATAACAGTGTTTCCAAATCTTTTTTGCTGCTAGTACCCCCACAGCACCATCAGTAAGGCTTAAGTGACCCTTCATTGACACAACCAAAGACTTGTACTAAAATTCTAAATATTATTTATATATAGAAATATAATTTATGACATTTATTCAAAGAAAAAATTTGATGAATGAGTATTACACTCATCCATCCATCCAAAAATGGTACTGTTTCTTTAAGAAAACCATCAGTTCCATGTTTTGATTGAGCAATTTAAATGAGTGGAGTGACACAGGTTCTTTATTATGATAAAAAATATTATTTATCAAAAGATCAAGATCATTCAGATAAAGATTGCGATTAATTAAAAATCTATATTTTTAACCAGCTCTAATTCCTAAATTTAATATAGCAAAATCGTATTATTTTCGATTAACCCCTGTAACCTGCACGTACCCCCGGTTGTGAATCACTGTCCTATACAACTTGTGCACTAAAATTTTTATGAGAAACAGACATAAGTCTTTATTCACTGAAAACCTCCAGTTAGCATTTAACTTGTGACCAAGTCACTGAGTCAGTGGATTGAATCAATCAGTCTGATTCATGAACGAACCGGTGAGTAACTACTTAAATTGTGGTCTGTTCCTTACTCAAAGCTTGGCTTCAGAAGACTTTTAGCGCAGTAGTCATATTGGACTACTTTTATTGGGCTTTTTTTCCTTTTTGAAACTTGAAAACTCCAGTACCCATTGATTGTAATTGTATGAAGAACAGCACCCTGCTAAAATCTTCAAAACTGTTCCTTTTGTGCTCCATGAAAGAAAGTCAGAACCTGTTTGAAACAACATGAGAGTAAGGAAATAACTTTAAAATAAAATAATTTTCATTTTTGAGTGAACTCTTCCTTTAACTTAAAAAAAAAAAATAGAAAAGTAGCTCAAATTGTGAGGACATTTGGCTATAATGATGCCACACAGAGAGATCATCTTATCACTCACTTCTGTTTTTTGTTTTTTTCTTTATCTACCTTAAAACACCCTGACTGTGCTGTTTCTCTTTAACAACTGTTAATCGCTGCTGGCATCATGCTTTTGCCAGCTGGTTTGCTGAGGTGTGTATGTGCCACTCTCTCTCTCTCTCTCTCTCTCTCTCTCTCTCTCTCTCTTTAGAACTGTGTTTTAGAGGGATGTGTACTGTCCAGTATTGTGGATGTGTATCGGTATAATGGGGGGTATGCAAAGGGAGGGACCATATATGCTCTCTAACACATACACTCACACCCAAAAAAACAACACACTCGCACTCTGTCACTGTGGTTGTGAGGAAACGGCAGCATCTGCTTTCACTATGGCTGAGGTAGGGAGGATGGTTTTGTCTCTATTATAGGGCTAGTAATAAAATAATTATCTTATATTTAAAATGTGGAAAATAGAGGGTTATGTAGATGATGTGGTGTGACTGTCAGGGTACATATATTGGACTAAATGGCTGTGTAGTATATATGTAGATTTGATGCAGTCTCTCTCCCCATCTGTCATCTCTCATTAGGAAACGTGTTTTTTTTTAGGGTAGTTGGTCTTTATCTGTTGTCTACTATAAATAGAGTTGAAAACTATCAACATATGAGTGTTTTGAAATGAAATGTTTCGTTAAAGTCATATTACATTATGACAGACACGTGCTGGCATTTGATGTTAAGTCAGTTTCGAAGGAATTAATTTTAAGACTTTTTAAGGCCAATTAAAAGAAAAATTTAAGACCACTTTTACAATAAAAAAAACAAACAAACAAATTAATTAGCTGGTAAATACAAAACCACTGAGGCTACTTGAATATCTCTGGACATGGTTTTTTTTTTATTGTGCATTTAAGTGTTAATAAGTTAATATAACATTAAAACTATAAATGAATTCATTAAGAATGCATGTAGACTAAAGTATGTAGCCTATATTGTAACCCTTCTCTTCAGTCAATTGCTTTCCAGCAAGACGTGACGCACACCAATGCTTTGGCATCGCTGTCACCGCTTATGTCAAAAGCTGAAGTGGTGGCAAAAACCATGCGAAAAAAGTAGCATTTTATTGGATTACATTGTTGGAAAAATTATTCAGAGGTCTCTAGTTGACTGCTGTGGCTTCAAGATCATCAACAGATCTGACTGAACTGAGATCATTTCAACTCACAACTTTAAAATTTATAGCGAACATGCTTACATATTTGTTATTACCTCATATCATTATAGTAATTGTATTGAAGATATATTTGTATTTTATGATGGTTTTGTGTCATACTTTCGTTTAATCATCTAATCTGTCAAATCTAACACAACAGTCAGCAGGATTTCTGCCACCACTTACTGCACATGTGCTGACATTTTTGTAAACAAGAGACCTTATTCACAGTAGCGCCATGATTGATTTTTAATGAGAATGGAAATTAAGCTGTGAGGGATATACTTAACATCTCTTCAATGGCATGCACGGTGTAAATCTGTAAATAGCTCCAATATCCCATCTGAGTTTTCTGTCTACTAAGTGTCTTTGAAAATATATTTTTCAATGTTTTGTTCACGGAAAGATCCAAAAACACTTTAAAGTGCAGTACATCTCCTCAAAGAGATTGTGTCTATCCCGCACAGCCCTGTTGTCATTGTCATTAAAGATCACGAATCAAGATACCGCTTCTGTGAATGAGGTCTAGCATGTGCTGAATAACATTTATATTTGTTTTCTTGGCAGATACCTTTACCAAACACTTAAACTGGTAGTTAAAGGGCAGTTCATTTAAACTCACCCTTGAGTCTTAAAAATGCAACGGGCTTAAAATGCAACAAAATAATGAGAAATAATGCCAGGAAAATAAATTATTATAATTTACTTAAAAATAATTTAACAAATTGCCCATAAAAAGATAGTTTTATTAAATTAAATGCTATTTTTTATTCAGTTTTATAACATTATATGAAATCTCTTTTCAAGAGAGTAATTTCATAATCATAAATGATATTTATTCATTTTGCAAAGCCCTGATCACAGCTGTTGAACATCAAAAAGTGGAAACAGAATATTGGGTTTGCTTTGTTTTGTTTTGAAAGAGCGTGTCATTGAAGTTCTGTCTCTGTCACAGCTGGACATCCATCCAAGCCATATTTTTTATTGTCGTCTTCTCCCCTGTTGTTTTATTCCTTCCCCCTCTTTTCACTGCTCCATTTCCCTTCATTTCTCTTGACCTGAAACCCAGGGGTGTGTGAGGCTAAGCGCTGCATGCATTTTGTTTTTGTTTGTGATTTGATCATCAGGGCTTAGTAGAATAGATAGACACAGTGTGAGACTTTTTTTAGACAATCACACACTGCATGGGGCATTACAGGAATGCTAGGTTTTTTGGCATGTACACTACCGTTCAAAAGTTTGGGGTCACTTACTCATTCTTTATTTATTTATTTCACATTTTAGAATAATAGTAGTCAGCAAAACTATGGAATAATAGAAATGGAAATATGGGAATTATTTTGTGACCAAAAAATCCAAAATAAATCCAAAACTATGTAATATTTTAGCATCTTCAAAGTAGTCACCCTTTGCCTAGATTTTGCAGACATGTACTCGTGACATTTTCTCAACCAACTTCTTGAGGAATCACCCCGGGATGCTTTTTAAACAGTATTGAAGGAGTTCCCATCTATGTTGGGCACTTATTGGCTTCTTTTCTTCATATTTTGATCCAAGTCATCCATTTCAAAAACTTTTTTTTTTTTTTAGGAAATTTTAGATTTGTAATTAAATAAATGTATATGTTTTGGCAGAATAATATTTTGTCTACAAAGTTAATTTCAAACTTTTAAGCATACACCTTCAGATCAAAAGATTTTTAAGATCATGAGAAACATTTCAGACAAGTGACCCCAAACTTTTGAACGGTAGTGTATATAGAGCGCAATAATTTATTAATGGAACAGGTAACTGCTTTGGTGATTTAGGGAATATGGTTATTGAGCCTAAAGTAAAACTTTTGTTTTTCCTGGTGTGTACTTTTAAATGAATTTGTTTTTGGTGTAGTTATATTAACCACATATATTAAGGAAAATTGGGCCACTTTTTGATAGTCATCTCATGTCAAGAGATGGCCCAATTTAACAGAACATATCAGGTTTTGGTACTTTAACAATTCTTTTAACATCAAAAACATTTATCTGAAGAATTTAACCAAATTCTAGGTATTTTTATTAAGAGCAGTTGTGTTGTACTAACCCACACCTTTCCATTTGAAATAATAATAATAATAATAATAATAATAATAATACAAATTAAAAAAAAAACTCAGTTTCTGATGGGGACAAATTGGGGCAATAAATCCCACCGTCATAGTCCCACAATTTTTTTGTGTAATTATAAGGCAATTTTTCAATTACTTTTAGGTGTTAAATTACTTTTTCCAATTCCATCTTAATGTGCAGAGATACACTACCGTTCAAAAGTTTGGGGTCACTTGTCTGAAATGTTTCTCATGATCTTAAAAATCTTTTGATCTGAAGGTGTATGCTTAAAAGTTTGAAATTAACTTTGTAGACAAAATATTATTCTGCCAAAACATATACATTTATTTAATTACAAATCTAAAATTTCCTAAAAAAAAAAAAAAGTTTTTGAAATGGATGACTTGGATCAAAATATGAAGAAAAGAAGCCAATAAGTGCCCAACATAGATGGGAACTCCTTCAATACTGTTTAAAAAGCATCCCGGGGTGATTCCTCAAGAAGTTGGTTGAGAAAATGTCACGAGTACATGTCTGCAAAATCTAGGCAAAGGGTGACTACTTTGAAGATGCTAAAATATTACATAGTTTTGGATTTATTTTGGATTTTTTGGTCACAAAATAATTCCCATATTTCCATTTCTATTATTCCATAGTTTTGCTGACTACTATTATTCTAAAATGTGAAATAAATAAATAAATAAATAAAGAATGAGTAAGTGACCCCAAACTTTTGAACGGTAGTGTAACTAGAAGTAAATCATTTGTAGATTGATTCCCCCAAAAATGTGAACACTGGCTCTGAGGTGCTATCAAAAATTAAACCGACTTGTGGATAATCTTATTTCATTAGGTGATGCAGGTTGTACGGGAGCAGATCACAAGAACTCTGTCTAGTAAGCCCACATCCTTGGAGCTCTTCAAGAACAAAGTGAATGCTCTGAACTACAGCGAGATCCTCAAACTCAGACAGACGGAGAGACTCCACCAGGAGGAGACGCTCGCTCCACCGGTGCTGTAAGTCACTACCATTTTCACAGGAGTCTGTTCCTCAGTTTCATGCCGTCTTTAAGTCAGTATATCTTTACTGTCCCACGGTGTGTGTGTGCGTGTGTGCGTGTGTGCGTGTGCGCGTGCGCAGTGAGCTGAAAGAGCGTTTGAAGCCGGAGCTTCTGGAGCTCATCAGACAGCAGAGACTGAACCGTCTTTGTCAAGGGACACTCTTCCGGAAGATTAGCAGCCGACGAAGACAAGGTGAGAGGTCAGGTTAAAGGTCAAGAGCAGTCACCAATAATAATATTACAGGGAGCCTCAAAGACTTATGGAAACCAAAGTATAAAAGCTGTACGATCAATATCCAAGTACTAAATATCAGTGTGTACCCCAAATCTTGGAGGCCCTTGTGAACCATGAGATATGCTCCTGCCAACAATTAGTGACATCAAACGCAAGCGTTTGTATCACAGTGAAATAATATCACTGATGGAGATAGACGGTGATATTTTTTTATTTTGGCCGATTTACCTAGATGAAAGGCAAACTTCAACCCCCAAACAGGTTCTGGGGTGTCCTGTAAGCCAGTGTTAAAGGTTTAACTTTGATAAATATCTGTTGTTTGATAGATTGATGTTGTAAAAATGAATGGAGTGTTTTGGAAAGACCTTCTGTTTGGAATAAATGTCTTTGGTCTTTCAGATAAGCTGTGGTATTGTCGGCTTTCTCCTAATCACAAAGTCATGCACTATGGAGACGTAGATGAGGAGACTGAGACGCCTTCCATCGAGACTCTTCAGGAAAAGAGTGAGTACACTAGAATTACTGCTCTAGAATGAGCATGTTCACATTTTCATAATGTGACGTTTTTTGAGACCTGTGGGTGACCCCTGACCTCTATCAAAAAATGCTCATATAATTTTGGTCTGCTCATCTCAGTTCCTGTCGCAGACATCAAAAACGTGCTGACTGGCAAAGACTGTCCTCACATGAAAGAAAACAAGGGAAAACAGACCAAGGTATATGGAAAATCTTCTATGAGGGCTAATAATAATTCTTTAATTAATCATAAAATTTAAATAGACGCTATATACACGATCAGCCACAACATTAAAACAAACTGCCTAATATTGTGTAGGTCCCCCTCGTGCCACCAAAACAATGCCAACACACATCTCAGTATAGCATTCTGACATGCTATCCATCTCACCACAATTGTACAGCGCAGTTATCGGAGTTACCATAAACTTTGTCAGTTCAAACCAGTCTGGCCATTCTCTGTTGACCTCTCTCAAGTCTTTTCCATCTGCAGAACTGCCACTCACTGGATGTATTTAGTTTTTGGCACCATTCAGAGTAAATTCTAGTTTTAATGTTGTGGCTAATTGGTGTACATTACTGTTCTTAAGTTTGTCATCGTAATTTTATCTTTAATTTGATCACAAAATAGGTTTAATACTGTCTTGGGTTGGTTTTGCAGGAGGTGTTAGACTTGGCTTTCAGCATCACATATGACGTTGAGGAATATAGTTTGAATTTCATTGCCTCTTCCAGAACAGATGTGAGTGCATGTTTTTTTCCCCCACTGTTGAACTGCTTGATTCTCTCTGTTATTCTACTGGTAACTCAATTCAGCTGGTATTATGACAACACATAGGCTGTTTCATTGGTACACCTCCATTCATAAACCACTAATTGGTTTGTTCCCATTTAACAATTTTTGTTAATATCCAAACCAATTCAAATGACATTTTACAATCAGTTGATACATGACTGTTTCCTTAGTCACATTTTAATTTGCATGCCCTCACTTCAATTTAAAAACACGTAATTATCAGAGGAGCAGTGAGGATTAAAAAACTATCGGCATTGGTTTTTGAACGAATCTAAAAGGGTCCAACTTGGTATAATAAAGGTTTAATTATAATTCATTTAATTTAGGGCTGTCAATCGATGAGTTTATTTTTTCAAATTAACTTCATGATATGCAGATTAATTACAATTAATCACATATATAAATATTTACTGAGAAAGCCTCTCAAATAACAATATATCCATATATAATGATTATATATCCAAAGTTATATGCATTTGTAGCATCTCACTCATGGAGCTTAAAATCATAAGCCAAGTTTCCACTATCGGGCCAAATGTGCTAGTGTGGGCCAGGGCCAATTGCGTTCCCACTGTCACTTCCAGAGCTTCATCGTGCTTACTCTGGGCTTTCACTGGGCCAATAGCCTTTGGCCCACCGATTTCCCTAGGGACAAAAAAGTCCAACCGGGGATTGAGGCAGGTTCAATGTCAACCTTCCCAGTTTGTGTATCCAGCACACAACTGTACAGGTTCAGGAAAAAATGTATAAATGTAGGCACAGTACAAATACGTTAAAATGAAAAATGAACAAAGTGGTGTCCAAAGAAATGACTTTCCATGATTTGATGAACTTTCATAGACGTGTACTGGGAACAGAGTATGTGAGTGGAGCGGCAACAATTTGCCCTCTGCGCTCAAAGCAATCTTTAATCACTCTGCTCCAGCTCCACTCCGGGTTGTCCATTTCCCGCTCCTGGCTCGCTCCGCCCTCCTGGGTTAGAGAAACACCGCTCCGTGGCAAAATTAGCGCCTAACTACCTCTCCACTGTAAACTTATTTCAGTATGC
Organism: Moxostoma hubbsi; assembly: GCA_032164185.1. NCBI lineage: Eukaryota > Metazoa > Chordata > Actinopteri > Cypriniformes > Catostomidae > Moxostoma > Moxostoma hubbsi. The sequence goes on along the minus strand of JAVLUX010000049.1, from coordinate 16,357,402 downwards.
TTTTTACATTTACGTTTATGCATTTGGCAGATGCTTTAATCCAAAACAACTTTCAGTGCACTTATTACAGGGACAATCCCCCGGAGCAAACTGGAGTTAAGTGTCTTGCTCAAGGACACAATGGTGGTGGCTTTGGGGATCGAACCAACGACATTCTGATTAAAAGTTATGTGCTTTAGCCACTACGCCACCACCACTCCATATTTTTAATATCACGACCTTCCATGCAGAAGGTGCTAAATGAAAAAATAAATACACAATACTAGAAGAAAATAAACAATATGCTTTATTAGAACACTAACATTAGCCAAAGACTAAATAAAATAATTTTTACAGCTTTTTAAACATATCGGCAGCATTCTCTGGGTTTGATCAATTAAATAAATAAATGTCATTAAAATATACATTTGCAAACAAAAAAATATATAAATGACCATAACAAAAATTAAACATTAAATCAAATTAATAAATTACCAAAAAAAAAACATTATTAGGCCTATGTATTATTGCCTAATTATTGCCTATTATTTTCTATTATTGCACTTCTTTAAATTAACCTTGCTCTATAATTCTGTGCACAGAAAAAAAAATGCATTCTCAGAGTGTTCTACACTTTTTTTCCTCTATTCACATATGCTGAGCTTCTTCATCTGCAAATGTATAATGCATAAATTAGCCTACAGCACTAAAATAAATTTAGATGGCAATCGATTAAAGCCAAACTATACAATATTAACATGTTGATTAGTTCAGTTGGTGTTGTACATCGTTAAAAGTTCAATTCTATTTAATGCGGCACATAATAGCCTTAAGATTGAGATGCATTAGATTAGAATTTTGATATGATTATTCAAAATATTTCATAGGGTATATCTGTATTACTGACCTTTTAGATTTTCTCTCCACATGTGAATGGATTAACAATGTTTTTTGGACATGTCTTTTTATGATTTCACAACAAATATTTGATTGTGGCATTCACCTCCCCACTCGTGTCCTCCTTCGCCATCCCATCATTAATTTTCACTATATGCCAGTTGACGTAAGAATAAAGAGACGAGACACAAGCAGGTAGTTATGTCAAGATTTACCGCAAGCTTAACTCAATAACAGGGAGTGTGAAAACAGAAAGCGAAAGTAACCTTCACACTGGAGGTCGAACTTTACCTAGTGCTGCTAGATTTTAAATTAGTATTTTTTTTTATCATCACATTCTTTCTGGATATTTTAGAAATTCCATCTTTCCTTCATGACAATAGTGTTTAACACTGCTTAACACGAGGTGAATTATTGCATTAAGGTCCGTTAACCAGTGTTTTTGCCCATGATAGAGATGGAGGAAAAACAATGACGCTCCGATTTTAAAAAAAAAAAAAAAAAAAAACCTTGCTCAATGCAAAATCATGCCGCTCAACTCCTCGCTCCGCTCACATACTCTGACTGGGATATCATCCCGCTGTTAGTGGAGATCACTCAGGACACCATTGCAGTTACAGTCAGTGATTTGTCAATGCTAAATTATCTTGCTATTTGCATTCAATATAAACTTGATATACTAGATAACATGATACCTCCGCTTGAGCTTTCCTCTTGCTTGTCAAATGGGCAGGGTGTGTGACGTTGTCATAGCAGCGGCGTATAAAGGACAGGTTTGGGGCAACGCTGCAGAATTATTGGCTCGATAGTGGGAATGCAAATAAATTTTGGTCTCGCTGCTTGAGGTCCAAGGTTATTGGTCCTGACTGGCCAGTTGATAGACCTGGCTCACGGTGGCCTGATAGTGGAAAAGTGGCTATAGAAACCAATACTGATGGCATAAGGATAATGCACATAAACTCTGTCTACATAAAGGCCATCACATTTTTATCATTTCACATGTTGTTATTCCGAAAAACAAATGCGCTCTTCCCATGTTAAGAGATTTAATGCACATACACACGTACTGGTCTGATAAGCTTCAGAGTTTCTTGTAGCGCTTCATAGTTTTTTCCACCATAAAAGCATATCTTCATCTATTGGTTTGCATGACTCCAACAAGAACCAAATGTCATATTACACGTATTGTTAGTGCTACAATAGGATATCCTTTCAAAAGCACAGATGCCATCATATCTTCTTCTCTCATTCAACACTTCTACAACACATTCACAGCGTCCCCCAGTGAACTCAATTGTAACCACGAGATTTGGCGAGAGATTCTGAGGGAAAGTACAGTATTCAGCACTGCTCATGGCAGTGCTCATGGCAGGCAACTTCTATAAAAAGAAAGCATTGATTTTTCTTTGCGAAGTAATCAAACCAATTTGAATGCGTTAAATTGACAATTGTGTTGGGGGAAAATGTGTATTGTTGTGATAATTATAATGGTGAGTTTATACTATGCTGTACATTTATCTTTAGTTTTTCTCTTTGTTTCTTTTTCTTTCTGACAGTTCTGTCTATGGACAGACGGACTCAACGTGTTGTTGGGCAAGGAGATGAGCAGTGAGAGCATGCGCAGCGAACTGGAGATCCTCCTCTCAATGGAAATCAAGCTTCGCCTTTTAGACCTGGAGAATGTCCCCATCCCAGACACGGCCCCACCCATCCCCAAACCACCTAGCAACTTCAACTTCTGCTACGACTTCAGCCAAGCTGAACAGTAATGCGCTGGACACCTATAAATGTTTGTCATCCGTAATTACTGCATTACCTAGACGGGAAACAACTGGATGCTGGAAAATGGCCACTAAGTGGTAGCTCTGACACAGTAAGGTTTTGCATTTGGGAGTGTAAAGACATTGAATAAACATTCCAGGGCTTAATATAAGTTAGAGCGCCTTGTACAATAGTGATTGCAGAACTTTTGATCTAGTTATGCATCCTTCTATGGTGCTGTGCTATAATCTAAGTGCCTGCGGTGAATGAGATGGCCTTGCAGTGGGAGTTGCTTTTTTGTTGGCTTTCAGCATGGAATATTGCATCAAAATGTGCCTTTCCGACACTTGTACGATAGACTTATATGATATTCTCCAATTATGTCCTTACGCACACTTTGTGTTTTTTTTATTTTTTTCCTATTATTACTTGTTTAGCTTTTACCAAACAATTTGAAATCTACTAAATGGCATTTAATGAGACCAAGCAATTTATTAGGATGGAAACATGGAAATATTTGTCAGAAACGGTGTTTAAAGACGTTATTAGAGATTGTTGGTATCCTCTTTAACTTTGTAGTGGCTTTAAAGGGATCATTCACACAAAAATTAAAATTCTGTAATTTACATAAACTGTTTTCCATTCAATGAAAGTGAATTGTTACGGAGGCTAATATTCTGAAAAATATCTCTTTTTGTTCTTGTGGGGGGAAAGTCTTACAGGTTTAAAACATGATGGTGAGGAAACAATGACAGAATTTTCGTTTTTGGGTGAACAATACCTTTAAGACTCTACAGACTCTAATGTAACAGTGTAGAGTGCTACATTTTCAACCGGTACAATGTTAAAGCTCAATGTATAAAATTAACTGTCAATCAGAACAACCCCAGTTCCAAAAAAGTTGGGACAGTATGAGAGATGCTAATAAACAAAAAGGAGTGATTTGTAAATTATATTCACCCTTTGCTAAATTGAAAACACTACAATTACATATTATATGATGTTTAACCTTGTGAATTTTTTTTATGTGCAGAAATTTAAATAAAATGATTGCAACATGCTCCAGAAATGTTCAGACGGGGGCAAATTTGCCAACAGATGCTTCAGCAAATAATCCAGCACTTTCAGAACAATGTTCCCCAAAGACAAATTGGCAGGATTTTTGGATATTTCACCCTCTACAGTGCC